>CM076072.1:7302500-7795000 GCA_038088235.1 Zacco platypus
ACAGCCGGCATCCACCGCAGGACACTCAGCCAGCCGCTCCGCGGAGCACGGGGCGCAGCGGATAGGTTCCTGCCCAACCACTGGGGAAGCCCGGAGCCCCGGCGCTGAAAGGAGTGCGCTGAATGCTGCCACCCAGAAAAAGTTCAGGAGCAGTCTGTTCATCCCAAAGCAAGGCTCAGAATAAATAGATAAATAAATAAATATCGGCTGAAGTGAAATGAGGAGTTCCTCGCTGTCTTTGCGCTCTTCAAAATGACTAGCTCTCTCCGGGTCGCCTCGCGGTATTTATACGCACCGGGTCCCGCTGACACGCTCGTGTTTGACGCATTGGCAATATCAATGATTTCTTAAATGATCCCCCTCTGTTCCGATTGGCTGGTGGAGATCCAGTCCGAGGTGTTTCCTTGAACACAGCGCGTAAAATGCGTCACTGTTTGTATCAGAACATAATGTGTACAATGGTTAAAAAAAAGTGTTTACTACCCCAGAAGAGTCACATCCGAAACAACAATAATGTGTCTTTTCCATAGATTCAATCAAGCAACTCAGAATGAATATACATATAGACTAAATTTTGAAATGATCCCCCTGAAACTGCTTTACATTTTATTTTCTTTAAAATACAGGCTAGATATTTATTAATGAGGTCCACTGCTTAAGATATTAAAGAAGATATTAACAATAAGATTTGATTTAGTTTATATATATATATATATATATATATATATATATATATATATATATATATATATATATATGTAAGCCAAGAAGTATAGCAACTACATTTTCCCACAACAGTGGATCGGTGGATCTTGAAAACTGAATGTCCTCATTAATAAATATCTAGCCTATATTTTAAAGAAAATAAAATGTAAAGCAGTTTCAGGGGGATCATTTCAAAATTTAGTCTATGTATATTCATGCTGAGTTGCTTGATTGAATCTATGGAAAAGACACATTATTGTTATTTCGGATGTGATTTTATACACACACACACATATCCAGAGATAAACCAGGCAGTATAATAGTCTAGATTGACAGTAAAGTGGCTTAAGAATTAAAATGAACTCATTTGAACTGTATTCCGCAACTTCATCCTGGATCATGTCATTAATTTACTACAACAAAAAAGTGAAAGTAGACTTATTTGTGTTTCTCTCTTCGAATCTAATTTTCCTTGCAGATTTTAAATAGACCGAAGAACAACCTATTCAGCTTCATGTAATGGGTTTGCAATTTGTGATTTATTTTAGGACGGGGCGAACAAAAGCTCCTCATTCATTAAGTTCCCCCTTGAAAACTCTTATACAACCAATTTAGGATGCCAAATTGTCGCGTCCCAGGGCTTTGGTCTGGCATTCATTTGACGCGTTTATTTGGCGCCCGTAATGAGGTGAGAGAGCGCGCGCTCCTCCATCTCTGTGGCACCGCGTGCACTCGCACTGTGGTACGTGACCTCACTCAGGTCAGGACGGGACCCCGTTTTGGAAAGCTCGAGACTTCCTCTATTGTCATTCCCCCTTTCCAGGAATAATAGCCGCGCGGGAAAACGACATGATCACCTACACGTCTCCTCCTCTCTTCGACGCGCGTCGCGAGGCCTTTTGTCGTGGTCTCGCCGCGGAGTTTATGAATGGGCTACAGGATGTGACACTCAGCTGGGGAAGGGTGCTTTAATAATGTGTCAACCGCTGAGCTCTCGAATGTCTCCGAGGGGAGTTTTGTGAGATCACATGATCGACGCAATTGTCTTACAGTGTTGCATCATTTTTTTCTTCTTCAGCGCGTGGTGAGGTTCTTTGAGTGTCACGTGATAGAGTTGTCCGTTCACGCGCGTGTGGAAGCTCGAGTATCTGCTGACAGAGATAAAACTGCACGCGCGTCATACCGGTAACAGTACTCTACTTCTCTTTCTAAAAACTCGGAAATGAATGCCAAGAGTACATTGCAATTTAGGATTAATGATCTTAGAGTCTAAATGTTGTCAGACTGTGTAGGACATAGTTACAGAGACAATGAAAATAGCTCACACACACACACACAGGTTTGTTTTGCTATCAAAGTGAGGACATTCCATAGGCGTAATGGTTTTTATACTGTATAAACTGTACATTCTCTAACCCTACACCTAAACCCACCCATCACAGAAAACATTTTGCATTTTTACATTTTTAATAAAACATTGTTTAGTATGTTTTGAAAGCTATTTTAAATATAAGGGCTCATGAAATGTCCTCACATTTCATGTTTATGTTGTAATGCCAGTGTAATACCAATGTCATTACACAAATGTGTGTCCTCATAAATCACAAAAACGCACACACACACACACACACACTAAACTACTTTTGCTAAGTTAAAAAAATAACATTTGATGATCAAATTTTAATGCAACACCTCGTAGGACTTCCAAATAGGTTTAGAATTGTAAATAATTTGATCTTTATTGACCCACACAGTAAAACTCCCTATTTGATTTTTGTTTCTAAATTGCTAAGAAAAAGACCACTTCTAGCCGAGCTGGCTATGTTTACATTGCATGTGACTTAAACAAATGTGCACTTGTGCACATGCCACTAAATAGCAAGTGCTGTTTCTGCTGCAGTATGACAGGTGGTAGTTTTATTGTCCTGCAATAGCCATGTGCATCTTATGTTTCCATTCACAGAGGGGCTTCTGCGTTTGTGATTTCAGCTCAACTTAGATGAAAACAAACCAGTTGGATGTTTAACTTAAAAAAATGTAACCCCCTTGTGGCAATAAAATGATGAAAACATCAGGCCCATGTCCTCAAATAACCATCTGCAAGTAGCCCCACTCCACCCCCAACAAGCCCACCTTTATTAACAACCTAACCAAATGACTTTGTTTTTCTGAATAAAGGAATGTGGAAGTGTGTTAAGCCTCGTGGGATTCAGCGCTGACTGAATATCCTCAGACTCTCGAATATATTTTTCCCTTACAAGCCTAATGAAGTAAATCCGATGTTAAGGAGAGGCATTTAGACATCTTGTCTCGAGGATCTCGGGAGGCTGATATCACTGACACATTCTCAACTTTAACATCAAAGAGACTGAAAAAACAGAGAGAGCCATCAAAACAGTGTCATTTAGGGTCAGGGCCAGACCCACTTTGAAAGAAGCAGAAACAACATGCGCATCCACAATGACATCAGCAGATCCAACATAAACAGCAGGATATAAAAGGTCATGTGCATTGCAAAACCTCTCATGCTAAACTCCAAAACATCCATCAAAGAAGAGGAAAAACTTACTAACTGACACAGAAGACTTTCTGATTAAAAAATGGACCAGCATCTGCATTTAAGCTGCTGTCACACTAGACTTTAGGGCTTTTCACACTTGAAATAGTTAATCTGGGTCATTCTAAACCCCGGGTAAACGCTTAACCCCGTGTTATCTTCATTCTAAACACCGCTTTTTATCCGGGGTAATAAATCCCTGCTCCGGAGCAGTGTTAACCCAGCATAGCGGTGCCAAACTTGTGCAGTGTGAAATGATGGCGTGTATAGAACGTCACAGCTAGACACTCAGCAACAGACAACCAATCATGTACTCATATTTGCCTGCTTTGGACAGTCACAGAAACACTGCGCATTGTATATAAGTAAATTCAACGTTTGAGAGGTAAAATGTCAAATGCTGACAGAAAAAACACAACAATTTGAGTGAAGAAAAGACTTCATTTTTACCTTTATAATCCGAAATGTCCATTCAGAATAAACTAGCAATGCTAGAGCTATGTAAACACGATGACAAATATGCAAATAAGAACATTAACCCAGGGTTTAGGAATGTACAATGTGAAACGTCATCTTACCAGGATTAATTGTTAAATTATGAGCAGTGTGAAACATGAAGCTTGATTCTGTTTACCCGGGGTTTAGAATGACCCAGGGTTAACTATTTCAAATGTGACAAGCCCTATTGTTACACGTTACATGTACTTACTATAGTAACCTAATAACAGTAAATTATGCATACATGCAACTAACCTTAAATCAAACCATAACTAGGGGTGTGGGATATTGACAAAAAATTATATCTCGATATTTTCTAAGATTTTTCCTATAACGATAATCAACGATATTTTGCATCATTCAAAAATGTTTTATTTTGCAATGTAATTGGTGAAAGCGTTTATTATATCTTTCCATCTGTTGCTTTTTCTGTCGTAAGGAACTTTCCTGCTAAATGATTCATGTTTGTTGCGTGTGTGTTTTTGATTTTGCTCTGTCTGCTGCAGACGCGCCGTGTTCAGCTGACTCCCGAAGCTTTTCATAATCCTCATATTAGGGCAAAAGCTGCATTTATTTAATGCGCAGCTTGTCAGAGCTGTACGGCTCTGTGATCAGCAGTAAATGCTTCTACATCTGAATGCCAGAGGGCGCTCTTGCGCAGAAACTCAAAATATGCCCTGCAGCAGAAGAAGATATAGCTGAATAAACAGAAGATTGAAACCCTTTGGTTGATTAAACATGAATAATAAACACACGACTGCCTTATTCTGTGTAAGAAACCACATCATCTCACAGAAGAATGCTCAATGTTGGACAAGATGTTAATAAATGTTTCTCATGTCTGGAAAGATGTTTGACACGCGTTGCTTTTTCAAATGTACATTATAAGCGACTCAAACTCGCAGTGCTTTCAGATGGATTAGCATTTGGAGTCGTACTTTGACAAGTTTCTTCACTCATTTTAACTTCTGTCAAACGCCACACTCTGAATACACGCACACAATAGTACTTAGTATATACTCAGCTACATCACGCTGTGAATTCGTGAACAGCGTTTTGATTGGTTTCTAAAAATGAGTGAAATACTGGATAATATTTGGCATATCGTTAAAATATCAATTACAATATATATCACACACCCCTAACCCTAGAGTAAATTGTTGTTAATTGATATTACTCGATGCATAAATGTATATCAACACCTTGAAATAATGTGTAACCTTCTTCTATTGAATCCGCTCAGTGCGTTTACATGGAATATTGTAATCGGTTTAAAAGTCCAATCCGAATGAAAATGCTGATTGTTGTAATCAGTTTGAGAGGGGTGGGATAAACCTTTCTATAAACCCGGAAAAATAAATAAATAAAACGTGTTAAACCGATTACTTTGCATCTATTTCATCAGGTCAATAGGTCAGAGGTCGTCAGAATACAAAATGACGGCGACAAAATCAAACTGGAGTAAAACTGAAACAACATATTTATTAAATACACTGAAGGAACTCAGTGTATCATTACTTCGGACCTTCATCCACACGCTTCTGCTTTTCAGAGGAGGGAGCCGATCGAGATCAGACCCGGCGCCAGACACAAATTCACGGACGGGCATTATATATTTTGCAGGGGGGCTCAAATGAGATCAACCTAAATGCATAATCACATTAATTATAAATTAATTAAAAAAGAAGAAGAATTAACGCACCACTCCATTGACGTGATACAACAGAGGAGTCGTAAAGCATTGGGCCTAGCCTAATGAAGCAGTCTAAACACGTCAACGCTTGTCCGCGTCAAGTGGATTTTTAAAGGGGACAAGTACCGGACAAGTAGCCTAGCCAGATTAAAACACAAAAAAATAACTATGGCATCAGCAAAACATGATAATGATTCTGCATTCATTTAGTATAAGTGGCGTTCGATAGTGCATAATAATATATAATGCATAATGTACTGATGCTAAAAAGGTTGCGCTGTTGAGGCACTTGCGCTCCCTCTCGAGGAGAAATTAAACAAATGAGCGCAGGAGAAAAAAAAGAAACGGTTAACATACTGCCAGTAGCGGTTCCTGGCTATACATTTAGGTAAGGCATATTCTGGGTCTTAACTCTAGTTTATGATAAACATTTTGTAAGCTTTATATCCTAATCGCTGAACTCATCAGACACTTCTGGCAGAATTATGATGTCTTTGCGTTATTCAGCCAGAGGGTGGCGCTCTAATGATGATTGACAGACTTCAGACAAACTCTACGCGACAAACGCATAGAATGTCATCTCAGAATTGTAGTATTCATTGCGTTAAAATGTTGTTTTGGAATTAATTTAACAATTGACTCTTTGCAAACAGTTTGATTGACAGGCGATCATGATGCCAAATCTGACATCTTATCTGACAAAGTAGTCAGGGAGTAGCCTATAGTAGATTAACATTGTTTAACTGGAAATATTGTGTGTACTCACGTCTTTCCTCGGTCGAAACAACATTCCTTCTGATGTTCATTCATGTTTATTTGATGCTATAAATGAACTAGTATGAAGAGATGATCGGTTCACGAGTCGTTTGAAGGATCTGTCTCGACACATTAAGGAGCCACTATACGGTATTTAGAGTTTAAACTGCTTTAAAAAATTACAATATTTTAAATATGAAACTGTTTCATACGTTGTCAGTGTCCTCTTTGCTCTGCAATGTATTTTTCACTGCGGGAGAACATGATGTGTGGAGTGAGAGCATGGGTTGTCGGGTATAGCAACTGGGGGCGGGTTTTTGTCAATTTATATAGGAATTCCAGTGAAGAAAACATTCATGTCTATTCTCAGAAAAACAACACAAACACAACAGAAATACTGTATATAAAAGCTATTCACATGAGCATGTTTAAACTAAAGGATTTATACTCTCATTAATTTAATACTCTACTCCACATAGGAAGAACAGAGATGCCAACTAGTTACTGACCTGATACAGACTGAAACGGACTGATATCGTCTTGGTCTGGAGCGAGATTTACGTGAGGTAACGTCACGTGGAAATAAGCGGGGCAGCCAGAAATCTGCCCCAATGGCCAACCCAAGAGGGTGCTGCAGTTCCTTTTTTCACCACAGATTGTTTTTGTTCTATTTCTGCAGGGAAAATAGTTCAAAGATCACAGCAGAACCATAGTGCATCAGTCCCACTGCAACACTCGGGCTTTCGCCTAACATTACCTCGCTGATCTCTCCTGCCAACTTTGATGGTCTTTGATTAAAGAAACGCCGTATATCCATAGTCGTATATCATAGATAGCTTCGCAAAGTTGTTAAAAATGAGAGCGAGCGTTAAGCGGCAGCGCTATGCTTAGCACACAACCAAACATTTCCGCGCTACTATCGACAAACCAATCAAATCTGTTTAAAATATATATTTTTTTAAAAATCAGACCAAATTTTTATTTTTATTCAGGAGTTATGTATATGATAACTTTTGATAACAGTAGCCTATTGATAAGAATATATATATATTGTGCAAACAAGCACTGGTGGTTGGTGGGACGTGGAGTTGGCTCGTCCAGGGCGGGCACTAGTGACTCACAGGGCGGGCCGGGCCCCCCAATGCCCACCCATGGCGCCGGGACTGATCGAGATGCTCCTTACAGATGCGCAGCCACCAAAAAGGTCAGTTTCCTATGCCCGTCTTCCCCTCATAAGTAATGTGCTACAGATTCATGTTGTTGCTTGATTAAGAGCAACACTTCACATAAAAACAGCGTGCATAAGAAATAATGGAACTCATGTTGACTTGTCTTTTTTGTGAATTCAGTTCAAAGTTTGAAATTAGACTTGCCTGAAAAAAAAATACTAAAATGTACTTGAAATACAACTATTTTGTGTATACTAAAATGGTATAGTTAAAGTCTAATTTTGGACTTAATTCACTTTAATTGTGCAGAAGTAGTGCTGATGTCCAACTAAAGATATACTGAAGTATTGTGTTAAAGTGGAATATTGCAAGTATACTTTAGGTACACTTTAAATATATCTTACATTTAAAAACTGATATTATACAAAGATCATACAGTCATTATTAATAGGGATTTGAAAACTTTTTTAAAATTAAAACTTTTTTAGGCATAATATTAAGAAATGTGCATTGTGCAATAAAGAAATACTCCAAATAAAATTGAATAATGATTATATAATTAATTATATAATTTCCGGCCCTTGATTCTGACTGGTTGAGCCGCGTTTGAAGCTGTTGTAAAATTCCTGAAAACATACAGCTTACCGCATTACACTCAGTGCCACTGAGTGTTTATGTTGCTCCGTCTGTCTTAGCAACCTAACTTCAGGTCAGTCCTGTTCATAGTAAAAAATCCGTTTGAATGTCCGCTGCGATCTTGTCATTTTAAAGGTGCACTATGTAGTTTTTTTTGTCCGCTAGGGGTCGCTAAACAATTCAAAACAATAACAAAGGCGTAGATTGATTGCTGTGAATGAGTGGAACATGGAACTTGTCGTCATGCCAATTGATCTAATAATGTTTCTGGGGAAATAATGTTTATGGATGAGTGAATGCATGTTTTTTTAACATGACTGTGGTATGAATCAGGACATGGCCGAGAATCACGAGCGCAATTACTATTGAGAGACAGTTATCAGTGGCACACGCGAGTCCCGGGGATAAAGGACAGAGGACATTTCATTCTACCGAACTACTCACAAGTGCTGAAATGCTACTCATACAGGTCAGTTTATTTGATGAATTAAAATTGTGAGGTAACGCAGCGCTGTTTCACTTGGTCTAACGTTACACTATCATACTAAACTGCATTTGAGTGTGTTGAAAGTTGAAATGTTATTCTGTGTATTAGTTTGTTGGCTGCATGAGACTTAACAGTAAGCTAGATCAACATTACAGTATCATACTGACGATATTCTTACATTTCGTCGTGTTGAGCTATATAACATTGTTTAGTCTTATGTAGCCTACATTTCTTTCATTGTCTAATAACGTGCAAGAGCGTCGTCTCTGTCAAGTCAAAATTTGTCGCAAAGCTCTCGGCATCTCGGAAACGCCACACTGATATTGATCCTCGTTTTATTTCTCCTTTTGTCCCAAAGTTTATTTGCCATGGTCCATAATGTTCGAACGAAACAACAACAGCGTGCCGATAGATGTTACACAACTGTTCAAGTCTGTTGCCATGGTTACTATGCAGTACAAGCAGAAAACAGGGATAACGCAGATATTACGTCATTGACAGGCGCAAGTGACAAGTGAGGGATGGGGCACTATTTAAAATTGTGAATTTCTCTGAATTTACAAATTCTTGGAAACATTTAGGATAATGTAAGTACACAGCTGAGCGAAACTCTGTGCAAGTGGTTTTTGGATATTTTAATATAAAAATTTTACATATTATACCTTTAACATTTAATGGGGTTTCCCGTGCCCTGCTGACACTGCCACCCTAGTCAAAGCATTTGCGCCTTGTTCCGTTTTCACAACAGGTTTTAATATAAAAGGACTGCGACTGAGTGACTCGCTCATAAAGAGAATCTTTGCCACCATCTAATGGTAACTTCTGTTGCTGGTCACGGTCAGGGACTATTTTTTTTCCAGAGGAAGGAAGCCTTTTAATGATTTTACTTCATGAAAGATGCATTCATACATATTTTTTGGCTTTAATATTTGTATTGTGTGGTAACTATTTTATAAGACCAATAAGCCCAGTGAAGCCGTGCTTTACAGTGAATTTATAACAGCTAAATGGGCGTTGTTAGGCATTAGGGCTTATTAAGTGTTATGTCAATAAATTACTGAATTTGAATTATACTTAGTATGAAATAAAAGTATTTTAAATTCATTTCAGTATAGTTTTTTTTTTTTTTTTTACTAGGGCCTCCCCTTTCAAATAATAATAATAATTAATAATCCCCCCAAATAATAATCCCCCCCGAAGAGTCACCTAAGGTGGTAATTCCCCCCATTTTCTGAAATTAAATTCAGGCCCTGAATTAATGTCTGTAAAAATCCTGATTGGAGCAGCCCTATAAATAATTCTACATGATAAAAAGAAGTCTTCAAATACATCAGCATCAGTATCAGCAGATACTGCTTCCTGTGATCGACGGTCGTTGATTGGCTCCAAAAATACTGATACGGATGAATGGGAGCACCCATATGCAAAACGTATTGTATTAGTTTATAAATCACGTACTAAAAGTGTTTTGAGGTCATAGCAGAGCTTTAGTAAGAAACTGCACAGAATAAGTGTTTATTAATTGATAATCTGCCTATGTAATCATATTTTATGTGATACAGTATTTAGTTATTGGCACTTACTGTTATTTCTAGCTGGAAACTGCAGTGAATTGCATATATTGGTACGGTTTTTGTAGTTGTAGGTAGAGCCACGTTTATCCAGTGAGTCTGTTGTGTTTTCTCTGTATTTGCAGTGCATCACATTGGTATAAATAAACATCAGGATCATTGAGATCATATTCTAAATAAACTTCACCTCCATCAATACGCCGCATTCACTCTACCAGAGAGGTTAAGTAAGGTAAATATGAGTGAAAACTCTCAACATTTTTCCCATTCCTGCTGCTGGAACGCATGATTCTGGAATGTTCTTTAGGGTCAGTAGTGGGTAAGGATGATAATCTAGTGATTAGTACATCTTAAATCCTTCCAGATGTCTGTGCAACACGCACACATGAAGAGATCAATCAGTTTAGCCAGAGACCTCTGAGCTTCCTGCTGTACATACCACATACACAAGCTCATGTGTACACACACACTCCGTCATATGCGCCACCTTTTACCCACATTGTCCACCAAGAGTTGAGTGAAATGTTTGCTGGTTATGAATACATGACTTTGGATCAGAAATATCATAGATGATTGTGGGTGTGATCACACATGTTTGTTGTTTAAAGAAGCAGCTGCACCCGGTGCCAGAACTCCTCTCACAGCGTGCATTTCCATCAATTCTCATGCAAGCCTTTATTCCCGAGATGTACACACACATATAGGATGACCCTTACCTCGCTGGACCCCAAGAATTTCCTTCTTCCTTGGTGGGTAATGTTATGCACACTATGTACTTCTGGAGATTGTTTTGGTCTGTAAATGTACAGCAGTAGTTTGACCCCATTATTGATTTGGATGTAGTGTATAAGTGTGGTTACGTGTGCATAATGCATAGAAGTCAAAGTGTCAAAATGATTTAATGTGTGTGTGTGTGTGTGTGTGTGTGTATGTGCAAGTGTGTCTGGGAAAACTTTCTTGTATGCGCTCTCATGCGCAGACCTCCATTGTGTGTGGCTTCCTCTGGCTCGTCTCTCCAGCCAGCATGGGAATGGCCAAACGAAATGTGTTTATTTGGTCAACGGTAAAGTCCAGGCATATCTAACACTCATTTATATACATACACTGACACACACACACACACACACATACATACAGATAAACTCTTGCAAATGAGAGTTTGTGTGTGTGTATGTATGTCAGTACATGCTGGGCAAACACACATGTGATTGTGTCTTCACCTTCAACACCAGAGATGTTGAAATGCACATGTTGTAATGGTAAAAAAAGCTTGACTTTTGACTTCTTTACTGTGTTACTGATCGCTCATTAAACCTGACAGACTTTAAGTAACCTGCAGTGCAGTACAGTACAATTATGTAGACACGCCGGAGTCGTGCCACTCCTGTGGAATGCAAGTTCCGTGACGCAGAACGAACATAATCTGCAGATATTCTATATTCAAAAGTTTAGGGTTGGTTTGATTTTTTTGTGTGTTTTATGAGAAGTCTCATCAAGACTGTTTTCTATTTTAATATACTTTAAAATGTAATTTATTCCTGTGATCAAAGCTGAATTTTCAGCATCATTACTCCAGTCTTCAGTGTCACATGATCCTTCAGAAATCATTCTGATATGCTGATTTGAAGCTTAAGAAACATTATTATTAATGTTGAAAACAGTTGTGCTGCTTAATAATTTTGAGGAAACTGATTTTTTTTTTTTTGTCAGGATTCTTTGATGAAAATAAAGTAAAAAAACAACATTTATTTAAAATATTGCTAATAAAAGTATTAATTTCTCTAAAATAAATCTTACTGACTCCACGTTTTTGAACTGCAGTGATGTATGACCAGTTTCTATGGGTATATTATTCATTAAAAAGCCATAGGGGAAGACTGGGGAGTTGTAACGCTGTCAGTTAAGAGCTGTGGTGATGTCATCAATATCATAACTCTTGCATCACCATCTTAAAGGATTAGTTCACTTCAGAATTAAAATTTCCTTATAATTTTATCACCCCATGTCATCCAAGACATTTACTGTATGTCATTCTTTCTCCAGTGGAAAAAAAAATTGTTTTTGAAGAAAACATTCCAGGATTTTTCTTCATGTAGTGGATCACACACACACACACACACACACACACACACTTTGCTTTGCACACGATGCTTTGCATTCATGCTAACTTCAAACTCACATGCTAAAACTGTTAGCAATGTTATGACTGTTTGGGGTAGGGATAATTGTAACAGTTTATTAAGTATGTTACAACCAATGCCTTATAATAATTCCAATAAATCCAGTTATCAATCACATTCTCTGTTAATGTGAAGTCACAGGAGTTCTTTTGTCGGCTATCAAGAGATTTATGTATCCACCATAGTTTATGCGCATGCTTAATCGGATAAAAACATTAACCACCTCAACTGAGTGCACACGTATTTTTGTGTTCACTTTTAGAATTTGTGCGCGGGATTTTAATTTAATATGTTTTTGTCACTTTAAAGGTGCACTATATAGTTTTTTAGTCCGCTAGAGGTCGCCTATTCAAAACAAAGGCGATTCTTGGGACATGTGGTCTTCACCTCACAGCCGGTGGAAAAGAATCGGGATGGGACTCGGACTGAAATCATGTTCATAGATGCGATTATTAACGTTACTGTAGTATGAAGCAGAGCAGGACTGAGTGTTGTGGAGCTGAACGAGGCGCTGGAGCGATTGATAATGAGAGACAAACACGACACACATCGTGAGCAGCGGGACTTTTATTATGACACAGTTGCCGGCGCCGCTTCCGCTTTCTCGGTTGAGTATGAGGTAACGCAGCTCTGTTTATCATATTAGATATATTTAAGTGTGTTGAAATTATGTTATTACATTACTCTGTGCTTTCGCTCGCGGCTGCTGTGAGACACTTGTTCACACTGCAGTAAGATAGATCAATATTAGAATATCATATTAAATGCTGGATGGCCTGTGTTGATAAATGGCATGAAATTAATTTTAAAACGTATTGTATGATGGAGAAAATTCTGTATTACTGTTACTAAAAATAAAGCTGCATCTGATTATGCTATGTTAGCTACTTGACAAAATAGTGTTTTTCTCTGCGGCATGGTAAAGCATGGTACTCGCAGAAAATCAAGAAAATTACATTTAAACAAGACTAAAAGTGTTGAGCTATATTACAATAATTAGTTTTCTGCCTATAATTGAAACAAAACAGATGTTCCCTTGTCCGTGTTTCCACATATAAAATATATTAAAGCATCTTTGGTGTTTTTATGGTTTCTACAAAATAAAACCGGAAACCGAGGGTAATGCGGATATGACGCGACTCCCTCACACGGGATCCTTGGTTATAATTGCGATTTTCTCACTATTTACAAATAGTTGGAAACATTTGGGATAAGTAACTACTTAACTGGACAAAATAGATAACACTGGCTCAGTGATTTTGGGATATTTTTCTGCAAAAATGTTACATTATTCAGCTTTAAATTATTCACTTTATTCAAAACTGATTATTTGTTCTTCAATAAAGTTCTTGCATAAATTTAGATCGTGTGGATATTATTACAGTAATTTAGCTTTATTGTTACATCGATCCCCAGCTAGTGTTACAATTGAACTCTTTGTATTTGGCATTAACTTGCATAATCTGTGATTGTGTTGTACAGATCCAAGTGAGTTTTATTTGTAGTAGATAAATGTGGCTACTGTGCATCAAAGTTTGAGAGATCTACCACAAACAACCACTGAGTTACTGATGTTCAAACAAAAAGTGTTACGATCATCCCGATCTCCCCTAAATATAATTAAAATGTAACTTTTCAACATTTTTTTTTTTTTAAATAATGATTAAGAGTCGACAATTTTCCCACCAATTAAAATACCTCCTTCATGTTAGTAAGCTCTGACTTCAGTATAAAGAATGGCATTTCCTCATATTTACTGCAGCGATCCTCATGAAACATTCCATGATCATTCCTGAACACCTGCTTCGAGCAAATGCTTTAATTTAAATATTATACTGGCGAGTCATGGTTTTTGTTGGTGGCAGTAAAGTGGATGATGATCTGCCAAAAGCCCATTACATTGCGACCCGCTGTGCCAAACTCATCGTATTGTGAAATGAATGGTGGAGTCTGTTTCGCTGCTATTTTGGTATCTTTCATGTTGCCAACTTTGAGCTTGTTAATCCTTGCAACTGAGTTTCATTGTTTGAGAGTGTGATTGATGATGCAGATTGCACATTCTAACAAGGAGACGCAGACGAAAGGCTTCATTGTATTTTTGAGAGCAAACTGGAACGTGTGACATTTTTCAGCAAAAGGGTACAAGACCTGAAACTCTTGAAAAAATTAAGTAAATGGAAATTCAATGGTCTGTTAAAAGAGGTGCTTGACTTTCAAAAAAGTTGGTCATATATATGAGCCGAGATAATGAGTTTCATTTTATATGAGCTGCGGCTTTATTTTTTTAACCCTGTTTCCAAATTTTTTGTCCAAAACCTTGAAAACAATGTTACAGCAATAAACAAAAAAATAACTATTAAATAAAAATGAAATTTAAAAAAGCAATTAAAAAAATATGCTAGAATGGGTAACAGGGTTGCAAATGTAGGGTACATTTACATGACATCAATGTACTAAAAATGTAGAAGTTCCTTTGCATTTTTCACGTACAAATGACAACATTATCAAAACAATCCCCATTCACATGGATCCGCAAAAACGACTAAAAGCGCTGTATTATTCATGCCAGGCCAATAGTTGATGTCACATTGTTAAGAAACACTACTATGTCTAAAACTAGCTAATTTTCATGTTTTTATGTTAAATGAGTAGAATTAAAATTTCCTGATAATTTACTCACCCCGCATGTCATCCAAAATGTTTATGTATTTTTCTCCATATAGTGGACTTCACTGGGGTTCAACAGGTTGAATGTGCAAATGTCAGTTTCAGTGTAGCTTCAAAGGGCTCTACATGATCCCAGATGAGGAATAAGCGTCTTATCTAGAGAAACGATCAGTCATTTTATTGAAAAGAAAAAAAAAAATATATATATATATACACTTTTTAACCACAAATGCTCATCTTGCAAGGCTGTGCAATCGCGTTGGAAAGGTCACGCGTGACGTAGGCGGAAGTACCGATCCAGTGTCTACAAAGCGAACATGCAAAGACTAAGTTAAACTGCTTTTACAAAAAAGGTAAAACAACAATGTGGGACAATTTTGAAGTTGGAGGAGAAAATTAGATGAGGTATTTCGCCTCACGACGGTACTTCCACGGGACCTTTCCAACGTGATTACATAATGCGTGGCGCATTAATATTATATAAATTTTTATATTTTTAGAAAATGACCAATTGTCTCGGATTCCTCGTCTGGGATCATGTAGAGCCCTTTGAAGCAGCACTGAAAATGTAATTTGGACCTTCAATCTGTTGAACCCCAGTGAAGTCCACTATATGGAGAAAAAATCCTGGAATGTTTATTTATTTTAAACTGAAGAAAGCACGACATAAACATCTTTGATGACATGGGGGTGAGTAAATTATCAGTAAATTTTAATTCTGAAGTGAAATAATTCAGTAAAAAGTTTATCAACATGTCAAATAGCAACACATGAAACCCATATATTTTGCATATAACGTGTTCAGCATTCAACAGCCATTAATCTGAACACTGATTAACACGATCAGTGTTATGACAGTTTTTATGATTTATTTGTCGGTTTTATGATCTTAAAACTATTTGGCACCGTTGGATTCTCTTATCAGAGACTGAACTGCCTGTACTGTACACTTGAAAGCTTTGTGTGTTTTGTCGAGATTGTTCAGTTGGCTAACTTGAAGTGGAAATTGATCATTAGCAGCACACCGAATAGCTGCGTAGTTGTGATTTCACCAGCGGCTGGGTTTGAAGTGTGCAAGCTGATGACCTGTTAGCGCTGCTGTTTATCTTGGTATGTCAGCCATAAAAAAGTCATGAGTCATTTCCTCCCCTCAGGTAATAAACACTCCTACGCCTTACTCATCAGCATATACACAGTCTACACACACACACATCTTCGTTTAGCAGAAACCGTTTACAGTTTCCAGTAAAAGGGGACCGACGGTTAAAAAGGGGGAAAAGACAAGTTCTGGCAGGTTGTTTGATGGGAGGAAAAAATGGGAGTGAGTGAGAGCATCTTCATACGAAAGTCATTGTGAGCGCTGATGTGCTGGAGGGCAGAGATTATCATTTGAGAGATGAGGAAAGGAATGGGTTTGGTTAAGCGCTGGAAAAGCAAGCCCGGGCCTGATCCGACACTGCTGCAGTATGTGAGCTACACGGCAGGTACAGGGATAAAGAGTGGAGATTTTCCATAAGCAAAGCTCCTTGTTAGCTCTCAATAGGTTTGATAGGCAGGGCTGATTATTCCATTGCATTCACTCCTGCATAGTGGGAGCAGGGATGGTTCACACACACACACACAAAGATATTCTGTCATCATTTTCTCACCCTCTTGCTGTTTCAAACCCGTATGACTTTCTTTCGTTGAACACTCACGGAAACTAATGGATAATTTGCCTGCTCTTCCATTGAATGAAAATTACTGGGGACAGGTGCTGTCGAGTTGGTGTCATGCACCCATTTATTATAGGCCCTGTTTACACCTGGTATTAAGATATGTTTTAGTTTAACTGATCACAAGTGTAAATGGGGTCTAAAATGTTTTCAGCTTGTTCACTTTCAATAACTTCCATACTAGAGTTAGTTGAAAACGCATTCGACCGGATTGCTTTTGTAGTGTATGGCATGTGGTTGAATGCATTCGAACAGCCACAAAAGACCACCTACTCTCCACCTACTGACCCAATGTGTAAACATTATCGGAAGTGCGCTAGCCAGACGGGATTTAAAATCTGTTAGCTGAAGACCCAATTTTGGGTTGAAGACGAAAAATGAACCAAGCACAATGTTTTCTCACTGTTCTTGATTTCTAACACGCACTCACCGTGTTCAGCATGGTCTTGGTTAGAGCAGAAAAGAGCAGCTACAGCTCTTTGTATGTTTTTCCGTTGTCTCCAGGCAGTCATATGTAAATTGGACTAGCTTATTTTGTCTGTTACATCAAAAGCCCATGCATTTACCCACCCATAGACCCTCCATTTCAAAGAAAGTTGAAAGTGGAAAAAAGAGACGGATATAAAATCTCAAGTGTAAACCGGTACGTGTCTTCCTCGTCCACTTGTGATCCAATCGACCACAACATACCTTAATACCAGGTGTAAACAAGGCCTTAGTGAGAAAAAGAACATTTTTAATCATATAATTATTTATTCAAGTGTGAAATGAGATGGTTCCCTTTTGAAATAGGGTAGTCGTGGCCTAGTGGTGAGGGAGTCGGGCTTGTAATCTGAAGGTTGCAGGTTGCAGGTTGCAGGTTCGATTCCCAAGAATTGAAAGTGGGGATTGTGAATAAACAGCACTCTCTCCACCTTCGATACCATGATTAAAAGTGCCCTTGAGCAAGGCACCTAACCCCTAATTCCTCCCCTTGTAAGTCGCTTTGGATAAAAGCATCTGCTAAATGATGAAAAATGAAGATGAAAAATGAAAATGAAAAATGAAATAGAAGCTCAACACTGCGTCTTCAATGGATGTTATGGGGCAATGCCATCAGCGTGACCGGTGTCTGAAGCACGTGTGCCAAACACACCAATTTTATTCGCCAACGACAGTCCATGATGTCACTTGCTGAGTGCCTGTGCATGTTCCTGTAATACACATCATCAGCTCTTTTGTCTCCAGGAGTGGCTTGTTTGTATGCGTGTAAGACAAACACTCGGGTGGAGCGTCTGACTACCTAAGGAAGTTGGATGTGCTCATCATGATGAATTCACGATAAGGAGCTTTGTTCTTTGTTGATTCTCTCCCAAGGGATGGTAATGTAATGTTTGCACAAGCACGTTCAGCTCTATAAGGAGTTGGAGGCACTCATAGCATTGCAATCCTGATAGCGGTCACTGCGTCTCGACGCCATGCCTTATACACATGGGCGCTTCGCTGGTGACTTCATGGGCAGACATAGGCCAATAAAATTCATGTGTATGACATGTGCTTCAGACACCAGTCACGCTGATGGCGTTCCCCCATAGCGTCAATCTAAGACACAGTGGTCCAGATTTATTAACAGCTTGCGGCAACCCTCTTTTGGTGTTAAAAACCTACTGTGAACAGTTATTTTTGTAGCGGATCATATTGCATATGCATTTGTAGGAGTTTCCCTTTCAGATGCAAAATTTATGGGAGGAGAGCATTTAAATGAATCTTGCAAGTCAATTCATGGGTATTAGTGCCATTATTTAGCGCCCAAAAAAGCATGTCTTAAACCAAACGCAAATTTGTGCTGCTTTTGGTAGATTGCGTTGATCATTATGGAAATGATCTGGCTGTGTCTGTGTTCTTTAATTTGTGCATTATAAACTCTCCTCTGCCATCGGAGCTTATTTGAAATTGCGCTCTCATGCTAATTTGCTCTGTTTTGTTAATCTGCCCCAGTGTCTCGTTCACTTTCTCAAGGAACCATCGGTACGGTCGTAACCTAAAACATTTTTAAAAGTGGACTTGCATTCAAATCCTGGCATATACATTATTGTTCAAAAGTTTGGGTTCAGTAAGATTTTTATCCAGCGTGGATGCATTAAGTCAAAGTGACCGTAAACGCATTTATAAATGTTACAAAAGTTTTTTTTTATTATTATTTAAAATAAATGCTGTTTTGTTTGTTTTTACTTTTTCAGAGAAGCTTGAAAAAATGTATAACAGTTTCCACAAAAATATGAAACATCACAACTGTTTTCAACATTGATAATAGGAAATGTTTCTTGAGCCTCAAATCAGCATATTAGAATGATTTCTGAAGGCTCATGTGACACTGAAGACAGGAGGAATGATGATTCCTCCATAGCAATTCAGCTTTGTGAATGAGAATATGTGACTAGAAAACATCATACATTTTTGTTGTATGAAAAAGATCCTGACATTTTGTTCTACAGAATAAAATAGTTCTCAGTGACACAAGGGTGGTAAATAATGTCAGAATTTTTAGTTTAAAGCAAATGGAGGGGGTCACATGTTTCAAAAACACCATACGAGCAGCAAACACAACTTTTGTGCTATATTCCAAGTTTTCTGATTTAAGTGAAGAACAGACCAAACTTCTTCCACTCAGCTGTAACTTTCAAATCTTATTCATGTTCAAAGCATGTCAAGATTATTGCAACTTCTTTTTTGTTCCACAAACTCTCAGTGGGGTTCTATTTAGAATCCTAGTGTTCTTGACTCAATTTTAAAGAACTTTTTATTATGCAATGTCTTAAATGAGTGCACAATACTTTTGAGTTTAACAGTTATTTAATTTTTTTTGGCGATGCAAGCTGTTTAATTCATAAAATTAGATTAAAACTAAATCCATAAAATGTTCTAAAACCCCTAAAAGGTTCTATTCTGTGTACAGTATAGGAAGTGCATGACAGTTTTTTTTTTTCATAAGTCATACGGGTTTAGAACAACATGAGGTTGAGTAAATAATTGCAAAACGAAACGAAATTCCTTTTGCAGTCGTTCGGCATTTATTTTTCCTCTGTTGTTGGGTAGGGGAGGATTGTTTTGTACTTTGAAGGGTCATGTCAGGTTGACACAATTGCGACTTAAGAGTGATCATTTGACCTCAGCAGACCACAATAACCAGTAACTATGGCAACGAAAGTGGTTCACTCTGTGTCATACTGAAAGGTCCATCCATCCTGACACCCTGATGTGATTGTGTATACAAGTTTTTTTTTTCTCATACAGTTGTTTCCGGCAGTATGATGTGCCACATCCTGTCTATTTGCTGCTTACACATGCCAGCTTGATAAGACTCTTTTGTTTTCCGCAGTTCCCCAAAATGCTTCGGAACGGGCACATCCTGTATATGGGAAATCGCTTTCAGTCGGAAAAAAGAGGAAATATGCAGAAAAGACAAATGGGACAATAGGCCGGATCTACGGCAGTTCCTAAAGCCTCAATGTCCTGAATCGCTGATGTTTATTTCACACAAATATACAAGCACATAATCTAATGCAAATACCCCGGCAGGAAGGCGTGGACTTTTGTAGGAGAGGAAACTGCTTTTCTAAAAAAAAAAAAATAATAAAATAAAATAAATAATTTTAAATGTAATTAATTATTACCAAATTCACTCAATTGACCACACTGACTTGCTTGTTTGCCCCAGTTGTTTTTCTCGAGTTATGCAAGATCACAACTCGCTGCTCGGTCGTTCACTCTCACAATCAGCCCATAGACTGACGTCTCCTTATTCAAGGTCAACACAGATCGTCAAAAACAACACGCAGAAGTCCAACGTCATCTCTCATTGTTATTTTATTCCCGAACAGTGCAAACACAAGTATAAAAGATCTCAATATGAAATTTACATTCACATAGAACCATCTCAATAAATACATTGCAACCCCAAAAATAGCACAAATATTACAAATCATCAATAAAATACTCTTTTCGTTTACTCTACAATATATTTAATACGTACAATAATTTTGACCCGTATCAAATATGAAAATATCTAATCGACATGAAAATCTATTCTATGATTTTACTGTGCACACTTTATGCATTATTAAAGTTAATATATCATTAATGTTCATAACATCAGTAAGTTAGGCCACTGTAGTCAAAATAGATCATATTAAGCCATATCAAATAGAACCATTTAGCTGTTTGGCTACATTTGTTGGATCATAGAATCTGAAATATTCAGTGATACAATAAGCATTTTGGCATTCATATTCAATAAATAAAAACCGGAAAAACTACAGATACGGAATTTGAATGGACAGCTCCATACTTTAAGTTAATAAATATGCGGAATTCCGTATCGATGGTAAATGAAGCTAAATGTGCCCGAAAGTATAATCGGAGAAGCATTCCTGAATACGTAGCTTAACGTGAATGAAACGTCGAAATGAAAAGGAATAGCCCATTTGCGAGTCAGTATTAAGCCCCACGTCCATATGAGAGTACAGTTTGAAACGGAACCGAATGCACACAATGTCGCAAAGTTACGCTATAAAAGAACACAGTTTGATATGTTGGTAACCGTGTGTGTTGGCACATATTCAAAGAAATACACTTTTTCTTACAGACCCTGGATAAAAAGGCAATCACTTCAAGAAGAGCTCGACAAGGCGCCAATGCTACAAAACTCCCAAAAAGCTTTCCCCACAGCACCACGCATGGAAACAGGTAAGCGGATACGCCGTTGGATAAAGATCATGATTCAAAAAAAGATGGTTCGTTTCATCAAGGCCATTATTCTGGGCTCATGCAGTGTCTAGGGCAACATATCTTCGACACTTTTCACCCTTGGTTTGTTTTTGCACTAGGCATGCATTAGAAACACAAATCAGTTATCAAATAGAGCAACGTGACAGAAATACGGCATGCTGAGAGGGACATGCAGAACGGCATGCTTGAAGCCAAACTTCATTCCCTAGGCATCATGGGAAATCTATCGAAGATACAGTAATAGCACAAAGTAAACCAAAAGAGATTTCTTAACTCGTATGAAATGAGGCTCGTGAGGCTTTCCGAACAGATGCACTAAAATCCAGATGTTTAACCAAACAGAGCACATGACGCATCGGGCACTAAAACATCATGCATGTTCGACCGCGCGTTAAAGATCGCTCCGCAAGCACAGTGAGAGATGCTACCGTTGATAGGAGAAGCTGAAAGCTGAAAAGTGCCACTTTGAAAAACCACAGACAAAATATATGTGGAATAGATGTACTTTATATTAAGCCATTTTATCACATACTGGAAGCCAATTTAGTTGCTTTTTGTGAAAAGTAGCCTATTATCAGTGACACAGCTTCAATTGTGCTGGCTTCTCAAGCAGTGAAACGATTGTATCGATATTTTGTGTCCTTGACACTTATCAAACACAAGATTAGTTCATATTGGATCTATTATCATGTTATTACTGGAAAGGATTTCCCAGAGGGCAAAGGGCAGCAGCAAATGCATACAGATGTTTTGTCCAAGCACCAAGTGCGTACACACATCACATACAGGAAAACTGTGCTGATTCAACCCACGCAAAGTTAAACATTTACCCACGTCACAGAGTCGACCGACTTTCTGTAAATGATTACAAAACAGCATAGCGTTAGCATTTGCTAGTAAATCATTGCAGTCTCTGATTCACTGCGGTTGTTTAGTATTTCTGCCGATCTCTCTCTCTCGCTCCGTGCCTGAAAATCGAAGAGCTGGGAATAACTTTGCTATTAGGTCTGTAAACCCGTGACGTGTTCTTCATGTAAACAATTTATTCAAAGCACATCTCAATATGAGGAACCATTTTTTCCCTTTGTCTTTTTAAAAAAAAAAAAAAACCCCAACACGTGTTTCTCCCTTTCGTCGCCTGACTCAGTCACGTACAAAATACAGCGCTGTTTTGAATCGGAACGTTTGGTCCTCACCGCTCACGTGTTCAATGTATTCATCACCGTGGCATCTCTTGACATTTTCAGTTGCAAGATAACACACACACACATACACACACACAGACACACACACACACGCTGGATACGTGTCTCCTCGGCTGGTGTGAAGCTGCCTTTGCAGTAGATCGCATGCTCCCGTGTAGGAGACCCTGATATCCTGTTGGTCTGGGGAAGACTCAATAAAACACACATACGTGCACACGTAAAGACATACATGCTTATTATGTAATTGCGTGAAGGGGCAGGGCCTTTCTCCGTTTGGCACGTTCGTATGTTTCTCTCCTCAGTGCAAATCTTTCTCATCTCTCCGCGTTCTTCATCCCTACCTTGTGTTCGGTTTCCCTCCCTGCCTCTGATTTACTAATGCATCGATTGATCACCGTCAAACCTGTCTACTTGGCGATCACACCTCCATCTCCACGTCGACGGATACGGAGGGCAGGTACAGAATGCTGTTATTTGGGGTGCTAATGTGCCCTACGGTGTGACTTTTCACACCGTAACTGCTGACAGCGGGCGCGGACCCCAGCTTGGTCCGGATGCAGGGGCTCGACCCGCGTTCCAGACTCTTGGATTGCGTGTGGAGCGTGTCTTGCGGGGTTCGGCCCTCCAAAAAGTAGGTGAGCATTTGACCTTTGCCCTTCACGCTGACCTGGCCACGACACAGGAAGTGATAATAACCGGAGAGTAGGCGGAAGACATCCTCTGTCACCTGGGAATGTAGAAGCAAATAAATTCAGATGTGTTTGGAGTGGCATGCTGGTACTTTTTATGTATTTCTCAGAAATATACTTAAAATTACACTTAAAGGGTTAGTTCACCCAAACTGAAAACTGACACTTTGACACTTCAAAAAGTTAATGAGGAGATCGTAAAACTAATCCGTATGAACTGAGAGGTTTAGTCCAAATTTTCTTAAGGGAGACAATCACTTTATATGATGAACAGATTGAATTTAGGCTTTTATTAGTTAGGGCCCGAGCACCAAAGTGCGAGGACCCTATTGGATTTCCTCCGTTTATTATTCTTTTCCGAAATGAATCGCTTTTTTGAGGGCCTAAACATGCTCGAAAACTCACGAAACTTTGCACACGCGTCAGAACTGGTGAAAATTTACATCTGATATAGGTTTCAGAATTGGGTGGGGCAAAATGGCTCGATAGCGCCACCTATACAACTTCAATGGTGTGCGCCTTCGGCTATGTTTGACGTACGTCTACGAAATTCGGTACATACATGTAAGGTCCCAAGACCTACAGAAAAGCCTCTTGGAGCAAAGTCCTAAACGCAACAGGAAGTCAGCCATTTTGAATTTCCCGTGCGATTTTTGTGCAGTTTTTGCCATTTTCACACCTCGTACTTTAACGAACTCCTCCTGCAGTTCTAATCCGATCATCTTCAAATTTGGTGTGTGTAATCATAAGGCCTTTGCGACGTTAAATTGCGAAGATCTAGAGTTTTCGTCACAGGGCGTGTCCCTCGCGGCCTGACAAAGTTTGATGTTTCGCCATGAAACAGGAAGTTGCTGTAACTCAGGCAAACAATACCCGATCTGCCCCAAACTTCACACGCATGATAAGAATCCTGTTCTGAACAGATATCCATGCCCATATTCAGTTATAGTCATACCGCCACCTGCTGGCAACAGGAAGTGACTGTTTAACACTATTATGGACTCCTAACAGCATATTAAAATGGGCCAGCAAGTAGTAAACAGGCTAGGAAGATGCCAGAAAAAGGTTAGCAAAACACTTAGCTAAGTGCTAAAGCATGCTATTAATTCAGTGAAACAAGAAGTTGCTGTAACTCAGGCATGCAAAGTCCAATCTACCCCAAACTTCACACACTTGACAAGAGTCCTGCCCTGAACACATCTCCATGACGATATTCAGTAATAGTTCATAGCGCCACCTACTGGACACAGGAAATGACGTTTTTAATAATGTTATGCACTACTAGCAACATACTAAAATATGCATTTGAGTACTACACATGCTAGAAACATTCTAAGTCATGCTAGCAACACCTAGCTGAGTGCTAAAGTATGCTAATTTCATCATGAAACAGGAAGTTGGTGTAACTCAAGCATACAATGTCCGATCTGCTCCAAACTTCACATGTGCGATTAGAGTCCTGGACTGAAGACATCTAGATGCCAATATTCAATTAAACATAGCGCCACCTCCTGGCAACAGGAAATGGCATGGTTTACACTGTAATTCACTCCCAAAATCACATTTCAATATGCCACAAATTACCAAACACACTAGAAACACGTTAAAGCACGCAACACTTGGCTAAGTGCTAATGTATGCATTTAATGATACAAAACAGAAAGTTGTTGTAATTCAGGCATTCCAGTGTCCGATCTGCTACAAACTTCACATGTTTGATAATAGTCCTGTCCTGAACACATCCAAACCGCAATATTAAGATACGGTCAAAGCGCCACCTGTCGGCAGCAGGAAGTGTAGCACTTTGAAATGATTTTGCCATCATTCTCCTGTATTTACTCTCTTGCTTGCGCTTCACCCACTGTTCGCCATTTTCCTAAGGCCTACGGGTGGCGGTGAGCCCGGGTGCGAGGGCCCTTTCATTGCTGCTTGCAGCTTTAATTCATATAAACATTCATCAACTCACACTTCAGTTGTGGAAAATGGAAGCTCAAGCATGTTTGCTTGACGTGCAAGAACCAATGAGGTTCATTCTCATGTGTTATGCAGCACATTTGAGCTTCAGCAAGAACCAATGAGGTTCATTCTTGTGTTACACAGCACGTTTGAGCTTCTGCAAGAGGTTTATTGCATCAAGCAGGTTCCCTGATCAATGTTTATATGTGAATAAAAGCCTAAATTCAATCTGTTCATCATGTAAAGCGATCGAGTCTCTTCAGAAAATTTGGACTAAACCACTCGATTCATATGGATTAGTTTTACGATCTCTTTTGAAATTTTTTGAAGCGTCAACGTGTCAGTCGTATATCTGTCTATGGAGGGACGGAAAGCTCTCAGATTCCATCAAAAAGATCTTCATTTGTGGTCTGAAGACGAATGAAAGTCTTACGGGTTTGGAACGACATGAGGGAGAGTAATTAATGACAGAATTTTTATTTTTGGGTGAACTAACACTAAGTATACTTGACTAATACCGACAGAAAAGTCTAAGTATACTATATTGGACTATACTTGTACTCAATCTTTTGATTGAGATATACTTAAAAGTATAATTAAGTATTCTAAGTATACTTGGCTTGTAGTTCTGTTTACTTTTTTTAAATAAGTGGCTTATTAAATACTTTTCCCCCATAGTTTTACATACTGTCTTATAAACTTACATTGTTTGAAAATTTTGATGTATAAAGAAAACAGATAGTGAACTGGTTGTGTACATTGGAATTTACTTCAGATCTACTTAACTCTTTCCCCGCCATTGATGGAATTGTCGGTCATTTATTTTTTCCGTCAATCCATGTTTTCACTGTTATACAGTAGGGGGCATTATTATACATCTTCTGAAAGAGTACAGATTCTCTGGATCAAAACACTGGCGAAGAAGAGACAAGCGATAGAAGCATTGCTTATGCACATGTAAAATTACGCGGTCATCAAACATTAAACAGCATATAAATCAAAACTATCAAACGTTACCGAATGAAATGTCGAACCCTTGAAGAAGTACAAGCTTTGGGGGTGTTGATGGACTCGATCTACTCCATCTATGTTTTGATCATCGTTCTGAATCCAATCCGGATGAAGTTTTCGACAAAAATGCGATTTTCTTAACTTTTTGTTAAAATTTGTGCTTTTCTATGAAACCTATTAAAAGGTGTTGATAAAAACAAATGCATGAAGCTATTTTTTCTGTTCCTTTTTTTCTTAATATATTGCATGTTCAGATATTCATTCAACAAAATATTCTAGGGCCATGAAAGTTGTAGTTGCAGAGTGAAAATGATCAAAAATGCTGCTGCTGGCGGAGAAAGAGTTAAAGTACAGTTAAAGGTATATATCACGTATAAAAATTAGTTTCTAAATAGGAACACAGTAGTGTACTTAAAGTGCAAAAACAATATATAAATAGTAAACTATAAGTATGATGTTAATTTCACTTAAAGAAAACTTACAAGTATACTTGCATTATAATCACTGAGGGTATACTTCAAAGAGTACTTTCATAAACTAAAAAATATTCTACAAGTATTTACTAGCAAACTATCAGTTTACCTATATGTTCACTTGCAGTACAAAAGAATAACGTAGTTGTAAACTAGTTGTGTACTCAAAGTTTACTACTGTAAACTCAAAAGTATAATTTTATAAACTAAAAAGTGGGCCAATTTAGTCCCAAGTAGTATTGAAATAGTACACTTACAAGTGTACTACTAGAACATTAATATTAGTATACTTACTACATAAAGTATACTTAAAATTATACTTAAGTATACTAAATCAAATGATTTTTTTGTAAGGGTTGTGTAAGTCACAGTGTGTTACCTGTATTTTGCCCTGAACTCCAGTGCTGTCCATTCTGCTGGCGACGTTGACTGTGTTTCCCCAGATGTCGTACTGAGGCCTGCGAGCCCCAATCACTCCGGCAACCACTGGACCCACGTTGATACCTGATCAATGAATCAAATCAGTCAGTAATCAGATTTAACTTCCCTTATCTCTCATTTTTCCATGAAAAACAGTCTTCCGTTCAAAAATATCAGGTTGGTAAGATTTTTAGTCTCATTTATTTGATCAAAAATACAGTAAAAAAAGAGTAAAATTGTGAAATATTATTACAATAAAAATCCTGTGATCAAAGCTGAATTTTCAGCATCATTACTCCAGTCTTCAGTGTCACATGATCCTTCAGAAATCATTCTAATATGATGATTTGCTGCTCAAGAAAGATTTCTGATTATAATCAATGTTGAAAACAGTTAATATTCTTGTGGAAACTGTGATACTTTTTTTGTCATGATTTTATGATGAATAGAAAGTTTAAAAGAACCGCATTTATTTGAAAGCGAAATCTTTATTTACTTTTAAATGCCTTTACGGTCACTTTTGCTCAATTTAATGTGTCCTTGGTGTAAAAAAAAGAATTAATTTCTTTCCAAAGAAAAAAAAAGAAACATACTGACCCAAAAACTGTTAAGCTGTAATGTTTATAAAAATAGTATAATTTTATCTTATTATTTTTTACTGACCATATGGCCTTGGTTACATCATCAGAAAATATATTACTACATTACCAGTATATTGCAAAATTATTTCTCATAACTGCAAGTTTATATTTTGCAAATGCGGCTTGTCAAGAGACTTAAAAAATGTAATTACAGATCACTCAATTGGACGAGATGTACAGGATTGTGCCCGTTCTCCATTCTTTCTGTCCTTCTCATTAAAAATGATTTGTAGCAGGTATGCTTTTCCGAGCAGCTCCGTGTTAAACCTTCAGCTCCTGCATGTGAAAAAAATCTCTTCACCAACTGAGACGAGTCTTGTTTAAATTCATGACAAGAATGTTTTGCGTTTTTTAATAACGTGTAGTGTAGATGGTTTGTTATTGTGCATTAGTGCAAGTATGTGTTTGTTATATGTAATCTGTTCCCTGCAAAATATGTTACACTCAGGACATCCTACTGGGATGTCCGGAGCAATGTGTACACTTACTGACGTATTTCCTTTACTTGTACACAAGAACATACACTCATTAACTCACACAAACACATGGCTGACACCTCGCTCTAACAAGGTCACTCACCAACTCGAAGCACAAAGTCATTGTAGGACTGGTAGTTGATCGCATCCAGGACGTTAAACATCTCGATGGCGAAGTCAGCCACTGTGCACAGGTGTGCAGAAATGGACTTCTTTACCTGTTCAGGGAGGAGAGAGAGCAAACAGAAACACATCATTCATATACTGCTACCTCTACGCCTGTTCTAAGGTGAGGATAATAAACAGAGAGTGTGGGAATATAGGACCCAAAAAATTAAAGTTCTGTCATCATTTACTCACCTGTGTGAAGTTTTTTCTTTTGTCAACAAAGAAACAATACATTTTTTCTATTTTTTCCAAACAATAAAAGTGATTGTTAGAGAAGTACTTTCAACTTTTCTGAAGTCATATGATAGCTTTGTGTTCGAAACAGCCTGATATTTAAGTTGCTACTGTCTCAAAAGCTTGACTGCTGTTTTGTCAAAGTTTAAATATGAGGAATAGACCTGCCCTCTTTAGTTACTGTTGCTATGTTCGACAAGCCGCTCTCATGCCACACATCATGTTCTCACGCAGTGAAAAATACATCGCGGAGCAAAGTGGACACTGACAACACGTCGACAGGCAAGACAGAGCAGGTTACTTTTGATATGAAACAAAGTTTCAAATATTTTAATTTTTTAAAGAAGTTTAAACAATAAATATCGTATAGTGACTCTTTAATGTGTCGTGACAGATCGCTGTAGCTCCTTCAAGCGGCTTGTGAACCGATCATCTCTTCATACTTCATTTATAGCATCAAATAAACATGAATGAACATCAGAAGGAATGTTGTTTCAAGCGCGGAAAGACGTGAGTACACACAATTTTTCAAGTTCAAGTTCACCAACGTTATTCTACTACCTCCCCTGACTGCTTTGTCAGAAAAAATGGCGGATTCGGGGTTATGATTGGTCAGATCGCCTGTCAATCAAACTGCCGGCGAAGGGTCAATTGTGAATAGGATTTCAGAGTACCTTGCTTTTGGTTTATGGAAAAGAGAAACTTGGACATTTTGAACATGGAGGTGTGTTCCATCCTACAGGTCTAGAGTGAAATGAGGGTGATTACATGATGACAGAACTCTACTTATCATTTTGATCACATCATACTATCTAACTGCAGTGAAACATTAATTCTGAGCAATTTGAGATTTAAAAGGACAGTTCGCTCACATATTCTGTTATCATATTCTCACCATCATCTCATTCCAGACCTGTACAACTTTCTTTTTTTTTGGTCCAAACAGTGGAAGTCAATGGACCCTAAAACTGTTTGATTACAGGCATTCTTTAAAATATCTTCTCTTGTGCTCTACAGAAGAAAGGAGTTCATCCAGGTTTGGAGGGGTAGTAAATGATGTCAGAATTTTCATTTTTGGGTGAACTATCCTTTTAATTAATGTGAGCTGCGTGATTATGTTAGCTTTAGGGTTTGGAGAAAATATCATTAGCTCGGTATTCAAATAGCTGTCAAAGTCAATGGAAAGCCTCCACTCTAATAGAAAAACAAATGCATGTGTGTTCGCCTTTAATACTAGTTTTGCTTTCAAAAGCAGTGGCAGGTTTGACTGGTAGCATGACGAGATACTCATTTTTTAAGTCCAAATGCAAATACGCCCAATCTGAGATTAGTTCAAACACACACACACACAGATTTGTTTTGCTATCTTAGTGAGGACATTCCATAGGTGTAATGGTTTTTCATGTACATTCCGTCCCCCTACACTACACACCTACATTCATGAAACATGTTTACGTCATAATACCAGTGTAATATCCATGTCATTTTATAAATTTGTGTCCTCATAAATCATGAAGACAAGTGCACACACCAGGGCCCAGACTCATGATGCACACATACTGTAGGCACATAGACTGGAAGAAATGTAAAAGTATACAACACCCTTAAACAAGATAAATTTCCTTGAGAAGCAAAATTGTGTAAAATAACAAGACTTGTTTTCATAAAACATATCTATTTTTATAAATAGTTCAAAAAAGGTTTCTTATTTTTTAAATGTATACCTCGCCTAATTTTGTTAGTTATGCTTAAAATTAACTAAATAAATAATAGGGTAAGAAAAATTTGAGTTGGGGGTCAATAAGATTTTGAATAAATTAATGATTTTATTCAGCAAGGCAAAGCAAATTGATCGAAGGTGACAGTAAATACATTTGGTAATTTACAGTATTTCTAATAAATGCTGTTCTTTCTTTCTATTTATCAAAGAATCATGATAAAATATCTAAAATATATATAAATGTATAAAATATATTTTTAAGACATTCAAACAGAAAATAGTTATTTAAATATGTAGTTATTTAGTTATATAGTTAGTAATATGTCACAATTTTACAGCTGTATTTTTAATCAAATAAATGCAGCCATGGTGAGCATTAGAGACTTCTTTCAAAAACATTACAAATTCAGGCAACAAACTTTTGAATGATGTATGAAAATTTTTAAAAACAATTATTTAAAAAATATAAAATATATGCCTCAAAAACATTAAAATTACTAACTTTTGAATGGTAGTTTATATTCCCTAAAAACAAGTTTTTTTTTTGTTTGTTGTTTTGTTTTTTTCTTCAGGACCTGAAGTAAATGATTTTTGCAGTGTATGCGCGCACACACACACACTCACACACACACACACTCTGTATACCTTGGATTCCGCAGTGGGGACGAGTCCGACCGCAGCCATGTAAGTACTGCCAATAGTTTTGATCTTCTCAATGTCTCTGTAGCATTCCTTATCCATCAACTACAGACAGAGAAAAAGAGAGAGATGGTGTGACGGAGAAATAAATGAAGCCTAGAGTGGGATTAGGGTTACTAACACACTGAGCCAAAACATACATTTCTTGGACTGGGAAACAAGAAATTCTCACCGCATCAAAGTCAGCAATGATCTCGTTTAGCAGCCGGAGGCATTCCACACCCATGTTGTTTCCATCCAGCTCAATGTAGAAGTCATTGAAGTTGGGGATGGAGGCGAACAGGACGCCCACCTGAGAGTAAGACTGATAATACAGGTCCTGGAACAGTGAAAGAGCAGGAAAGGAAAAAGACAATGAGACCCTCAGGGGACGATACCACTGATCCAGGCTGAGCTGGGAATATTACAGCACTTAGAGAAGGTAAGCATACAATAGTTACGACATGCTTGAATTGGACAAGTTGACTTTGGTCAAAGCAAATCTTGCTCTCGATATTGAAGGCTAGAGTACATTAGATTGATCTGTCCATATCAAATCAAAGCATCACGGGTTTATACGCAAAAATAGTCACATAAAATGGGATTTTTCTTGGTCTTCTGAAACGCAAGAGTTTAATTTACTACATAGACATGTACACACTCCAAGGTTTTGGGAGTGACAACCGCATTTAAATGCAGAAGTGACTCCCTTTAATTTTCATTCTGAGTGTATGGAATACAGGAGTCACTCCCAAAGTTATGATTTGGTCATAACCATAGCAACAGTTTGCTGTCTTGTGGATGCAAACAAGCAATATGGTGCCAAAAGATCAGGATAACTGTGTATTTTGTTTACCAAACTAACAATAGCATTTCCATCCACTTTGATTCCAGATGGAATAAAGCAATCATTTGTCTTTTTAAGTGTCACGTACATGCTTTAGTCTGAAATCATACGCAGAGGTTAGCCATTTTATACTGTTTAAAGTTTGGGGTGGGTAAGATTTTGTCTCTTACTTGATTATTTGACAATAAAAACAGTAATATTGTGAAATGGTATTGCTATTAAAAATATTCTGTGATGGTAAAGCTGAATTTTCAGCATCCTTACTCCAGTCTTCAGTGTCACATGATCATGTGAAATCATTTGAACGTGATTTGCGGCTGAAGAAACATTTTTTATTATTATCAATGCAGAAAACAGTTGTGCTGCTTAAAATGAATGAAAATTCTGTCATTAATTACTCGCCCTCACCTCATTCCTAACCCGTAAGACCTTCGTTCAGTCAAAGAGGGGGTGAAAACTTGTCATGTAAAACTAATTTAGTGTTTTCGATGCAAGAAAACAAGCGGACTTCAGGCAGCAGTTGTAAACTACAAATGCACACTTTTTCCAAGCCGTCATTGTAATTTAGATAAGGAAATATTTGTCCGTCGGAAAGAATCCGAGGAAATAATTCTAGTGATGGTTGCATCTTGTGTGTACTTCTGTGTTTACTGTATGTCCAAGATTTTCACTTCCCCGTGCCACTGTTTACAATACAATTCCACGCTCAGCAGAGGATGCTTGCTTCAGAGCTACCGTAACAGATTTCAGGATGTCTGATTGCATCAATTCCTTGGAAAGGATCTTGGACAGGAAAAGAGGCGAGTGGCATGTGTTGAGCATGCAGCAAACCTAAAAATCATAACAAACTGCATAACGGGAGTGTAATCACACATTCATTGTGTTCATAAGGACTCACAATGAAGCCTGGCAGTGAGATCACAAAGTCAGATGGAGCAGCTGAGCATTTACACAACACACAATCATAATGTTATCTCATTTACATGATCAAAACACAACCTATCATCAAAACATCTGAGCTGACCTCTCACCTAATTAGCAGCTGGATCGCAACAACATTGCCGTGAAGTGGTGATTTCAGGAATTACAACAACTGAGATTTACATTATTAGACAACATGAATTCACTCATTTTAATAATTTCTTAATGTACGGTCTAATTGTGCTCATCATTCTGAAGAAAAAATGTTTTTCAGGCTTAGTTCACCCAAAAATTTTGTAATCATTTATTCACCCTCAAACCTTTATGACTTTCTTTGTTCTGTGAAACATATAAAAGATATTTTAAGATTTTTTCCCCCCATACAGTGGAAGTCAAAGGGCTCAAATGTTGTTTGCATATTTGGAATGACATAGGGGTGAGTAAAGACAGATTTTCCAATTTTGGCCAATAATATCAAGCCAGTTGACCAAATATTGTTGCATTATTAGACTATAATGGATGAATCAAGCTTCACTTCTCACTTCACTCCAGCAGAATATGCTGGTTTGCTTATAAATATGTCACACTGCAAGTTAAATACTCTAGGAATGGCAACTCAGGTTGTCGTTTAAAGGTTATCTTCTGTGACCTGTAAATGAAATCTGACCATGTTTCGTGGGTTGGACAGCAGGAAGTGTTGAGCTACATGTGCAGGCAGTAGGTTGAACAGAATCCTCTTATTGTCCAACTTCACTCTCTCCATGTCATCTCTCTCCTCCTCAGCCTGAGGATGAAACACACAAACAGATATATTAACAGTTTATTCACTTGCTGTAATATCTGTAATAATCACTGGAAAGTTTATTAATAAAATATTTAGAATTACAGTCTGAAAATAAGCATCCACCAGAGGGCACTGTTGCTGTTGAAGTAGCTTGTCTATCACATTTTATTTTGGTGTTTTCTATTAAAAATACAGTCATCATTCAAAGGTTTTCCACAAAAATATTATGCCACTAATAGTAATAAGAAATGTTTCCTGAGCACCAAATAAGCATATTAGAATGATTTCTGTAGGATCATGCGACACTAAAAATTAATCTTTGATAAACACAGGAATAAATTGAAATATATTAAAACATCCCAAAACTTTTGAAGGGTCTATGTGCGCAAGGCTTCACATAGATTTCACACAGTTCTGTGCATCATTTTGCTCCTTGTGAGCTTAAGTATTTTGTGACGCATAGTAGACAAGCAACGCAAACACAAATACACACACACCCCCAACATACATACACTTTGGGTGTCCATGTTTTATGGGGACTTTCCATAGACTGATCTCCACCTTATAAGACCATGAGCGGCCATTCGTAAATTTAAAGTGTCTGGCTTCCGGTGTCATTCGCTTCCAGTTATTTTTAGCTGTTAAAAAACTTGTTGTGCTGCTTGATATTACAAACTGGTATTTCTTACCATATTATCTTAATGTATTAATTATAAACACGCTGGTTTGTAGCGCATACAGTTTACCACACTTTGATGTTCTTCTCATTATTTCAATATAGCGGCTAATAAATTGGATGTATCGCACATCAACAGAAAACACCTTACTTTTGCATTGAAAAATAAAGTGTATACTGTATAAACTGTATATTCTATCCCCTAACACTAAAACTTCCATTTACAGAAAACATTTTTACATTTTCAAAAAAGATCATTCTGTATGATTTATAAGCTGTTTTCCTCATGGGGAGCAAAAATGTCCCCACAAGGGCAAAAATTTCAGATATTTCCATTTTTGTGGGGTCATTTTATCCCATAATGTAGGTTTACTTGAACCACACACATGCACGCACTGTTGTGCACACACACACACACACACACAGGAGTGTTTTGCTGTCAAAGTGAAGACATTTCATAGGTGTAATGGTTTTTATACTGTACAAACTGTACATTCTCTCTGCTTACACTAACCCTACCTAAACCCACCCATCACAGAAAACATTCTGCATTTTTAATAAAACATTGTTTAGTATGTCTTTAAAGCTATTTTAAATAGGAGGGCTCATGAAATGTCCTCATAAAACATGTTTACGTCATAATCCCAGTGTAATAGCCATGTCATTATACAAATTTGTGTCCTCATAAATCATGAAAACAAGCACACACACACACAGGTACGCTCACCTGGGTGGCCCAGAGGTAGTCCAGTCTGAGTTTGAGATCCAGCTGTCTGCAGTGAAGCACCAGAGCTCCAGAAAACAACAGCATTGCCAAAACCGGGTCATAGCCATGTGTGTGAAAGAATCCACCTCTACACACACACACACACACACACACAATGACACTAACTGACTTGAACTTGAGATTTGAAGTTAATATTACAATAATTATTTTACATTTTTATAATCTTTTCACCAAGTCGAAAACCTCAGTTTGGGAAATCTATTGCTATAACCTTTGCATTTAGCTTGACTCACCCTATGGCCTTCCGATAGCCGCTGGTCTCCATGACGACAGTGTGGAGGATGTTGAGAAGGAGAAGCAGGAGGATCTTGGGTAGTGATGACACACGTAGGTACAGGGCCACAGATAGCGATGCCATCACACATGATAAAAATACGTACGGAGTGTATTTGCACACCCCGGAGCCCACAGCGGTCCCGTTCACTGTGACAACTGTCACCATGGAGATGCTGGAATTCCCCTCCAGTGACCACGGTACACATCCCACCTGTGCAGGTACAGCAAAACATACACATTCAAATGCAGAAAGATTTTATATATACATACATACATATACATATATACATACACTATATATATATATATATATATATATATATTAATTTTCCCAGAAAGCTTTAATTTGGTTATGATGAATACAGTGATAAAATGCTTTTAAAGCTTAGTACATAATGAATTGTTTTATTTAACATCATAGCCTTCATATAGGCTTCAAGTAAAGTTTTATCTCAAGAGATCTAATGCATGACAAGAAATAAATGAGTAAACCTGCTAAATGTTTTGCACTCATTTTCATCAGTGTGATAAGCAACACCCTCATACGCTCTTCTGCTGTACACACACACACACACACACACACACACACTCACCACACACCCCTGGGTCACGGAGTACATCAGCAGAACCAGAAACCCACACAGAACTGTTCTGATCTGCAGGGTCAGACAGTCAGGAGAGCACTGAGAAGACAGACAGGAGAGAGGAACCAGTAAACCTCCCGAGCAAAAGCACACAGAGACAAGAGTTTGACATTTTATGAAGAAAATCACAGTGGAGTCTGCCAGTGCAAAACCCACCTCCGTGATGCTAGAGTGCCGTGGGTGGTTGCTACGGTGCTCTGGGAGGTTGCTAAGGTGTTGCTATGTGGCTGCGAAGGTGTCCTGAGTAGTTGTAGTTAGTTAATAGGGAGTTCTTGGTGGTTGCTAGGATGTACTAGACGGATGCTAGGTGGTGCTAGGGTGTCTCTGATGGTTGTTAGGTACTAGGGTGCAGTGGGTGGTTGCTAGAGTGTTGCTAAGTGGCTGCTAAGGTGTCCTGAGTAGTTGTTGTTAGCTAATGGCAGGGTGCCCTGGGTCGTTGCTAGATAGTGCCAGGAAGTTCTGTGTAGTTGCTAGGATGTTATAGATGGTGCTAGGGTGTCTCTGGTGGTTGTTAGGTGGTAGTTGTTGTTAGTTAATGGCACGGTGCACTGGATGATTCCTAGGTGGTACAAGGGTGCTCTGGGAGGTTGGTAAGGTGTTGCTATGTGGTTGCTTAGGTGTCCTGAGTAGTTGTTAGGTGATGGCAGAGAGATCTGGGTGGTTGCTAGGATTATCTAGATGGTTACTAGGTGGTGCTTGGGTGTCTCTGATGGCTGTTAGGTGGTACTAGGGTGCTCTGGGAGGTTGGTATGGTGTTACTATGTGGTTGCTTGGGTGTCCTGAGTAGTTGTTCGGTGATGGGAGGGTGCTCTGGGTCATTGCTAGGTGGTGCCAGGGAGTTCTGGGTGCTTGCTAAGATGTTCTTTATGGTTGCTAGGTTGTGCTAGGGTGCCGCTGATGGTTGTTAGGTGGTGCTAGGCTACCTCAGGAGGTTGCTAAGGTGTTGCTATGTGGTTGCTTAGGTGTCCTGAGTAGTTGTTAGGTGATGGCAGGGTGCTCTGGGTCATTGCTAGGTGGTGCCAGGGAGTTCTGGGTGCTTGCTAAGATGTTCTTTATGGTTGCTAGGTTGTGCTAGGGTGCCGCTGATGGTTGTTAGGTGGTGCTAGGCTACCTCAGGAGGTTGCTAAGGTGTTGCTATGTGGTTGCTTAGGTGTCCTGAGTAGTTGTTAGGTGATGGCAGGGTGCTCTGGGTCATTGCTAGGTGGTGCCAGGGAGTTCTGGGTGCTTGCTAAGATGTTCTTTATGGATGCTAGGTTGTGCTAGGGTGCCGCTGATGGTTGTTAGGTGGTGCTAGGCTACCTCAGGAGGTTGCTAAGGTGTTGCTATGTGGCTGCTTAGGTGTCCTGAGTAGTTGTTCGGTGATGGGAGGGTGGTTGCTAGAGTGTTACCAGGGTGTTACAGATGATTGTTTGAGCATTGCTAAGGTGTTCTCTGTGATTGCTAGGGTGTTGTTAGGATGGTTGCTAGGAGGTGCTGGGGGGCTCCAGGTGGTTGTTAGGTTGTGCCAGGGAGTTATTGGTGGTTGCTAAGTTAATTTTTGGGTGTTCTGGTTTTTAGCTGGTGCTAGGGTGCTCAGGTTGGTTGATAGGGTATTTATAAGAAATGTGTAAGGTACGTGTGTGTGTGTGTATGTGAGTGTTACCTGCACATGAGTGATGTGAAGGTACATCACACTTGCCATGTGGAAACACAAACAGAGAACCAGAAGAATCACAACCAGAAGACCTCTGCAGCAAAGAGAGAGAGAGAGGGAGGGAAAGACAGGGGTTTCCAACAGGTTATATGCATGTGTGTTGTGTGATGCAGTGACTTGAGCAAGTATGTGTGATCAATTTAGTGTGTCTGGCAAATAAAGAAAAGGTGTGTTATGTTGGTGTCAGGTATTGTGTGTATGTGTAATTTACATACTGAGGAATGATGAGAAAATAGACCACTGCAAAAAATGAAGTGAGGACAAGCGAGATAACCACCGCACTGATGAAGGCTTCGTCATACACTTGCTGATACTGTGTGACAGAGAAAGACAGAGACAACTTGATAGATCGCGTGTAAAGGCGTTTCAACCACTGTATTTGCACTTTTAGCCCTGTGGGCTTTTAGAAAATAAGGTCTTTTAAAATATGTTTTTCCTGAACCATCATGCACAAATGTCATTTCCACCAAATTAAAAATAAATCACCATTTATTTTGTGATGGAAATGACAATGAAAGAAATTACATTTTTAACATTTTTTCAAAAAAATGGTGACTCTTTTGTCTCGCCAAGATTAATTAAATCATATTTCCACACAATTATATAAATATTTTTAGAAAAAAAATAACAAGTTCAAATGATCTATATTTATCGGTTTTCTTCACATATCAAAATTTAACCTACTTTATAAGGGGCAAAATTGTTGGTTGTGATGGACATATTTTTAAAAAATAAATTTATATATATATATATATATATATATATATATATATATATATACACACACACACACAAAACAATATTATTTATTTTATCAACTTTAAAAATGTAATATTTTTTGATGAATTTTTATATTTTAAGATTGAAAGTTTGGGTCATGAGAAAAACTACAGTATAAAAGTAGCAAAAAAAAAAACGGTGAATATGTGGTAAAGAATTTCCGAGACAATTTTAATTATGTATTACATTCAAATCATTTCATATTGACAAAAATCAATACATAATAGTTCTGAAAGTTTAAGAAACAGCTGTGTGTGTGTTCATGTAAACATATGTTTTGTTGTATCTGTTGTAGGTGTCACAAGCAACGTGTATTTCTGTCATTCCAGCGCAGCCTGCGAGAGATCAATGCAACACACTGCTTTGTGCGTCAGCTTCATTAGAGTATAAAGCCAGCATCCCCCTCTTCACAAGAGACAGATGCAATGTCATTATACTCCCAGAGAGAGCAGGGAAAGCCACCGCACTCCTGCACGCACAAGTGTGTGTGAGAAAGAGAATACATGTCGTGAGTCTGACAGATTTTCCCAAATCATTACTGTTGCCCCCATTCTGTTAGGGTGGGCAGACGTCTCACATGAATCGAAGATGGGAGGGATTGGAGAGGAGTGAATACAGGCAAAGAAATAGAGAACAGAGCTATGGAGAGAGCTAGTGAGAAACGGAGGAGAGAGAGAGAGATGAGGGGGAGAGAGGATGTTGAAAGTGAGAGGAGACAGGGAGTCACGAAGCACAACGGAACAATGCGGGGGATGCGGCGTGTGTGTCTGAGGAAATTCTTCACTCCATCTCTCACGCATTTCGCCAAGTCACCACTGCCAAATGCCCTGGATCGGTTACTGATGTGTTAGGGACACTGGGGCATGTTGTCACACTTTTCACTCCAGTGAATATTTCAAAGGGTTTTTAAAGTCTTATTTCTGCAAAGACACACATTACCGTTTAAAAGTTTGGGGTCAGTATGGTATTTTTATAAATAATGCATTAAATTGATCAAAAGTGAAAGTAAAGACATTTATAATGTAAAAAAAAAAAAAAAAGTCAAAAAATGCTGTTCTTTTGACTTTTATATTCATCAAAGAATCCTGAAAAAATGATCATGGTTTCCACAAAAAACAGAATAACTGTTTTCAATAATGATAATAATGTTTCTTGAGCATCAAATCATCATATTAGAATGATTTCTGAAGGATCATGTGACACTGAAGACTGAAATAATGATGCTGAAAATTCAGCTTTGATCACAGGAATAAATTACATTTTAAAATATATTCAAATAGGAAAAAGTTATTTAAAATAGTAATAATATTTCACAATATTACTGTTTTTACTGTATTTTTGATCAAATAAATGCAGTTTTGGTGTACATATGTAGGGTAGTCGTGGCCTAGTGGTGAGGGAGTCGGGCTTGTAATCTGAAGGTTGCTGGTTCGATTCCCACGCCGGCAGGAATTGAAAGTGGGGATTGTGAACAAACGCCACTCTCTCCACCTTCGATATCATGACTAAAAGTGCCCTTGAGCAAGACACCTAACCCCTAATTGCTCCCCTTGTAAGTCGCTTTGGATAAAAGCGTCTGCTAAATAATGAAAAATAAATAAATAAATAAATAAACATAAGAGACTTCAAAAACATAAAAAATTATAATAATAAAAAAAAAACCTTATTTACCTTAAAGTCTTGGATTTAAAAAAAAAATTTTTTTTGATAAAGTTCATTGAACACGTGGGGACCAGTAGTGGGGTAAGTTGTCACAATGGAACTTGCCAATAAACATTGTATTATTAAATCACTTTATTTACAGCTATATTTAAACAGCAATATACAAAACATAAAAAAAAAATCAGCAAAAATGTTAAGGTTAACTTTGCTTTAAAATATTTGATAAACTTACACATTATAAAACACAAAAAATTAAATTAAAATCTTTTTCATTTTAAAATTTTAAAACTTTTTTCAGTGTGGTTTTATTGTTTTATTGTGTACCCAGCAGCTAAAGCAAACATTTGACTACATGATGTTATTTTAGTTTGGACACAACTCTAAAATAAATCATTCCATTTTAAGAAGTTCAAAACTCTTTGTGACAACTTCCCCCATGCAACAGCTCACCTCGCTCACACCATTATGCAGCTCTGTGTACTCACTCTCTGCTCTCTCTCTCTGCTCCTGTATGTTAGGGTAATGTAGTTGAGGTCTGCCGTCTCGGACTCCGTCTGCCGTGCTTCTATCAGACGGCCGATGTAACGGTTCACTCTGGTCCCGGGGGAGTTCTGCACCATGCCCGCCGAAAATGACGTCCGATTGCGCAGCTTCTCAGAAGCTGTTCGCAACGCTCGTCTCTGGAAACCCAGGGAAAATTCCAGTATAGCAGATTCCAAAATTTCAAATTAATGTACAAATAAATTTCAATTCAGCAGAGGGGAAAACTTTCAATAAATAATGTCATAAATTTTGATCTGTTGCTTATGCAAAGCTACCATATGACTTTGGAAGATTTAAAATATAGTGCAGGAGTCATATGGAGCACAGCGTGAACATATTTCAAATGTCTTTATTTGTGCATATACAGGTTTGGAATGAGATGATGACAAAAGTTTCATTCTTGGGTGAACAATCACTTTATGATTATTAGGTAAAGAACGAATCCTTTAAACTCCGACACAAATCTACAGTACACAGTGACAGATGGGAATTCAACACATCTCAGAATATTTTTCACACATGCATTTGTGATAAGATGTTTAATTATGCACTGATACAAGTCAAAACACACACACACACACACACAGTCACACATGATGAGAACAGTAAATCTGCAGTGGTGATTGGATCTGTGTGCAATCATCCACTCATCTGAAGAAGTGGCATTAGAGAGTGGACTGGATTAAAACAGACTGAATGTGATTGGTGTTGGTGTGAAAGGTGATTTAGGGTGATTTTGGGATTTTGGCTTTGCAAGGATTGGAGGACTGTACGTAAAGCATTGATCACAATATATCAGCAGAACCAGAATAAGTTTTCGCTGACCGACTGGTCGTGATATCACAACATGGTGACCAGACTTTTTCAATGACATTTTACTGTAATTTTACATTTTTATAAGCATTATGAACACTTATTTTAGGGTATGTTTACACAACAACAATGTACTAAAAACTGAAAAGATTTTCAGACTAAAAAAAGATGTATTCTGCTGCCAGGCCAGTAGTTGGCGATATCACTTTGTAAAGAAACATTATGCGCCTACAGACTGAAAACATAATAAGCATGCGAATGAATTCTAACGCATAAAACATTTTGAGTTGTGTAAACGTCCTCTTAAACAGCAGTGGCAGGCTTTTTGTGGCCATGTTTTATCCACATATCTGTTTATATTTGGATGTCAAGAGAACTAGAATAAAATGGTTTCAAAACGTATTGATTTCAAAGTTTTCTTTCATTGTTGGTTTAAATATAGAGATTACTTTTTTAGTCATCAGCATTTTGTTGTACAGGTACATGCACTCATTTTCATATACATAATGTAGAGAATAGTTCAGTCAATTTGTATGACTAAGAATCATTATTATTCATTTCTCTGGTGTAAATAGCTACTTTTAACTCTTTGAAATAATATCAGACGTTAAAACTTCAGACTGTTGGATGTTATAACCAGGATTTGACATTAAGCCTCGCCAACCCGCCAAATTTGGGTGTATTTCAGCAGTGGCGTGTAACGCAGTCACTCCTACTAATCTCTTTGGTGGGTTGAATTTCATATATAATATATGAATATAACCAAGTGCATCTAATCTAGTGTTGTCAAAAATATAGACTTTTCGATAAACATTGATACTGATATATCTGAAACGCTTCCAATACTCATTTTCCTCTTTCTCTCTCTCTCCGACAGCGAGTCGACAGACAAACCCTCCTCACTCGTTTCATTTGCTCCGGATGAATATTGTTGGTGTTACAGGGTTTGAATTTCGGCATGGGATTGCGCATATAATCATTTCACTCATTCCTGCAGATTTTTTGAAGTGAGGCACGTAAAGCCGCCTCTCTGTACTAAATTGAGATGTTTTTCACTGCTTCAACAGTCAAATACACACAAAATAGTGAAAATGCCGGTCTTGCCAAGTATTCACGTAAACACAGTCAATTGTTTTAAGTGAACATAAACAGTTGAGAAAGAAAACACATGTGTAACAGTATAATGGATCCGTGCATCAGGTCTTAAAGTGACAGCAGCCTAATATACCTGCTGCAAAATTATGAGATAATATTAAACATATCTATTGTGGCCAGCGAAAATACTTTGGAAAACCAGTAGCAACAGTGGCTGGGGAGCAAAAAAGTTAATGTCAAGCCCTGAATATAACTATATAACTGTTTAATATCTGTTATGTTTGGTTGATGAGAAAAAGTGGTCCTGGTTCCATAATATATAACATTAAGATGGACATATGCAGTAATTACGCACCTTGTCATCATCCTCACAGGTCATGACATTGGAGAAAGGGATCTCAGCCTTGAACATCTTTCTGCAGTGCATGAGCTGCACCAGCAGGTAACAGACTGTCTTAAACTTCATCCTTTTTGCTGGTTTTATGTCTGATAGGATCAGCCCTGGAAAAATCTGCAGAGGGAGAGAGAGAGGATGGGGGTGGGAAGAAATGTGGAATGAGGAAAGAGAAAAGATTAACTGAATGTGTGAAAACGGCTGCAGTAGCTGTTGCAATAGCGACTTAAATGTGATATGAATAAGATGCCTCCAATCCATTTGAACTCCAGATGGACTAGGATGTGTGTAAGGCTTTTGATTGTGCATACAGCATGTGGATCACTTTATTGCATTATGCTCAAACTTTTAACAAAAATAGAAACTGAATGGGCATTAAGCTCATTAAACTGACTTGTGTATACTTTACCATTCACTACATGTTTGTTCGTTTTAATGTTTTTGAAACAAGTCTCTTATGCTCTACACCTTTATTTTGTTTGATCAAAAATACAGTATAAACTGTAATACTGGGAAAGATTATTACAATTAGAAATATTTTAAAATGTATTCCTGTGATGCGAAGCTAAATATTCAGCATCACTACTCCAGTCTTCAGTGTCACATGATCCTTCAGAAATCATTCTAACATGCTGAGTTGGTGTTTAAGAAATATTTCTTATTTTTATCAATGTTGATAACAGTTGTGCTGATTTTTGTGGAATCCATGAAAACATTTTTTTTAACATTCTTTAATGAATAGAAAGTTCAATGTTTGTCCAATGTTTGTCTTTCCCTTCCACAAAATGTTCTTTATTGTTGAAAAATGCTCTTCACACTAAGATGGAGTAAGCTTCTTTGGTGAACCAAAGTGGCATCGCTGTGAAAACCCTATTTGAACCTTTCATTTTAAGACTGTGGCTGTAATATAAATAAAATGCTTCCTTTTTCAATAGAAAGTCATCACAGAGAAGACAACTGCTCATCATCTGTGGCTTTTTAAAATATTAAATAAGCTAAATAATAGCACAGCTTAAGACAGTCAAAGTTCATTATTTACAGCATAGCTTGTATTATCGAGAAAAAGCCTCATTACAGAAGTGAAATTCTTTACAAGAGTTTATTCATGTTGTCTACGATGTGACGATGATGTGTTTGTACCTTGCGTCTGTGTGAGGGTACAATGAAGAAAGTCTCGATGGCGTGTTTGCTGAGGAAAGCGTGTCTCTCGTGGCCGAAGCCCGGCTCCACCTCGTAATCTCCATTCAGACATTCCAGCGTTGCCTTGGTGATATGAACCTTCCTGTTGGGGTAAGGGGCAAACAATCACACTGTCACCTTTCTGTTCATACAGTCCTCACTACATGAAGGTTGTGTGATTGTAAAATATCGGATTAAGTTGTTAAATGTGGTGACTGACCCAGGCAGTCCTCCTGCCTCCATCATGTTGGCCAATGTGACGTCATTGGACCAGACGTCATACTGCCACTTTCGGAGCCCCAGAACCCCGCACAGTACGCGGCCCGTATGCAAACCCACGCGCATGTTCAGGTTCACCTCGGTCGCTTCCGCAACAGACCTGATTACACACACATATTCACAAAAAGATACATTTTGTTTAAGTTTTGTATTTTTTATCACATTAGTAGTCTTTATACTGACACCTACTGGTGTGGATGAAATCACAAAGAGCTAAAGTTACAGATGCAATTGCAGAAATGGCCTCTCCTCAGGCACATTCAACACCCATGACTAATTTACGGTAAAATTTACCATACGATAATAATAATAAAATACGATAAATGATAAAATACAATAATTTATAGTAAAAAAAAAAACAAAAAACAAAAAACAACTTGGATTTCCAGACTTGGAAACTAGAAAAGTCATGGAATAGTGGAAACTATTAGTTATAATCTGATGTAAAATATATTACTGACTAAATATTTGCTTGCTAAACCATAGCGATGTCCAAATTTAGATTTTTTTTCCAATTATTTTTAAGTTGCGATGAATCAGAAATAGCAAAAGATCTTTTCTTCCATATAGTGAGGTATATCTGAGCAAAATGGATTATCCAAAAGGGGAAAATGGATTCTATCCATCGGTTATAATAAAAAAATATATATGCATGGATAAATCATTCACAATAAAGATGAACGATTCTGGATAAATCGTGAGAATCATGTTTTTTTGTTCTTTTTTTTTTGTTTGTTTCAGAGAGAGATCATGATTCTCCTACGATTCTGAACAGAGGCAACTAAACAAAATAAGATTTACTAGAGGTTCTGACAAAATGTTAATCACTGCAGTCTATTAAAATTGTTTAATCAATTTGAAAGAATTATTATAGAAAAATCAGTTTGAACGAATGATTCAATGACTCAATCATACAATACTTCACTTGTTTCATTACTGAATGAATCAGCGTTTTTGAACAACACTCTTAAATGAATGATTTAAAGGTTCACCCAAAAATGAAATTTTTGTCATTAATTACTCAGCCTCATGTCGTTCTACACGTCAACTGTTTTAATGGTGTTTTTAGTACCTTTCTGGACCATGAAAGTGTTAATTATATTGCTGTCTATGTATGGACAAGACAGACACCTCTCAGATTTCATCAAAAAATTTCTTAATTTGTGTTCCGAAGATGAACGAAAGTCTTACGAGTTTGGAACGACATGAGGGTGAGTAATTAATGACAGAAATTTCATTTTTGGATGAACTAACCTGTTAAATTGATTTTAAATCCTCATAACTGTAATCACTATAACAAAACATATAAAAAAATTCAACAACAGAAAAGGTCCTAAAAATTAAATGGTGAAATCATATAAATTATTTGGTGAAAAGTCTGGGAACCTTGAATGCTATATGTCCAACTAGAAAACTAGAGTCAGGTTTTTTCCCCCTTTTTTCAAAAGCTTCTTATTCTCACCTCATCCTTTACTATAATGCTGGATCTGATGATTGAAGAGAGAGAGGAGGCTTTGGCAGGAGGAATTTCTTTTCTGTTTGCTACCAGCACAAAGCAGGAGATCTACACTAATGTGTGTGTGTTTGTGTGAGTGAGAGAGAGAGAGAGTTTCTGTGCGAGTTTTTGTCCGTGCATGCCTGGGTGAGTATGCGTGTGCGCGCGTGTGTGTGCGTGTGTGTGTGCATATTCTAACACCTGTGTGAGGTGATAAGAGACTGCAGCAGTGAAAGCCGCCTTAGAATTCAGAGCAGAGAAGTGAATATAGTGGAGCAGGTCTCACACACTCACACATTCCTACACAAATAAAATCACTATAGCTTTCAAATACAGTCTGCCGCTGGTCGGCTCAGTGACTGCTGTTAAAACAAAATGAGTTTTGGCCACAAACACTGACTCACGTGATGGTGTCGATCATGTCCAGACCCATCTCCACACAGCAGTGAGCGTGGTCCGCTTTGGGCTGGGTCAGGCCGGACACACAGTAATAACAGTCTCCCAAGATCTTAATCCTCCTGCAATGGTTTTCCTGCCAATCAGACACACAAAAGCATGATGGGAGTTTTTCCAAAGACACACAAAGCCAAATAAAAGGGATGTGCAGTTGAAAGCAAGTCAGTCATGGTGTTGATAAATATCACATATCTACCAGGTTATACAGAATCTGATTTCTGACATATTTACTCAATTTATGAGTGAAGAAAAGAACGATTATAGTACTTCTGGTACAAATCATTGGGATCTTTCCTGCTTTGACAGTTAAAAAATTAGCAGGTGAGAGTTTATTTGGCTCAAAATACCACTTCTTCTTTTTATATATATATATATATATATATATAAAGCTGTTTGTGTGCTTGTTACTTTATGAACAAGCACACAGGAACTTGCATTAAGTCTAAAGGCCTGTTCACACTAAGAATTATAACTATAAATTAGAGAATTATAAACTTGCAATTCTGACTTATGTGCATGCAATTGCGAGTTATAAAGTCAGAATTGCAAGTTGTAAAGTCAGAATTATGTGATATAAATTCAGAATTGCGAGCTGTAAAGTCAGAATTGCGAGCTGTAAAGTCAGAATTGCGATATATAAAGTCAGAATTGCGAGTTGTAAAGTCAGAATTGCAAGTTGTAAAGTCAGAATTATGTGATATAAAGTCAGAATTGTGAGATATAAAGTCAGAATTACGAGTTGTAAAGTCAGAATTATGTGATATAAAGTCAGAATTGTGAGATATAAAGTCAGAATTGCGAGATATAAAGTGAGAATTATGTAATATAAAGTCAGAATTACGAGTTTTAAAGTCAGAATTATGTGATATAAAGTCAGGATTGCGAGATATAAAGTAGGGATTGCGAGTTGTAAAGTCAGGATTGCGAGATATAAAGTCAGAATTGCGAGATATAAAGTCAGGATTGCGAGATATAAAGTCAGGATTGCGAGATATAAAGTCAGAATTGCGAGATATAAAGTCAGAATTGCGAGCTGTAAAGTCAGAATTGGGAGTTGTAAAGTCAGAACTGTGAGATATAAAGTCAGAATTGCGAGTTGTAAAGTCAGAATTGGGAGTTGTAAAGTCAGAACTGTGAGATATAAAGTCAGAATTGGGAGTTGTAAAGTCAGAATTGCGAGATATAAAGTCAGAATTGCGAGATATAAAGTCAGAATTGCGAGTTGTAAAGTCAGAACTGTGAGATATAAAGTCAGAATTGCGAGTTGTAAAGTCAGAATTGGGAGTTGTAAAGTCAGAACTGTGAGATATAAAGTCAGAATTGGGAGTTGTAAAGTCAGAACTGTGAGATATAAAGTCAGAATTGGGAGTTGTAAAGTCAGAATTGCGAGATATAAAGTCAGAATTGCGAGATATAAAGTCAGAATTGCGAGTTGTAAAGTCAGAATTGGGAGTTGTAAAGTCAGAACTGTGAGATATAAAGTCAGAATTGCAAGTTGTAAAGTCAGAATTGCGAGCTGTAAAGTCAGAATTGGGAGTTGTAAAGTCAGAACTGTGAGATATAAAGTCAGAATTGCAAGTTGTAAAGTCAGAATTGCGAGCTGTAAAGTCAGAATTGTGAGTTGTAAAGTCAGAATTATGTGATATAAAGTCCGAATTGTGAGATATAAAGTCAGAATTGCGAGTTGTAAAGTCAGAATTGCAAGTTGTAAAGTCAGAATTGCGAGCTGTAAAGTCATTATTGCGAGATATAAAGTCAGAATTGCGAGTTGTAAAGTCAGGATTGCGAGTCGTAAAGTCAGAATTGCGATATATAAAGTAAGAATTGTGAGATCTAAAGTCAGAATTACGAGATATAAAGTCGCAAAACTTGACTTTTTTCCTCACAATTGCATGATATTAACTCACAATTGCAACTTTATATCATGCGAGTTTGACTTATAACATGCAATTTTTCAGCTAGAAAAAAAATGTTATTCCAGTAATATGTGTTATCTTTATAGTTGTGATGTGGAATTCCCTATTCTCATATTAGAATGACTATTAAAACTTTAAAGTTATTGATATAGCTATCATCAATTTTCACTTCACACTTTTGTCCTTAAACTTTAGATACTGATACAAACAGGCCTAACCTTTAGCAAATACATTATTAGGATTCACGTTGATTCAACAAAACAATGAGACACTTTAGACTAAAGAGAGTGAGACAAACAGAAAGAAAACTCTTCGCAGATCATTTGCTCTATTTCATTAGAGATGCACCATCTGGCACCACAGGGCAGGAGGAGACTGTGGGAAACCCCCTGTCACAGCATACACACACACACACACACACAGACACACACCATCTGTGCCAGTCATTTCCAACTGTTGCCTGAATTTCAAACTAATGTCAAACTCTGAAAAAGTTTTGTTTTTTGTGTTTTTGTGACAGAGAGCTGCATTACTTTTCTCTGGAACAGACTGTATTTAATAAAGACTTACACTTGCTACTTTGGGGATACGGAAAGACAAACTAAGCCATGAAAATGTTGAAGGAAAGGAAACTTATGAGAGTGAAAATTTGGAGCTAATCTGCTTTTATCTCTTTTAAATATCAGCACACTAAACAGTTTTTATTTATTGGAGGAAAATAATTACAAGATCCAAATAACTCAAAAGCCTCTAGTAAAAGGTGTAGTGGTAATTTAACGTACATCAAAGCTATTTCTGTATGATATCAGACAGTACCTTTGAAAAGTGCAAACAGTCACAGCTGTCAGGATGGCAATTTAACATTTACTGTGAGAGGCTGCTGAAATATTTACTGGTGTTTGCTAAGACAAGCATCTCTATTACTATTGTTAGAGATCTGAACAAACCCCTAACATTCTATCAAACTTCTGTAACCTGTCTTGCACAGTGTACTATTCAAAAACATGAAAGATACCAGACAACATCTCAAATTATATGGTTTGTTCAGGACAAGGTGGGCAAATACTTTTCTAACTTAAATGCTTTTCTGAGTGATCATACTTATGGATTTTATCTGGTGGATCACAAGACAGGCAAGAGACTTTGAAAAAGAAGTACATTTTAGAGTACTTTTAAACTACGAATTACATATATAATAAACTTTAAACAAATATACTTAAGTGTGAACTAAATGCAATGTTTTTGTGACACTTAATTGCAATTAATTGAAAACGCATTATAGTTTAAATTTATATTAAATCCAATTAACTGAACTTTAGAGTGCTCTTTTAACCCACTTAAGTAGGACTTAAATGGATAGTTCACCCAGAAATGAAAATTATTCCATAATTTATTCACCCTCAAGCCATTCTAGTTGTATATGACGATCTTCTTTCAGACAAAAATAATCAGAGTTATATCAAAAAATATCCTGGCTCTTCCAAGCTTTACAATGATAGTGAATAGCGTTCATGATTTTGAAGTGCAAAAAAGTGCATCCATCCATCATCAAAGTAATCCACACGGCTCCAGGGGGTTAATAAAGGCCTTCTATAGTGAAGTGGGTTTTTTTTAAGAAAAATATCCACATTTTAAACTTTATAAACTAAAATAACTAGCTTCCAATAGAAGCTTTTTCTTTTTTAAATTCTCCTTTTAGACTTATAATTCATGGCTTGAGTTTTGTTCTTCTCTTTTCTCTGCACTTCCGCGTTCATCAATATGTCATGTGTCGCGTCAGAGGTTACACTGTTGGTGTAAGTTGATTTTTAACTTTGTGTTCATCTGAAAGAAAAGCCATATATATACCTAGAATGGCTTGAGTAAATCATGGGGTAATTTTCATTTTTGGGTGAATTGTCCCTTTAAGTACATCTTTACATGTAATTTCATAATTGCATCTGTTGTTTTTGAAATATGTATATTTATAAAGTGTAAAGCCGAATGTACTGACAATCATTAATGGCAAACTTTAGTTATACAATATTTCAATGGTCCACTTTAGACATTCTACTAACTATAAGTAACTTTGCAACTACATGTTAACTAACTCTCATTAGAGTATTAGTAGACTGTCAGTGTTTGGGTTAGAAGAATAAGTTGCCATGTAGTTTCTCATAAATAAAGTGTTAGCAGATATTAAGCAGACTAACTCTAATCAGAATTAGTTAACATGTAGTTGCAAAGTTACTTATAGTAAGTAGAAAATGATGCTGTGTTGTCATAGTAAAGTAAGCAACCATGTATAGCAGCCACCTAGCAATGCCCTAGCAACAACCAGAACAGTTTATAGTAAAGATAGTAAAGCATCCATCAAATGTGCACTTCAGAATCTTGGCGGAAGCAGCAGGTCATCCGCGTACTTTCCGCCTAATGTTTCTCGAATACTATGTATTTTGATGGCTCAGTGTTTTTCACATATTATATAGAAGTATTTGATTTCGGATGCAGCGTAAGAACACTTTTGCAACCACCCACAGAACCCTAGTTTTTAAATGCTATTTTACAGTTGGCAAGTTGTTTTAATGGAAGTGGTATTTTTTCTACCAAATCCTTGACATAAAATGTATGTAAATGAATGTTGTATTTTTCTCAGTCAAAAGTCTTTCGTCTACTGTTGGATTCTATAGCATAATAGCGCTTCTAACTCAAATTCTTCCTCTCTTCAGCAGTGCACAAAAGGCCTCTATGAGAAGCTGTGGCCACTAATGGGCATTATGATTATAATGCTGATTAGCATATTGCCGCCAGACTGTGAGCAATCATGTGTTACTGTATACACCCATTCACTCAAGCTTTCTGATGTGCTCTCCCCATCCTTCCTTTCAATACATACATGCCAATAGTATTACTTACTGTAGCGAGCTCATCAAATTTTCCGAAGAGCTCGTTCAGTAGTTTGACCAGCTCTTGAGCCGTGCACTGTGAAGCTAGACTGGTAAACCCGACAATGTCTGCAAACAGGATGCTGCACAGAATGACAGGACAACAGGTTACAGTAATTCACATCAGACCTTACACTGATGAAAAAACTGTTTTATCAGAAACATGCACAGTAGGACTATAAAAGCAATATGAATCAACCAGCGGGAGTGTGTTGGTCTTTTTTCCATTAAAACATTAGAGTCGGTAGATTAACCCAGGCCAGGGTTCAAGGGGGTACATGGCTCACCCAATCATGAGTTTGACCCTCCTAAGACTCACCTGATATTAAGATGCATTTTGGTCGATCGGATCACAAGTAGATGAGGAGGACACATTCCCATTTACAACTTAATCCATCTCTTTTGTCCACTTTCAACCACGCCTGTCCTGATTTCTTTGAGGGGAGGGTCTATGGGCAGGTAAATGTATGGGTTTTTTCAGATCTTTCGATCTAATGGACAAAATAAGCTTGCGCAATTTACATATGAACGCCTCCGGACACAACGGAAAAACCCGGAGAGCAGCAGCTTTCATTTCTGCTCTGACAGCTGCAAGACCAGCCGAACGCTGTGAGTGTGTGTTAGAAATCAGGAATGGTGAGAGAACATTGTGAACTTGGTACATTTTTTGTTTTCAAACCAAACTTGCGTTTCCCGCTGAAAAAGTTTAAATCCCGTCTAGCTAGCGCTCTTCCCGGAATGTTTATGCATTAAAGGCACAATATGTAAGATTTTTCGATTAAAATGTCCAATGTCCACTAGAACAGTGTTCTATTGTATTTTATTGACTTCAGTATTTACATTATCCCAAATGTTTCCAAGAATGTTTAAATCCAGAGAAATAAGCAATTTTAACCAGGACAGGGTACGTGTCCGTGCGTCACCTATCAATGACATCATACCTACGTTACCCTCGATTTACGGTTTTATTTTGTAGAAACCATGGAAACACTAAAAACGCTTTAATATATTTTATATTAGACAAGCGAAAAACTGTTAGGTTACATTTATAGACAGAAAATTAATCATTGTAATATAGCTCAACACATTTAGTCTTATTGTTTGAATCTTTTCTTGATTTTCTGCGAGTAACATATTTTGTCAAGTAGCTAACATGGCATAATCAGATGCAGCTTTATTTTTAGTAACAGTAAAACATAACTTTCACTGTCATACAATATGTTTTAAAATTAGCTGCATGCCATTTATCAACAAGTCATCCAGCATTTATTAATATGATATTCTAATATAGATCTGCAGTTTGCAACAAGTGTCTCACAGCAGCCTCCGAGTGAACGCTCAAAGTAACGTTTGAACATTTTTCACACACTCAAATGTATCCAATATGATGAACAGTGCTGCTTTACCCCACATACGCATGACTGGAAGAAGTGGAAGCGGCGACTGTGGCATAATAAAAGTCCCGCTGCTCTCCACCCGTGTGACATGCTCGTCCCTCATTAGCAATCGCTCCAGCAGCCTCGTTCCACTCCAACATCACTCGGTCCTGCTCTGCTTCATACGACAGTAATGTTAATAATCTCATCCATGAACATGATTTCCGAGTCCCGTCGGATTCATTTCCATCGGCTGTGAGGTGAAGACGACATCTTCCATGATTCCGCGCTCAATCTCAGCGTCATCAAGCTACGCCTTTGTTTTGAAAAGGCAACCAGTAGCAGTGAAAAATTACATAGTGTGCCTATAAGTAGGAGGAGAGTAGGCAGTCCTTTTGTGGCTGTTCGAACACATTCGACCACATGAGTGTTTACACTATGAAAGCAGTCAAATTCGACTAGTTTTCGACTACCTCTAGAAGTGATCAAAATTGGACAAGCTCAAAATGATTTAGACCCCATTTACTCTTGTATTTAGCGTCATCTACTTGTGATCTTAATGCCAGGTGTAAACAGGGTCAAAGAGATGAATACAGAGCTCATAGCTACAGCCCACCTTTCATCCTTGATCTGGATTAACCTCATCTTTTAGACTTAGTTAGTCATGGAAAAGTTACTTGTATGCATCGTCTTTCACTCACAAATCGCTTGGCTGGAACAGGTCTTTAGGGATGGCATATGTGTGTATGTGCCATTGTGTGAATTTGCCCCCCAGCACTTGTTCCATCTCTCACTCTCTGTCTCTCCGCGTGTGTGGGCAGCGTGGGTTAATTGAGCAGCTCTTGAGTTGATAGCGCTAGCGCTGTGGGCGCCGTGCACGCTGTGCGAGCTTTGGTTGGGAGCCAGACTCAGGAACTTAGACGACGGCGCGTGAGTGGAGAGTTGTTGACTCTTATTGACTCACTGATTCAGTACTCGCAATCACAATTTAAGTACAATTGAATTGACACTGTCTGGGAAAAAAACCCTATAAATGTAGTGCTCTTCTCTCATTCATGGAATGGGTTTTCAACATGAATGGCTTGATTATTGAAACACTCTCTCTCTCTCGTTCTTTCTGTACCTGACGTTGTCATGCCGTTGGATGTATATCTTGTGGAATATTCTTTCTGGTGGCTTCAGGAAGTCCTCCTTCATCTCCATGGCAACATTCCTTGGCAGAAGGCTCATTAGGAGGCGTTCCTGTTGAAAATGTCCATTACATTTTGGGATAAATAGCAAGTTTTTTTTTTTTGTCATATTTATTATTTTTATATATTTATTTGTCAGATTATTTTTTTATCACTATCATTCCAACATTTTAAAATAATATAAAGCATTAAAACAACTGCTGCACTTTATTTGATTTTTCTGGAAGCTTGTTTCCACCCCAGAATCAAACATTTTAAAAAGGTAATTGTGAATTTTTAGCTCACAATTATGACTTTTTTTTCTCAGAATTCGCAATTGCGAGTGATAAAGTCAGAATTGCGGGATATGAACTTACAGTTCTGATTTCTTTTATAAGAAAACTTCTAAGTTTTCTAAGTCCAATTCTGAGGGGAAAAAGACTGACTTTATATCACACAATTCTGACTTTATATCTCGCAATTGCGAATTCGGAGAAAAAAGTCAGAAATGCAAGATCTAAATTCACAAAAAAAAGTCTCAATCACCTTTTTAATTTTTTATTCAATGACAGAAACAAGCTTCCATAGATTTTGGAATTTCTCTCAACCAACTTTATGAGGGATGCTTTTCTAAAATACTTCCCATGAGAATTTTTTTATCCAAAAAGTAACAAATTGGACAATATGTAATTTATGTTACAGAACAAATGTGAAAGTCTCTTCAAGTAATGTTCACAAAAGACATGGAAATTTCCAAGGGAAGCCATGGCCATCCAGCTGGCCTTTTTATTGACATCATAATTGAACATCTCTATAAAAGAAAAACCATTAAAATGTTTGCGCTGGCCATTGCATTATGGGTACTGTATAGTTTAAACTGGCCACTTCTGTTATCTGTATGCGTTTTATCTAATAAACTCACTGATAGCTATAAAGTGGCCAATCTCTGTGAGAGATCACAGTTTTGAGCATTAGAGTTGGTTGGCATGGCAAAGGTAAGTTTCCGTGGAAACGCGTCCAGTTCCTTGCCAAGCCATGCGTTACTAAAAGCAGGTGATAAATGCCTTCTCGATGAGCAAACCCCAGTGTGCTATGCCACCTGTGTTAAAGCCCAATGGGTCGGTCAAAAGTTTGAGCTGAGAGTTGGGTTGAGAGTTTGTATAATTAGCAGTATCACTGTAATTGTCTAAGCCTCTTTCATTCACTGTGAAACTTAAAACCAATGAACATTAGCATCTGAAACATACAGATAACATGTTTTTCCCCGTTGACAAAATATAAAGTTACCCGTTCATGAATATCTATGTGCTTTAGTATCTATACTACTGTATATACTTATTTGGTCAAAAATACACTGAAATAACTGTTAAAATAACTGTTTTTAAAAATGTTTTATTCCGGTGATGGTAAAGGTGAATTTTTAGCATCATTACTCCAGTGTTCAGTATCAGATGATCCTTCAGAAATCATTCTAACATGCTGATTAAAGAATAGTTAAAAGTGTACATTATAAACGAAGGCCAAAGTCCACATTATAAACGAAGGCCATATTGCATGTAAATAAAACATAAAGTGCTCATAATGTTATTGCACATAAATGGTTCTTGAATAAATCCTTGACATGCAGTTACCATTTATGTGCAATAACATTACGAGCACTTTTTTTAGTTAGCCTTCATTTGTAATATGCAATTTTGACTATTCTTTTTACTGTATATGCTGGCAAGCAGTGTATCCATAATTTTGTTGCATGTTTGCAATCTTGCTTTGTTGCATGAATCTAATCTAAAATAACTTCCAGCTCAAGAAACATTTCTTATTATCATCAATGTGGAAAACAGTTGTGCTGTTATATTTTTTGTGAAAACTGTAGTAAACATTTTTCAGGATTCCTTGATGAATACAGCATTTATTTGAAGTAGAAAACTTTTGTAACATTATAAATGTCGTTATGCATCCATGCTGAGTAAAAGTATTCATTTCTTTTCTTTTTAAATTTTTTTTTTACTGTCCCCAGATTTTGAACGGGACTGTACATTTATAGATATGTTTCAAGTCTCTCCAGTCACCCCTATCCCACTTAGTTTTTCCATTTAATCCCCAAAATATATCTCAAATATTCTCCTCCTCGCAATTTAATTCATCTGTCCCAGAAACTCTCAAACTTTTGAAATCAATAAATCAGCCATTCTTGCTGAATGTGAATGATAGATCATCAGAATGTGCGAATGGAAAGATTCGACTGGTCCATATCTCTGCAGCGAGTGTGAGAGTTTGTGTGTCACATAGAGAGTTGTGTGGTACAGGCTGGTGTGATGTATAGAGTGGGTGGTGTTACCTTCTATTCAGGGAGTTTGTTGGGTAGGAGGTGGATGAGTCATGTGCAAACAATTATAACCAATTTCAGTCGCTAAGGAACAAGGGGAAAATGTCCTCTCCGCTTTAGTTTGTATGAGTGTGTTTAGCATCTTTCCATCTTATGCCCCTCTCCACTTCATTTATAAATCATTCAGTAATTATCCACTGCAATCAAACCAGAGCTCGGCAAGGGAGATAAGTTATGCCAATGTTGCTATTTGATTCACATTCTTTATCATTGATATAATCCACAATGACAGCTAAAGGAAGCAGTCTCACAGAGAAATAAAGTTGGATGGTGGATCTGCTTGTTCCAGTAGATTGCTGCTGCAAGAAAGTGTTTAAACAAGTACATCACAATCTGCTGTGTGTGCGGTTTTGTACAAAAATGCCCATCCCATAAATATGCTAAAAGATATAGAGAAGAATTTAATTTAAGTATAGAAAAGTCCTGTTTCTTTCAGGATTGGGCTTATAGAGGTGCTATAGATCTATTCAGATACACTGAAGATTTTTTTAAATATATATTTATATACAAATTATATTATTAATGCATATTTAAATATATTAATTGCATTAATAAAAACCTTTTTTTTTTTTTTACAGATAACTTTAAATCTTTTAATTTTTTGTCATTGAGTTTTGGTTTTTCCTTTGTGCCTGCCCATCTGTGATCTTAGGTGATCTTGATTGTTTATTAGCCCTACACCTGTGCTGTTTTAGCTTGATTTCTCTGTCTGAGTAGGCTATTTAAGTCCTTAGTTTACTCTTTTCTGTGTTCCACGTTATTAACGTTTTGTTGTGAGTTATACCCCGGTTATCTCCAGTGTGTTCCATTTTTGGATTATGTTTTTGTTCTATTCCTCATAATCGTGCGCTTCATTGCAGCAAGACACAACAGAATGTAAAAGATTTTTGCTGCATTTTTTTTTCTTTTTTTCTCCATCTCACCTGTGGACCTGCCGGTCATCCAACTGCTCCGCCTTGGGCATAACCACTGTTCACTGGAGGATCACACTCTTTAGATCTGAACTTTTTAGATCTGGCTAACAAACTATCCGCACTGCTCACTCTGCGGTCTAAGGCACGCCTTCCAGTGAACAGTCCCCGAGAGGATTTTGGGGCATTTGTGGAATGGGTGCTGGTGAACAATGGCTCTGTATTCACCATCTGAGGAACACATCAACAGCCCCACTCCGGACCCAGAGCCAAAGTCTCCTGTGCCCCACTGGTCCCGCCCAGCTCAAGGTCTCCTGTGTCCCCACTGGATCCAGCCAGCTCTAAGTCTCCTGTGTCCCCACGGGTTCCACTCAGCTCTAAGTCTCCTGTGTTCCCACTGGTTCCGCCCAGCTCAAGGTCTCCTGTGTCCCCAGTGGTTCCGCCCAGCTCAAGGTCTCCTGTGTCCCCACTGGTTCCGCCCAGTTCAAGGTCACCCTATGTCCCCACTGGTTCCGCCCAGTTCAAGGTCTCCTGTGTCCCCACTGGTTCCACCCAGCTCTAAGTCTCCTGTGTCCCCACGGGTTCCAGCCAGCTCTAAGTCTCCTGTGTCCCCACGGGTTCCACTCAGCTCTAAGTCTCCTGTGTCCCCACTGGTTCCGCCCAGCTCAAGGTCTCCTGTGTCCCCACTGGTTCCACCCAGCTCTAAGTCTCCTGTGTCCCCACGGGTTCCAGCCAGCTCTAAGTCTCCTGTGTCCCCACGGGTTCCACTCAGCTCTAAGTCTCCTGTGTCCCCACTGGTTCCGCCCAGCTCAAGGTCTCCTGTGTCCCCACTGGTTCCACCCAGCTCTAAGTCTCCTGTGTCCCCACGGGTTCCAGCCAGCTCTAAGTCTCCTGTGTCCCCACGGGTTCCACTCAGCTCTAAGTCTCCTGTGTCCCCACTGGTTCCGCCCAGCTCAAGGTCTCCTGTGTCCCCAGTGGTTCCGCCCAGCTCAAGGTCTCCTGTGTCCCCAGTGGTTCCGCCCAGCTCAAGGTCACCCTATGTCCCCACTGGTTCCAGCCAGCTCTAAGTCTCCTGTGTCCCCACGGGTTCCACTCAGCTCTAAGTCTCCTGTGTCCCCACTGGTTCCGCCCAGCTCAAGGTCTCCTGTGTCCCCACTGGTTCCGCCCAGTTCAAGGTCACCCTATGTCCCCACTGGTTCCAGCCAGCTCTAAGTCTCCTGTGTCCCCACGGGTTCCACTCAGCTCTAAGTCTCCTGTGTCCCCACTGGTTCCGCCCAGCTCAAGGTCTCCTGTGTCCCCACTGGTTCCGCCCAGTTCAAGGTCTCCTGTGTCCCCACTGGTTCCACCCAGCTCTAAGTCTCCTGTGTCCCCACGGGTTCCAGCCAGCTCTAAGTCTCCTGTGTCCCCATGGGTTCCACTCAGCTCTAAGTCTCCTGTGTCCCCACTGGTTCCGCCCAGCTCAAGGTCTCCTGTGTCCCCAGTGGTTCCGCCCAGCTCAAGGTCTCCTGTGTCCCCAGTGGTTCCGCCCAGCTCAAGGTCACCCTATGTCCCCACTGGTTCCAGCCAGCTCTAAGTCTCCTGTGTCCCCACGGGTTCCACTCAGCTCTAAGTCTCCTGTGTCCCCACTGGTTCCGCCCAGCTCAAGGTCTCCTGTGTCCCCACTGGTTCCGCCCAGCTCAAGGTCACCCTGTGTCCCCACTGGTTCCGCCCAGTTCAAGGTCTCCTCTGTCCCCACTGGTTCCACCCAGCTCTAAGTCTCCTGTGTCCCCACGGGTTCCACCCAGCTCAAGGTCTCCTTTGCCCCCAAGGGTTCCACCCAGCTCAAGGTCTCCTTTGCCCCCACTGGTTCCACCCAGCTCTAAGTCACCTGTGCCCCCACTGGTTCTGCCTAGCTCAAAGTGTCCTGTGCCACCAATGCACTCCTTCGTCCCTCCATCTTCTCCTTGGTCAGATGTCACTCTTTCAGCCCTTCAGCTATGCGTCCTCCTTCCACCCCTTTGGCTCCGTTGGGCTTGGCCTTACCTCCAGCTCCACCTTGGTCCTCAGTCACACTAGCTCCACCTCAGTCCTCTGGCACCTAAATCTGACAGCCAAGTCTCCACCATAGCTCCTCTCTCCCTCGACTCCAACATGGGCCATCGTCCTAGCTGTAGTCTGGGTCCCCATCATGGTCTTGGTCCTCACATGGCTCCTCCTGCTCCAGGCTCTTCGCTGGCTTCTTCCATTATCGCCACACGGTCTTTACTGGCACCAACTCCTCAGATTTCCTGTCCTGTACAAGCCTTTTCGTCATCCTCCAAAATTATACTGGAGCTCGAATCAGTCAAAGTGTGCAAACCAGCAGCTACAAGGTCATGTTAGTGGAGTTTGTGAGAATGGAGTGAAGCCCCGCCCACACCCGCCACTGAGGTAAAGCTACCACTGGTGTCTGGATATTTTATGCAATGTTTGGAAGAGGTTCTCTCCCAGAGTCTCATTTCCCCGCTAGTTTCATCCAGTCCAAGATCTCCTGCGTCTCTTGCAATCCTCCACCCCTCTGGCTTCGCCAGGCTCCTCCTTCCCTCCAGTTTTGCTATTGTCCTCGCTCGTCCAGTCTCCACCCCGCTCTGCCAAGCCCATGCCTTTGCCTCAGTCGCGTCCACCTGTGGCTCCACCTTGGCCCTCTGGAACTTCAGCATCTTTCAGGCTCTTTGGCTGGTTGGCTCCACGCTGGTTCCCTTTCTTACTATCTCCACCTCAGTCAGTAGCCCTCCCTCATTCCGTCTGTGCACCCCAGGGCCTGTACCATGAAGCCGGATTAGTTGGCTAACCAAGTAAGTTTCAGATTAGTTTGTGCCAATCCTGGGTTTTAGGTACCATGAAAGTGACTTGGTTTTTAGTGGTGTTCATCGCTATAGTAACTTACGATACACAGCTAACCTGCTCCGGGGCAGGTTTTGTTTTGGGTAAGAGATCTCATATCAAAATTGGACTAAACAGATGTGAGCAAAGGGACACTGACACATCGAACGCAATAAAGTCACTACCCCAGTTTCTCTTCCTCCAAATTAAAGGTCACTATTTAGTAAAAACAAATATTTAATAATTAATTAATAATAAAAAAATATAATTAATAACTATAAAATTGTCTGATAATTACATTTATTGTATTTACATATGATCTATATAGTTGTTATAATCCATATTATTGTTAAACTTAAATTGCTTATATGTAATGGATTAACAGTTATTTTAAAGTATTTAGTTTAAATTATTAATATATACAGATCATATGTAATATAAATAAGCTGTAGGATCAATAGATCTTTTTAAATCACTACATGCGACCTTACATGTTTGAGTCTCTATCGCTATATATAATCATTTATATAAACTAAAATAAGCTTCACAAGTTTTACTTGCACAAGATAATTTCTTTTATTTGTCCTCTTTCATTGACAAGTATTTTCTTTAATGTAAAGGCGTTTAAATTCTTAATTTTCTTCAATCTCTTAACCTTCAGCAAAATAGTTTTGAATCATGCTGGCTCTCTCGCGAGAAGTGAATCACAGTTTCTCTCTGTTGCAAGGCATGTGATTGGCCACTGATGTCACGCATTCATGTGCTCATACTCCACAAACTCAGGATCAAAGCCTGAGTTGAAAGAGAAAGTTGATGATCAGCATCAAACTACCAACAAAGCCAGATTGGAGTGGTTTGGTTTTGTCAATTTGAAACTAATCCTATAACCCTGAGTTTGTTCAACTACCATCATGGTACAGGCCCCAGGTCTACTACACCATGGCTCCTCCCGCCATCAGCTTCACCCTGGACTGTTATTTCTTTTTGTTTTGTTTTTCTCCAGCTCCACATCCCCCAGGAGCCCCCCCATCCTCCCTCCTAGAACGCTTTTGCGGAGCAAGGACACACCTTCCGGGAGGGGGAGCTACTGTCAGGGTTATGCACAGTCTAGTTTACTTTTGAGTTTTGGTTCAGTCCTCGTTGTTTTCCCTTAACAGGTTCCTCCTTGCCTCGTCTGTTACCATAGTCAGTAATTGAGTTACCCAGGTGTTGTGTGTTATGTTAACGATGTTAACCGTGTGTTCTTAAGCCCTTAGTTTGCTCAGTTCTACTTTCCATGTCGTCTATGTAACGAGGTTGTAATTATTCTGTCGTCATCTGTGGATTACTCTATTAAAACCTGTCTATTTGTCTTTGTGTGCTATTTAACTACAGCCACATGTGACACCATACCAGTTTAAAAGCAATTCAAAAAATGCCATTTCAAATTCTAGTTTAACTTTCTGTCAGGCTGTTTTTTTCTTTGCAAAAGCATATACTGATAACACAAAGAATATAATCAGCGTCCATTTAGATGGCATGTTGACTTAGAAGTTTACATTTGAAGCTAGTAAGCCAAATGAAATTGCTAATGCTCTGATGTGCTTTTTCTGGACTGTAGTGGCATTATAGTTGTATACAGCCTGAATACCAACTAAGTCAACCACCTGACCTTAGACCCGATCTCACAACTGTTTTGTGTGTCTTAGAGTACATGCATCTGTGTGTGTGTAACAGTATGTGTTTGCTAAGAAAGCTTGACCTTTAAGCTAGTGAGGGGGGAATGAAAGCAATCTAGCAAGGTAATTACCTGTCAAAACTGCAACTTTAACTTGAGGGAGAAAATGAAACAGCTGATCATTTCATCTAAAACATGCAGCTGCTCGTTTGCATGGATGCCACCGCACATGTCATTAGAGTCTGACCTGTTTCTCGTTCTCATCCTCTAGTTGCAGGCGTTGTTGGATGCAGTTTCTGGCCTGTAGGAAGGCCTTCCTCTGGGCGCGCTCAGTAAGGACTCGCACAAACACACCCGACAGATTCACGCCGACCAGCAACACTGCGTTTGCTACCAGCTACAAACACACAGAGAGAGAGAGAAATAACAGGGTTTGTGTGACCATCGTTGTTTATCGGACCATGGAGAAAGATTCTGACATTTAAGCAACATTCGGCAACTGAATACGAACTTTCAGTGATTAGGAGTGGCGTACTGGGTGTGTGTGTGTGTGACCGAGAGAGAAAAACGGGGGCATTGAGCGAAAGTAGCTTGAAGGAGAGACGGACACAGATGCCGAGAGAGGGGGCAAGGAGTTCATTTTTTTCAATCCATCCTGAGATGATGATAAACTCGAGCGCGGAGACGGACACAAACCCCCGCGCTAGATAGCCTGAGACTTTCTGCAGATTTCCTTCTGTCACTCGAAAGAATCAGCAATTGCCTGGCTTTTTGAGACACGTCACTTCAAACAGGCGCCTATTAAGGGCTTTGTATTGTTCATTCATAGAGCAACAGAAAATTAGATTACCCAGAATCCCTTCAACTGGTCTATGCATTCTTTTAACAGGCCTTTGTAATTGAAAGTGAAGGCCATTTGCTGAAAAGCAAAAAGCCGTGGCATTATTATAAATCCTTAGCAAGGTTACGAGGCTTATAAATTAGGTAACAAGGCTAATAAACAAAGTGGCTAGCTTGGTTAAAGGGTATTGGCTATTGATTGGTAATCACTGAAAGGCGTTGCACAATCAGAGCCATTGTGAGCAGCTTATAGACGGTTGATCATCCTGTATTTTAATGCATGATCTGCACCAAGGTTATGTTGTGACAGTCTGAGTGAGAGGTTGTGAAAAAAAAACCTCATTAACTCAGCATGTGAACGGTGACACTTGTGTCTAGATGTGAAGTGTTCTTGAAGTTTGGAGAGCAATAATGAAATACTGTATATGCTGTGTTCTAAAAGATGCTGCCATTTTAATGTGAAGTGGCACACTGATATTTTTAGATCAGGTGATTTTAAATGAGTTTATTTCGATCCTCTTTGCTTAAGGTCTTTGGAGCATTTTGATTGGATTTTAGGCACTCCGTCGGTCTTTTCACACAAATCAAAGCTTAAGAGGTCAACAAATCCCGTCCCTGTTCTCTCAGGTTTGGTTTTTGATGATGGAAGCTGCAATTCCTGTGTGAGTGTTTGTCACAAACATCACTTAGCATCCAGCGAGGATGTAGTGAGACATGCGAAACTGTCACGGCGTTCTGTAAATCAATGACGTAGAGGTTACGAGCTGAACTGACACGTGTGTCAACGTGTCCATCTGCCAGATTAAACGAAAGGTCAATGCATACAAATACAAATTAATATCATGAGACTTGCTCTGTTACAGCCTCACAGGTTGGGTTTCATTTTAATTTAACTTTCATGTTTTGTTAAGATTTACTGTGTTTAATGTCATAGAGGCCTCACTGATGTACGTATAAAAATAATAATAGTAATTTTGAAATTAGCACCTCATTCTCATTTCAAATTCTTTAATTACTGTGCACTCTAAAAAAAGGCTGGGTTAAAAACAACCCAAGTTGGGTTGAATTTAAAAACCCAGCAACTGCATTGTTTTAACCCAGCATGTTGGGCAAACATTTAACCCAACTGCTGGGTTAAAACAATGCAGTTGCTGGGTTTTTAAATTCAACCCAACTTGGGTTGTTTTTAACCTAGCCTCATTTTATTTAACCCAACCATTGTTTAAAAATTACTAAATGGCTGGCTTTTGGGTTCCTTTTAAGCATGCAATACAGTCATTTTTAAACAACAACTACACTGCAGGTTGGGCAAACATTTAACCCAACTGCTGGGTTAAAACAACCCAATCGCTGGATTTGTCCATTTTTAACCCAGCTTTTTTTTTTTAAGAGAGTGTGTTCCTCTACTTAATCAAAACCTACTGATGACATTTCAAGCTGTATCCCTCAGTTTTCCAGAAATGTGACTAGTATCTATTTCAGTAGTGTTGTTTCTGCTTTGAAAGCAAAAACACAGCATAGTTCACTCACAAATTCTGTCATCATTTACTCACCCGCACACCTGTCTCACTTTCATTCTTCTGCAGAACACAAAAGCAGATATTTTAAAGAATGATGGTAACCAAACAGTTTTGGTTACCATTGACTTCCAGTGAACGAATATAAAATCACATTTCTAAAAATATCTTCATTAATGTTCCACAGAAAGTCATACAGATTTGAAATGAGGGTAAATGATGACAGAATTTTCTCTTTTTTTCATCTCTTTAAGTATCAGTCTGATGCTTGAATGTGAAGCATATTTTTAGAGCTATGAAAATAACCTAGATGAGAACTAAAAATGGCAGGTCTGTATGAAAGGTCTGTGTGAAAAGTCCCGACCGAGGTTTACCATGTTAAATGTAAAACAAAATTATAAATGTACAATGGAATTTTTTAACTTTTGTGTTAAAAGTGAATAGCTGCATCACACATGCTACTCTGGACCAGACACCTTTTAGTGAACTGTTTAAAACACTGCAATATCAGACTCACAATTGTGGTGTAGTGCTAAATATCAGTGTCTCCAAATTTAAGCTGTGCTGATATTCAGCACAACAGCACTCTTGCATATTGCTTAATTGTATCTCTCACTATTACACGGGCTGGAAGAAAAGTAATTTGAAGGAGGGAAGCACTGCAGTCGAAACTTTAAATTAAAACAATTTCCAACATCAACAAGATTAAACAGCACTAAAACCTCAATCATGAATCTTCCAAGCATGTATAATTTTATTATTCAGACTCAAGGGTATTCTACTATTGGGTATTCCAGGCATTTGTTGTGCTATGACAGAAAACGACAGCCTGCAGTGGATTTACAGTAAAATCGGATTGCTAAATCTGTTAAAAATAATTTTTTTTAAACAGTTTCATAGCATTTTTATACTATGTTTCGCACAAGAGCCACAGCTCTGCAAGCTGCAGAAACATCCAAATAACATCAGTTTTGATGTTCTTAATTAAATTCAGTTCAATGCAATTAAAATGAATTCAGTGGTACAAGTTATTTAAAATGTGCACACAATGGTATATTCATAAAGTTCCTTCATTTTATGTTGCCTAAGCTACAAATGATTAAGATGTAAACACATCTTACATTTTTTAATTAAAATGACCTAATTATTCCTGAATGATTCTGATGATTTCTGAATGATATTTTTCCACAAAAGAAGTTCACTCTGACGGACTCCATTCATCTTTAGGACCTGTCCATACTCAATGGTGCTGAAGTCAAACAGGCCCTCGCGCGCTCTTCACGCCACCTGTGTGCACGTGCAGTGCGTGCGCCCACATCCCTCCTGCTATAGCAGTGCTTTACCATATATGATACGCCAAATAGAAAAAAAAAAGAAAGAAAAAGTTATGGACGCAATGTTCAATGACACAACTTACCGGTGTCCAAACCCGAGGTCTACGCGCCGTTAAGGACGTCGCCGTCACGATGAAATGCGACGCGGCCACCAGGATGCCAAACAAAACCGCCAAGAGCGTCCTGACCGGGAGCAATGAGTAGGCAACGAACGTAACGAGCATCAGCTGCCAGACACCTTGCTCAGGTGTTGTGCTCGGTGCGTCAGGCCCCTGCGCGCCCTGCGTCCCGTGACCCAGCGCGAGAGGAAACGGGCAACAGAGCAGCGCGAACGTGAAGCTGAAGAGCAGCGCGAGTCGCGCGATCTGCTGCAGCTGCGTGACCTGCAGATATTTGACGTTGGTGACGATGAAGAGTGAGGTGAAGATGACGCAGTGGACCGGGTGCGAGCCCTTGGACACGGTGAAGCGCGAACCGGCGGACAGCAGCTCCACGAGCGCCAGCGCGGACGCGGCGAGGATGAGGATGGCCAGCGCTTTGAGCGTGGCGTTCTGCTCGAGCTTCAGGTTGTACTTCTGGAAGAGAGTCTCGAGCTCCTTGCAGTCAAACTCGCGCTCGCACGCACTGGCCAGGCAGCGACTTTTCCTCCGCCGCGTGCGGACTCTGGGAAACGGAACTTCTTCCATAGCGGGGCCATTCATACAGCCAGAGCTCTTCTTCACAAGCACCCCATGTCCAGCACTTGTTGTCGCGGTCCTGGCGGCAACTGTCGCGCCTCGAGACGGGCTTGCGCACACTGACCCCAGCGCGAGACTGTATCTAATCCGCAGCACGCGCCGCCACCATCCACAGGTTGGTGACTGTTGTAACGAGCGCAGACACCACCCGCCTCCTCTTTTCTCTCCCTCGCTCTCTCTCCTCCCTCCTCAAGGCGGTCTCCAGGGAACAGACCACCCGTAGCGTTTGTTCGGCCCCAGAAAGAGGTTAACATCGACCACGCAGAGCCGGGACTCCCCTCTCCGCATCCCACAACTGCATCTCAGCGCCGCGGCCGGATCACGCATGCGCAAGTGTCAACCCGAGATTGAGAAACCAAGCACGTCTCCCAGTCCTCAAAAAAGATAAGACAAGACAGCAGCGCAGCTCTGACAGGGCTCGTCTTAAATGGGAAAACGGCGAGCAGTAGGGCAGGCTTCATGTATGACGCTCGATGGTGTATATGAAACGAGCGAATGATGTTTTCCTTTCGACTCACCAAAACAGAAATAACCCAGGAGAGTCTCCCAGCCGTGCGCCTATAAATAGCACGCTGATCAGTGGCCTTTTAATTAAGCACTTTAATTCCAGCTCGAGCCTTTGTTTGGAGTGCCGTTACCGATCCGGCTGCGGAGCAGGTGTTGCGGATTACAGATCGCATTCATCTTTTATTCTCGCGCATCTGCGTCTAAATTGATTACCGCCGGGTGCCTAAGTGGATTTTTACGTTGGGACAATGGGGTTGAGGATGTGTGCCCGCGCCTCCATTCATGACGAGCTTCTTGTGTTCATTTGGCTGCTGTTAAATGGCCCGTCAAGAGAGCGCTCGAGTCGCACTCGGACCTTAAACCCAGAATTGAAACAGACTGACAACTTTCTACTCGCGGCCCCCGCAGGGCGAACAAATAATTCCGTCATAAATAATAATTTTATTATGAATAAACATAAACTTAAGCGTTATTGCTATTTAGTTTGTTCGAATTATCTAATTGCTAGATCTTAATTCTTTTTTAAAGCCTATTTATTATAAATGATTTATACATTCACTTCATTATTTTTTACATTTTCAATCTTTAATCAAAATAATTTCCCCTCCCTCTTGCAGCGATATCTCTTATCCGATGACGTTTTACTGTGACAACCTGTCACTCACATGACATCAGCAATAGCAAAACACAATCATCCAATCAATTCGCCATGGACAAAATCAAGTCCGCCCAACATTTTTTCTTGTTCGAGAAGCCGTTTCACTCTCTATACGTCACAATAGGGAAGAAAAGAATCGTAACTTCCATTTCATGTCGACTTTAATGACCGATCACACCATGAACGATAACTATAAGGATAAAGTTTTAAAAATAGAGTCCACACCACAAGGATAACAAAGAGAAACGATATTGTTGGAATCACTTTCAGAGTGATTTTTTTTCCATTGAAAACATTGAAAGCCAATCAAAATACATCCGGTTTTAAAGTGTGCACTGCGGGAACAATGCTGCATGCTTTTAAATAAAAATACAATGATGCTGCTGTGGATGTTAATGGTTTTCATTATGGTTATCGTTATACAGTCAACTTATTGGCACCATTGTTAAATATGATCAAAGAGGGCTTTGAAAATAAATCTACATTGTTGATCCTTTTGATTTTCATTAAAAACAATGTAACACTGAAATAAAACAATGGAAAGTAGGGGAAAATCTCATCATAAAATTAATGTTTTTCTCTAGTTCACATTGGCCACAATCATTGACACCCAATTATTGCAATGTCCTTTTCCAAAGGTAAGAGCTCAGAGTCTTCTTACATAATGCCTGATGAGTTTTAAGTCATGGCTGGACAATTTCATGTTCACCCTGGTGGGCTAAAAAATGTAAATATGAATGGGAATATATTTCAGAGATATTTCTAGGGGTGTCAATAATTGTGGCCAACATGGATTGGCGAAAAACATTTATTTCATAATTTGAGTTTCACCCCATTGTTTTACGTTAATGAAAGGTTAGATTTTTTTTAATGAAAGATAAAAGATAAAAAATGCGGATTTATTTTTGCTTATATTTACCAATAATTCTGGAGTTGACTGTTGTTTCCGTTCATGTTGTGAGAAAGCCTTTAATATTATATTGTACTTTTTTAATATACTTATATTTACTCTCCATATGTCCAAGAAACACTTTGTGTTTTCTCAACTTATATTTTTAAATTGCACAACAAATTTTCGATCACCCCTACACAATGTTGGGGGTAACGCATTACAAGTAACGCGGATTACATAATCAGATTACTTTTTTTCAAATAACTACTAAAGTAATGCATTACAACAAAAGATCTAAGTTACTTTTTCAAATAATTAACGCAAGTTACTTTTGTTTTCCCATTTATTGAATGACAGCTCTGCTGTCCCCATGTTGAGAGAAATCGTAAGGTCAGAGGTGTTGTGTGCGCTGTGTGAACATGATGGTTATCGTAGTTCTAGACTAAATGTGAACATGTATTTACTTATTTACTTGTCCTGTTTTCCAGAATTGCAGCACAGCTGAAAGGTTTGTTTGAGCTGCGCCCTCTACAGTACAGGCATGAATTTGAATTTTCTTCAGCTTGAGGCTTATTCATTTCACTTTCGGTGTTAATGTGACTTTACATTTGCCAAAAACAGATCTTTTTTGTTGTTATAAAAACAAACAAACAAACAAACAAACAGCCCAAATGAGAAAATTAACACAAAAGTAATGTAACAAATTATTAGTTACTTTTTAGGGAGTAACATATAATTGTAATGAATCACTTTAAAAAGTAACTTTCCGCAACACTGCCCCTACACTCACATTCACCCTCTCGGTCATTAATTTTTGTCTAAACTAGAGATGCACCCATGTATCAGCCAATAATCGGTATCAGCCAATAAAAGCTATTATTAACACTATCAGCCATCTGCCGATTGTTTAAAAACAACCAATGATCAGGGCCGATTATATCCTGTCAATCAAAAGGGTGCGGAAAAACATGCTCAGACTGCAACTCATACTGTGTGTGAAGAAAATCTCTCGTGTTGAATCTAGTTAATGCGACAATAACGCATCAGTTAAAAAATATAGCAATGTTAAAGCAGGCTCAATTTGATGCTACCTGTAGTTAAGCTAGGGTTGCCAGGTCTGCGTTTGTTGTTGACGCACTTAAATGTGACGTGATATAGCTGTAGTGTCTCCTTTTAATACAAACATTTGTTTTTATTTGAGTGTAATTATTATATATGAAAATAAATAGCAGCTGAATATTAATATGTCTGTTGTTATTTGTATTCTCTAATATTATAGTGTATCTGTAACGCTGGGGTTCTGACAGCAGACGAAGGTAGCAAACTGACAGGTTTATTTAACGAATCACAGGAACAGATGAGACACGCAACAGTGTGCATGGCACAAACAATCACTGACAAAGGAAGAACAGAACGGGGAGTATAAATACACAGAGGGAACTAATAAAACACAGGTGGAGGAAGGTAAACTAATCAAGGGCAAATGAAGACAGGTGCAGACAGGTGCAGACATGATTGACGATAAACTAAAACATGACAAGACTGAACACGTGTTACATTACGCCCCCCCGGAAAAGGCGCATCCTCACGCCATGATGGAGTCCATAGAAAAAAAATAAAAAAGGCGGAGGCTTCGGAGGAGGGCGTGGAGCTGGAGGCAGGCAGCACACTGGAGTCGACGGGTACCGCCACCATGGTGGAGCAGACGGTGGGAGGAGCCAGGGAGGAGTCCAGGTGGTAGGGCGGGATGATGCCCTGTGGCCAATCGCCGACAGCGGAACCACGGCGCACGTCGGAGGACCCAGCGGAACTTTCCGGCCGACGGACCTGGGCGACACCGCCGGACCGGAAGTTTGGCGCAGAGCTGCAGGCTGACGGGACTGAGGCAGTGACGAGGCTCTGGCTGGCCGGGGCGATGATGGCGCGACCGAGGATGACGGGGAGGTCGTAGGGAGGGAGGAGTCCGATGACGCCCAAGGGGTGACGGGTGGAGGTGCAGCCATAGTCCCGGAGGTCCGAAGCTTCCGGGCCGAGGAGACTGTGAGGGAGGCGTGGGCCCAGGCGATGGTGACAGGCTGACGGGTCAAGGTGGAGTCACAGGCCTGGAGGCCTGAAGTGGAGCCGGGGACTCCGCCTCAAGCCTTGCGGGTGAAGGAGAAGCCCGAGGCGCCGATGAGGAGCCGGACGGAGTGAGCGGCGGGGGCAGAGCCGAGGAGCTGGAAGTCAGCAGCGGTGGCCACGGATCCAGGGGCCTGACTGGGATCAGCAGAGGAGATGGGAGGAGATCTCCGGACGGGACCGGGAATGAAGACTCAAGGGCGGGGACTTGGGCGGGGAATTGGGTGGGGAAAGGATCCGCAGCCCACTGGTCGATGGAATTGCGGACCGCTCCTGGCTCTGTGATGGACAGATCCGCTCGCTTCAACTCCGGGGCTCCGAAGTCATCGATGTCCGTTCCGACCTCGGAGCGCACCCCGGGCTTCCAGGCTGAGGCGGAGCGTTCTTCGCCACCACATGTAGCCCAGGTAGGGCCTGGCCTCCGGCCGGAGAAGGAGCTGCAGCGCCGCGGGTGAGTCCATCTACCTTTTTTCTTCTTTAAATTTCTTGCGTTGAGAGGTCTGTGATTCTGTAACGCTGGGGTTCTGACAGCAGACGAAGGTAGCAAACTGACAGGTTTATTTAACGAATCACAGGAACAGATGAGACACGCGACAGTGTGCATGGCACAAACAATCACAGACAAAGGAAGAACAGAACGGGGAGTATAAATACACAGAGGGAACTAATAAAACACAGGTGGAGGAAGGTAAACTAATCAAGGGCAAATGAAGACAGGTGCAGACATGATTGACGATAAACTAAAACATGACAAGACTGAACACGTGTTACAGTATCAAATGAGAGGGTTCCCTGTATAGTTTGCAGCATTATTTGGGGGAGATTTTTTTCCTTAAGAAAAATCAAACTATCGCATCGGCCGATATCATTCTGACATTCTGACTGATTTAGTATCAGAGCATCTCTAATCTCACTTTCTTCTGATAATATTTCAAAAAATATTATTCGGACTGCTAATATACAAACGTAAATATACAAACATATTCAATGTGTGCACGATTTTGACATCAAAACCAGACAAAAACTTGACAATTTCAAAATCTCATGTGAATGTGGTTTCCTCGTGCTATCAAATGGCCTTTTAAATCACAAAATCATGAAAAGTCAGTACAGTTCTGCTGTCTATTCAGTGCCCTTAAACGCATCAGAATCCCCTAAAGCAGACAAATAACCCAGAATCATCTTGTTTTAGTAGCTTGGGATCAAAAAGACATCATTCAATCAAACCGTGACACCAAAGAGGAGGTTAGACGCGTTGAAAGACTGAATTGTGTGTGGGTTGTGGCAAGGGAGCACGCTTGTATTATTTATGAGCCCTTGATTAAACATGACTACGGCTTGTGCTGTAGTGAGTATGATCTGTAACTTTATATCCATCTGGCTGCTCCTCAGATTTATTGTGAAGAAGCTGTTTATATTCACTAAATACATTCCAGATAAGCCGAGCTGGCACTCAACAGAACGGTAGCTGTCAGAACTCTCATAATACATAACCGTTAGCACCTCTGAAGGATCCATGAATCTCATAATTGCGATAATTAAAGGCTGACACCAAATCAGGCTTAAGAGAGACTTGTAAGTGATGTTCTCTTACAATTTATGACATTAGACTTCCTTCAGTGGCAATCACTCAAACCTTCAGGGCAGTTAGAAGTTATTTTAGTTTCAGTTCATGTGTATTTTTAGGACATCTTGCTTGTGTGGCCTGCTTTTGATCGCACAGCATGCAGTAGACGCCCTTGTTGGCTGGTAGAGCCGTCCCAGCACTTATCCTCACAAAAAGTCTGTCAACATTATGAATTAAATCTAAACCCTACTGTGCCTTTTCAGCTTATCAGGTAAGGCTGATTTGCTCGTCTAATCTATTTTAGTTTGCTTCCTCTTACTGTTAAAGAAACAGATTCAGCATCTGTCTCTTCATTTTCTCCTGACTACATTTCAACTTGTTTATAGATCAGTCTGTCCATAGATTGATCTGTGCTTGAGATTGATTTATGTTGTTCACTGCACTTTTTTATACTGGTGCATTTGCTGTTTGTTAGAGGCGTCTGAGTGATTGATTTTTGAATGTTTTATTGATCCTCGGTCAACATCTCACACAGATTCATCTGATGGAAAAATTTGACCACATTTGAATTGTGCCATTAAGGTGAAGCACCAGCAGGAACCTGCTTTCACAATGAAATTAACATAAAACATGCTTTTGAGGAATAGCTATTAATTGGGAGCAACAGGTCAGGAACATTTGGCTCTTTCTGTTTTCCTCCATTGATTTACTCATCAATCCACGTCTGTCAACATGGGGGGATAATCAAGAACATTGCCTCGAGGGGGGTCCAGAAAACATGTTTTTACATAAGTGGTCCACGCTTATAACTGTAATTGACCCTTTGCAAAGACCCGCCCCCTTTAGTTACTGTTTCTATGTCTGGCAAGCCAAGCGCTCTCACGCCACACATCATGTTCTCATGGAGTGAAAAATACATCCTGGAGCAAAGAGAACACTGACAATGCGTCAACAGACAAGACAGAGCAGGTTACTTCTGATATGAAACATTTTTATATTTAAAACTTTGTAATTTTTTAAAGAAGTTTAAACAATAAATATCGTATAGTGGCTCTTTAATGTGTCGTGAAAGATTACTGTAGCTCCTTCAAGCAGCTCGTGAATCGATCATCTCTTCATACTAGTTCATTTATAGCATCAAATAAACATGAATGGACATCAGAAGGAATGTTGTTTCAAGCGCTGAAAAACATGAGGATACACAATTTTTCCCTGACTGCTTTGTCGGACAAAATGGCAGATTCGGGGTTATGATTGGTCAGATCGCCTGTCAATCAAACTGCCGGTAAAGGGTCAATTATTTTGGGCTCTGAATTCAAGTGCCGAAAGTTTGCCTTTATTTCACTTTCATTTTCATCATGGACGTTTTGTTTGCTTGCCTTTGTTCCCATGTTCCTGCCATCATTAGTTGTCATAGTTACTAATTAGAGCACACCTGTTTTGTATTGAGTTCCTTTGCCTGTGTATTTAAGACCTCAGTTCTCTTCTTGGGTCTCATTCACTAATAATTGACTCTTCACCGGCAGTTTGATTGACAGGCGATCTGACCAATCATTACCCCGAATCTGCCATTTTGTCCGACAAAGCAGTCAAGGCAGTTAGTAGATTAACCTTGGTGAACTTGAAAAATTGTGTACTCACGTCTTTCCGCACTTGAAACAACATTCCTTCTGATGTTCATTCATGTTTATTTGATGCTATAAATGAACTAGTATGAAGAGATGATCGATTCACGAGCCGCTTGAAGGAGCTACAGTGATCTGTCACGACACATTAAAGAGTCTCTATACGGTATTTGTTTAAACTTCCTTAAAAAATTACAATATTTGAAATTTGAAATTTGAAACTTTATTTCATATCAAAAGTAACCTGCTCTGTCTTGTCTGTCGACGCGTTGTGAGTGTCCTCTTTGCTCCGTAATGTATTTTTCACTTCGTGAGAACATGATGTGTGGCGTGAGAGTGGCATTGCTTGTCGGACATAGCAACAGTAACTAAAGGGGGCGGGTCTTTGCGAACGGTCAATTCGCAACACTTTCGTACGCACATGAATTTGTCCTTAACCTCGTTCTTATTTTAGTGAATTTAAAGTATTCTAAATGAGCGTCCGCATGCACGAGGTTAGTCATTTGTATAAAACACGTCCAAACCACGTCCATATAAGGGCTTTCCGCGCACGCTTTCCTTACAGGCTTACGTCACTCTCGTCAGACATGCCGCTGTTTAAAGATGCGTTCTCGCCTGATCCTCAAGCAATGCCAAGCTTGCCATTCTCACCAGTTCTCACAATAAACCTCTCATGAGACAGCTGTATATACGCGTATGTCTGCGTTATTCAGAGAAACTTCACAGCTGAACATATTCACTGTGTATGATGAAATATATTTAAGATTAAATTGTATCATTTAATATTTGTATTATTATATAATACAATTAATGTAACTAATGTACTTTAATATAATTATAGTCTTGTTAGGATGAAATTTCGTATTTATATAACTTCTTAACACGATTATAAGGCCATACAGAGTAAGTGCTTTTTTTTATTATTATTATTATTTTGCCTGACTAGACAAACAACATGCCATGTTCACGAGACCTTTGTCAGCGATGTTACTACACTTTGCTCTCTCGTACGAGAGAGTAAGACTCAGCTAATGCTCGTATCACCATGCCAGTCTTAGACGCAGCAGGAGCTAAAAATGGACAGATAAGCAAGGGGGTGGGAAAAGATGCAAAAAAAAAAAAGAAAGCAAGAGAGAGAGGTCCCCTGCTTCTACACCATCCTGTTTTCACAGATTAGCTTTTTATTGATCTACCTCTCACCTGCTCCCTCTCTCAATTTCTCCCGTACACGCAGACACGCTCTCTTTGAGCATAACTACCTACTGGTGGCAGCGGCCCTGCATTTTTAACACCTACACGCACTCACACACACATATGCAAACACATTTTTCCTTTTCATCTGTGTGTATTCCTCTCTGCCAGGGCCTTTGTGAGTAGAGAGACTCTAAGAATAGCAGTCAGTCAGATGAACACCTCAAAACGTCTGCTTCCAAAGGAGTTCCGCTGTGCGTGTTTGTGTGCGTGTGTGTCTCAGGAGTAAGAGAGACAGCAGAGAAATGAGAACAGACAGCTTTACACGCACCAGTCTCCTTGCATTATATTTGGATAGTAACAACACACATACATACACAGGCATACAAAACAGATACACAGACACACAATGACAGCTTGCAGTTTGGAACCTCTGTTCCACATCCTTGTTGGTGGGCAGGGGTTGCGTTTCCATAGTAACAGAAAAAGGGAGCTCCCCAGGCCCCTCCTATGTGCACAAGTGCTGTAAGTTCACCATGTACGTAAATGTGGAAATATTTTCTCGTACTGCTGAGCGCAATAATAGGTGGGTGAGTCTTTTTTGTTGATAAGCCAAAAAAAGAATGTTTAATTCCAAAACTGCAATTACGACATGACATTTATGTGGGTATTGTGAAGTTGTGTATACACAAACGCTAAAGCGCACAAGTTGCAATTTTCCAAAATGTCAAAAAGAACTTTAAACCACCTGAATAAAAGGGTCAGATGACCCAGAAACTTCCCACTGATTTCCTGTGACCACACACGGGTCACTTCCTGTTCTGAAGCTAGGTGAAAATGTCTGGTTCTGGCATGAGTCACACAGTGCTTGCCCTTTATAGAACATACACACACCAGCTCATAAACACTAATTCATCTGAGGATTTTTATTTGCTAAGGCAGTATGTTTTGGGTAGTTGCAAGGGCATTGGTGGATCTTAGGACATTGCTAACAGTTGGGTCATGCGTTTTGGGTGGTCGCTAGGTTGTTTCTATTGGTAGTTGTTAGGGCATTGCTAGGGGAATGTTAGTGTGTTTTGGGTGGTCACTAGGGTATTTCTTAGGTATTCTAGTTTTTAGGGCATTGCTAGGGGTTTCCTAATGTGTTTTGGGTGGTTGCTATGGTGTTTCTAAGGTATTGGTAGTTGTTAGGGCATTGCTTAGGGCTTGCTAGTATGTTTTGGGTGGTTGCTAGGGTGTTTCTAAGATATTGGTAGTTGTTAGGGGTTTGGTAGTGTGTTTTGAGTGTTTGTTAGGGCATTTCTAGGGTGTTTGTGGTTATTAGGGCATTGTTATGAATTACTTGGGTTTTCCTATGGTTTCTGGGGCATTGCAAGGGTGTTTGTGGTTGTAAGGGCATTGCTAGGGGTTTTTTAGTATTTTTTGAGTGGTTGCTAGGGTGTTTCTAGAGTGTCCATGGTTATTAAGGCATTGTTAGGGGTTTGCTAGTTTGTTCAAGTGGGTGTTTGTGGTCATTAGGGCATTGTTGGGGGGTTACTAGTGTGCTAGGCAGTTGCTATGAATTATTATGGCATTACTAGGATTTCTAGGCCATTACTATGGTGTTGATGGTTTTTAGGGCATGGGTTTGCTAGTGTGTTCAAGTGTTCGCAAGGCTATTGAAAGGTGGTTGCTATGAATTAATAAGACAATACTATGGTTTCTAGGCCATTGCTAGGGGTATGGTAGTGAGTTTTAATAGGTTGCTTGGGTATTTCAAGGGTGTTCATGGTTATTAGGGCATTCTTAGTGGTTTGTTAGGGTGTTCAAGTGGTTGCTGAGCCATAGATGGTTGCTGTGAATTAATAGGGTGTTACTAGGGTTTCTGGGTGGTTTCTAGGGCATTTCTAGGATGTTGGTGGTTGTTAGGGTGTCGATAGGGGTTTGGTAGTGTGTTTTGGGTAGTTGCTAGGGCATTTCTAGGATGTTGGTGGTTGTTAGGGCGTTGATAGGGGTTTGGTAGTGTGTTTTGGGTAGTTGCTAGGGCATTACTAGGATGTTGGTGGTTGTTAGGGCGTTGATAGGGGTTTGGTAGTGTGTTTTGGGTAGTTTCTAGGGCATTACTAGGATGTTGGTGGTTGTTAGGGCGTTGATAGGGGTTTGGTAGTGTGTTTTGGGTAGTTTCTAGGGCATTACTAGGATGTTGGTGGTTGTTAGGGCGTTGATAGGGGGTTTGGTAGTGTGTTTTGGGTAGTTGCTAGGGCATTTCTAGGATGTTGGTGGTTGTTAGGGCGTTGATAGGGGTTTGGTAGTGTGTTTTGGGTAGTTTCTAGGGCATTACTAGGATGTTGGTGGTTGTTAGGGCATTGATAGGCGTTTGATAGTGTGTTTTGGGTAGTTGCTAGGGCATTTCTAGGGCGTTGGTGGTTGTTAGGGCATTGATAGGCGTTTGATAGTGTGTTTTGGGTAGTTGCTAGGGCATTTCTAGGGCGTTGGTGGTTGTTAGGGCATTGATAGGCGTTTGATAGTGTGTTTTGGGTAGTTGCTAGGGCATTTCTAGGGCGTTGGTGGTTATTAGGGTATCCCTACATAGCCAGGAGCAGTAGCCGGCTGGTACCCCAGCCTGACTAGCTGAAAAGTGAAATCCACAGACAGTAAAATCCATGGATGAATTAGCTTTCTCAGCTCTCATTTGCTGTATATATAAGCACTTAGGAGCTGGTGGGTTTGTACTCTAGGGACACATTTCACTGCGAGTGTTGATTTGTGTTATAACTTGTTTGAAGCCCCACAAGAGACACCAGCTAATCCTAGCTGTGAACATTAGAAACACGACCCATAATCTTGCACTTTAGCCACCTACCAGTCACGGCTAAGGCAAACACTCCACCCACACAACAAGGACATTTATCACTATACAACTTTTCCAAGGGGACAGTGAATAGATTTAATCTTTGTATATTCGCTGCTTGCTAATTCCCTTGTTCTACAGTGAGTCACCATACACTAACTATAATGATTTTTCTTTATTAGCATCCTGCTTGTACTACACCTCCACTTTACATGAATCTCAAAAGGGTACTTTGAGCCAAATTGCCAGACATCAAACAGCAATTAAAAGTTTTTAGTGGGTTCATCATTTTGTGTTGATGGGAAATGCAGCCTGCGTACAAGTTTATGATTGCTGCGTTTCGTTCAGATGTGGGATATTCCTACTTGAGACGACTGAGGCTGGTTATGCTAGCATTTGTTTTGCAGGCGTACAATTATCGTCAGAGGATCGTACTTGTGTTTTACACACCCACCTCTGTAAACATTGGCTAAAATGTTTTATTATCATGAAATAAACGTACTTTGACTCATTGATGCATTTTATGTGTATAAAAGTTAATGATTATCAGTAACTATGTATATCTCCCAGCAGGTGCCGTGATCTTTGTGTGACATCTTCAGTGAAAGTGGATGAGAAACTAGCCAAGAGGTGCGACATCAAATGGCATTCTCTTGCAATTTTCAGTAGGAATTTGTATATTTCCAACATTATTTTATATATCATTTATGTACTGTTATATTATTGTTTATATACTATAAAACAGCACATTTCTATTTATGTATATTGGATAAAATCGACATATGCAGACACTTGCAGAATGTTAAACCATGACTATCTTCACTAAAGAGTTGCGCTTTTGCATGTTTTTGTTCACAAACTACCTACAAAATGTAGTTTACCTATTTACATGAACTAACATAACTTCTTCCCGCTAAAACTACACAGGTAGCATGTGCACATAAATGGCACTGACAGTGAGTGTAAAAAATGAAAACGTTACCTGCAGTGTTCATGCTGAGCAATTTCAGTAGTGTCTAGTAGAGCTGCTTGTGCTGTTCATCTTAACACATTTATTAGCATGCAATGCTAACAGGCCTGAAGCGCTTCACTGACCTATTCTCCGTAACACTCGACGGTAGCCAGCAGCATTGGCGGCACAGATAAAAGGCATGGATAACTGCCTGTACCTTTTAGTCCTGCAACTGAACTATTTATAAACTTTCTACTAATACCTACTGGCAGTATTTTCTGTATAAACATTTGTGGGGAATCTTACAACAGTGTTGAGAGTAAATTGCTTCATAAAAAAAGGACAGGAGATACACGTACAGTGGGCAATAGGCATTCACATTTACTTTTATATTCAGAATCAACTGCAAACTGCATGCCAGAGAGTAAATTAATTCAGACAGGAGAACAAATGCTGGAAAAGCATTCTCTCAAAGGCAAAAATAAAGAAAGAAAGAAAAAGAGGGAGAGGGAAAATGTAATCCCCAAAGAAATGGAAATTAATTTAATTGTTAGATCCTTTAGGTTTTCAATACACAGACAAGTGAAAACCTGTCTGCAGTGGGATTTGGGATTAGAGACACCCTAATGGAGTGGTTGCTTCAAGCAGGAAGAAATCGTTGACTCCAGGTTATTCTTCAATAAGAGATCGCAGTCGCACATCACTGAGATGATAATGAAAGGGGCAGCTCAGGTGAAGTTCAGTGAAAAGCCACTTTGTCTAAACAATTTCTTTTATGGATTTACGCTTACGGATAGCTTTACTGTGCTGATGCTTGAAAAGAGAGGGCAGATGCTGAAGTTGAGCAAATGTGTTAGCTTGATAACAAGTGATTAGTTCAAGACAGTTAATGAAGAAACAAATAAGAAGAAATGAGTGGTGCTTCAGGTTCAAAACTTGCTGTCACAGTGTTGGAATTTTCCACTATCCACCTTTTTCCCCAAGCAAACGATGAGTGCCGCCATGATGGATTCTAACTTCTGTTTGGATGCTGTCCTGTTCTGTTTTCCACAGGAACCCATTGTTAAAACAGGGTATAAAGAGCAACTGAGGGTACATTTACATGACAACTATGCACTTAAAAATCAGAAGTTTTTCCTTCGCATTTTTGAAAAGTTTTGCGTATAGATGACTACACTGTCAAATCGATCCCTGTTCACACAGATCTGCAAAAACTACTAAAACACTCTATTGTGCATGCCAGGCCAGTAGTTGGTGAGGTCAGAATTGTTATTAGTTGGCAATGTTAGAATTTGGAGTACGTAATTTATAATGCGTCTCCGCTGGTTGTAGTAGTGGCGCAGTAGATCTACACGTTGTTGAAGCGTTAAACAAAGTTCGTTTGGAGGTTTTTTTTGGAAATTCGAGACAGATTGCCAAAGCAAACTTTCTGGAAAAGTTCACTTCGGTTGGTAAAGACCTTCATACTACCACTGGTTCAATCAGTCATACCTTCGAAATAAATGGTGAGAAGTATTAACGGAGATTACTGCAATGCTCTTCTGGCTGGTCTGCCGTCAAGTGCAATCAAACCTCTTCAAATGATCCAGAACGCTGCTGCACGTCTTGTCTGCAACGAGCCTAAGAGAGCCCACGTCACGCCCCTCTTCATCTCTTTGCACTGGCTACCCCTTGCTGCTCGCATCAAGTTCAAGGCGCTGATGCTTGCTTACAGATCCACCACAGGCTCTGCACCTTCCTACCTCCACACACTGCTACAACACTACGTCCCCACCAGAAGCCTGCGATCACTAAAGGAACGAAGGCTTGTGGTACCGTCACAGAGAGGCTCAAAATCACTCTCCAGAACATTCTCCTTCACTGCTCCCTGCTGGTGGAATGATCTCCCTACTTTCATCAGGAACGCAGAATCCCTGGCAATATTCAAGAGACAGCTGAAAACTCATCTCTTCCGTGAACACTTAATCCCCTCATAAAATTTTTTTTAAAAAAACCCCTTTCCTTCCCTTTTCCCTTCCTACTCTAGCTTATGGTACTGAGCAATGTATGAAACTTGTATTGTGAGCACTTCCTGTGTCTATTTGCCAATTCATGAAGAATCGCTTGTTTGTTTTCCTCACTTGTAAGTCGCTTTGGATAAAAGCGTCTGCTAAATGACTAAATGTAAATGTAAATGTAAGATGAGATCAGTGTAACATGAAATTATCTTAGGTATCCAGCGCTAATTTCTACAACATTGTCTTGTTTCCTTTCCTTTGACGTTTCAGCGAAAAAAAGATGGTGTAGGTGTTGTTTTATCACTGTTAGATTAGATCAGTTATACTCGCTAGATTCACTCGAAATATAGCATGCTGAGGAGATCTGCTGGTTAAAGCTCTGTAAATGCAACAAGAACAGCAAAAACATGTTCAATGACATGTCGCAAACCACAGCCACAAGCTTAGAATAAACAGACCGTTATCATTAGTCTGTGTGGACACAAATATAGTTATCGTTATAGAGATCGTCCTTGGTGTGAACGGGCCTTTAGTGGTTGTTAGGCTACTGATAGGTGGTTGCTATGGCATTGCTAGTTGTTGAGGCCTTACTAAGGGTTCGGTAGTGTGTTTTGGGTGGATGCTAAGGTGTTTTCATTTATAGACGTTCAATAGTGTTCAGGAGGTTGCTAGGGTGTTGCTATGCAATTACTAGAGTGTTGCTAGGGTTTTGTGGTTATTAGGGCATTCGGGTTTCCTCGTGTGTTCTGGGTGGATGCTAAGGTGTTTTCATTTATAGACGTTCAATAGTGTTCAGGAGGTTGCTAGGGTGTTGCTATGCAATTACTAGAGTGTTGCTAGGGTTTTGTGGTTATTAGGGCATTCGGGTTTCCTCGTGTGTTCTGGGTGGTTGCTAGAGTGTTTCTATGGTGTTGGCGATTTTAGGACAACACTAAGGGTTTGCCAGGGTATTCCATGTGATTTCTAGGCCACTGACAGACAGTTGCTAGGGTGCTCTTTATGTCTTTAAGTCTTTATGAGATTCTTATTCCTACATATGTGTGAGAACCGTTTTAAATGGAAGTGGAAATTATGCTAGCCTGGTTAAACAGCAATATTTTGTCCTTAGCAAGCACCACTAATAAATACGTCTTATATTTTCTTTTCTTCAACAGTATTTACAGTGGCACTGTGGTATTCCCTGCGGTGTTGAGCTCTCTGCAGGGCTCTCGGAACTGATGAAGGGGGTATTAGCATAATTAGCTAAATGTTAGCTGCTAGCTGGAATGATGGTCCCTCGGTTTGGCCAACCAACAGCACAAGTCTCATCCAGGCCAAAGAAAGGATGAGACAGTCTACAGGAGAAAGGTCGGGGGAGGGGAAGAAAGGGAGAGCGGGGTTGCATACGGAAGAGCTATGACTGCTGGAAAGACGCTAAAAACACATAGAAAGTGGGTGAGCAAGGAGGACAGTGGTAAGGAGTGAGATAGAGATTAAGGCAGTCAGCAAGGGAGAGGCCATCTGCACTCGGAATATGTGGAATTGGTTTTCTGGAATGTCAGAATAAAGTGTGGATATGGAATGCCTCTGTCTGTACAGAGCTCGAGGGTTTGTGTAAATGTTTGTGTTTGTGTTTGTGTGTGTGTGTGTCAGCTTTGGTTTTGGTTCAAAATCCCATAGGGATGCAGTAATCCGCGCATGGCTCCGAGATTTGAGTCTCTAAGCAAAGCTTTTTTCTCTATTTATAAATCTCTTAATCTGCACAAAGGGCCCTGTGAGACACACACAAACACAAGCGGACATGTGTGTGATTCTGTGTATGTGTAATACAAGTTTGTGAATAGAGCAGTGTGTTAGCTGTGACATACACACAAAGGACATTTGTAGTCCACCTGGATTCAATAGGAAATGAGGGTCATTTGGGTCACAGGTCCTGCTCAAAAGTGGGATCAATAATTTTGTATGCGTGCTTCCACTTGATGCTCAGAGATAGAAGCTGATACATAAAAGCAGAATCAATGTGACCTTTAGAGTGGCCTTGACCACTTGACCTCTAACCTCTGAGCTAAAGCATTAAAGAGAGGAGAAAATCTAAAGCATAATTTATAAAAATTACAGAGCTTGTAGTTTCAAATGCAGGTGAAAAACATGTTCTACTGTTCGTGTTTGTGACGAGCAGGGCGGGCGAGAGCCGCGAGGGAACGGCGCGAGGCCAGTGACGCGAGTGATAATGAGCTTCAGCTGCTCGGCGCACCGGTCTCGTATCTCTCACGGAGGAGCTCCGGAAGCATAAAAGAGGAGCGACGACAGTGAAGGACGAGAGAGGAGCAGGCCTGGAATTTATGTTGTGTTTTATTTTGTTTGTGTGGGCGGCAGTCGCCGTGAGGAACTGCCGCCCTTTTACTTTCGTTTTATTGTTTGATTATTTGTTTGATTAAAATTACGCTGAACGTTCGGCGGTTCCCGACTCCTTCTTCCCGTTCTTACGAACTGTGTTACAGTGTTCTACAGTATCTGTTCTACTAAAGTTTCTTCAATAGTAAAACATAAAAAATGTAGTTGTGAGACAGTCTAAAATAACATATGTGACATAAAAATGTGATATTAAGTCGGAATTATGTTATATAAAGGGACCATTGTGATACTCACAAGAGAAATTTATTCACAGTCACAACTGCATAATTTATAAACGTAATTATGAGAAATAAAGATGCAACTATCAAAAATTAAATTATGCTTGTGCATATTACGCTGCTTCCTGATATCACATGCACACACACACAACATGTATACAGCCTATATATAAAACAGTTAGGTCCGGTCAAACGATTTAATTAAATTAATTAAATTCTCATTTGATTCTGTTGGTAATAGGCACTAACCTAAAGCTAAGAGAAGTTGTGTGCCTCTAAGTGCTTAAAGCTGCAATATGTAAGATATTTGCAGCAAAATATCCAAAAACCACATTTTGTTCAGTTGAGTACTTACAATATCCCAAATATTTCCAACTATTTGCAAATCGTGAGAAAATCACAATTTTAATCAAGGATCCGGGATGTGTGAGTGAGTCGCCTGTCAGCGGCATCATATCCACGTTACCCTCGCTTTCTGGATTTATTTTGTAGAAACCATGTAAACACCAAAGACACTTTAATATATAACATGCTTTAATAGACAAGGGGACAGAAAACTAATTAATGTAATATAGCTCAATCCGTTTATGCTTGTTTAAATCTAATTTTCTTGATTTTTTGCGAGTACCATGCTTTACCATGCCTCATAGAAAAACACTATTTTGTCAAATAACGTTAGCTAACATAGCATAATCAGATGCAGCTTTTTTATACAGAATTTTCTCCATCATACAATACATTGTTGTATGCAAATTAATTGCATGCCATTTATCAACACAGCCCATCCAGCATTTAATATGATTTTCTAATATCGATCTATCTTACTGCAGTGTGAACGAGTATTTAGAACGCACAGAGTAATGTAATAACATAATTTCAACACACTTAAATATATCTAATATGATAAACAGAGCTGCGTTACCTCATACTCAACCGAAAAAGTGGAAGCGGCGCCGGCAACTGTGTCATAATAAAAGTCCCGCTGCTCTCGAGGTGTGTCGTGTTCGTCTCTCATTAACAATCACTCCAGCGCCTCATTCAGCTCCACAACACTCAGTCCTGCTCTGCTTCATACTACAGTAACGTTAATAATCGCTTCCATGAACATGATTTCTGCCCGAGTCCCATCCCGATTCTTTTCCACCGGCTGTGAGGTGAAGACCACATGTCCCAAGAATCGCTTTTGTTTTGAATAGGCGACCTCTAGCGGACTAAAAAACTACATAGTGCACCTTTAACCTTCTTTCTGTTCTGAATGGTATGCGGAAAACATTTGAGGTGTCACAGACCTGTCCCACCACGTAGAACGCAACTCAATGCTTCTTCAAGCTCCTCTATACCTAAAAAAAACCACGGGAAACCATTTTTAAACAAGAAATGACAGAATATTTACATACATGTTTACAGCTGGCCTATTTGAAAGGGATAAGCATTATCTGAGCTAATTTTTCCGGACTTTTTTTTACAGAAGGTAAAAGTTTCTATAATCTTTACTGACATTGTCTGTAATGATTACTGTGATGGCTCATTCAGACAAGACTAAAATCACTGAGAAACTCTGGTAATAATTACTTTACCTCACCTCTTCATGTAAAACTAATCCTGTCCGAATAGAGCTATAGTCATTATTGCAATCTTAGCTATTTGCTGCACATTTACTGTGCAAATCAGCAAGTAAAGAACATAACTGTAAATTTAAATAAGGGCGACACTCTGTCCATGGCTCATTGGAAGTGTTGCCAGTGGGTTGGGTTTCTCTAGTCAGTTTGCTAAGCCTGAACAGTTTGCAAAGCCTGCATTTTTTTTCTCCCGCAGTCTAAGATCAGGACACATTTTGATCATTTTAGGCTAAAAATATCCATTTTTTTTCCAAACCCTTTGCGCATATTAGCTTATGCCATCAGCTCGATATGCGATTTGACTGTCTGACTGAACAGATTACTCATTTTATATAACCATGTCAGAAGTAGTGAGATCAGTCTCATTGTCTAAGTAGAGAATCAGAGGGCGCAATATGCAGGCTCTCATTCACATTCACACATATGCTGTGATCAAAAATGAATGGTGCAAAAATAGTCATGCCCCACTTGCTTATGTTGCGTCAACTACTCCGTACAACCCTACCTTCAACTTGTCAGTTCAAAAAATGCAAATAAACTGCTCAATCATCCAGTTTTCACCAACATCATCTTGCTTTTCTCTGTCTATCAATTCTCTGTTACACACAAAGCTGCCAAACATCTTGACCTTGTGTTTACTAGAAGCTGCCCCCCCCCTCCTCCCCCAGTCACTGTGACTCTTCTTCGTGTCGGCAATGTTTTATCTCAGTCCCACACTCTCTCCCACTCACCACCTGCCCTTTCCCACCAGAGCCGTGATAGAATTTCACTCTATTAATTTCTTCAACCATTACTTCACTTCACTCTTATGACTGTGTTGGATTATGGCTTGTTAAAGGACTATGGATTGTCATTGACTTAGTTCTTTTAATGCTAATGGCCAATGACTTACTTCCCTAGTCACATTTAAGTATTTTGTGTCTCTATATTTTTATACATACATAAATACATACACACACACACATATATATATATAGGCAATATTTTTGCTATTTTGATATACATTTACTGTATACATTATACTCAATACATTTTCAGTATTTCTATATATTTTGTACTTTGAATTAATTTATTTGTAATTAATTCAATTAAATTAATTATTCGTACCATCCCGCCACTCCTAAATACATTTATTGCTCTGAACTTTGATGTTAGAAAAAAATAACCTTAGTACAACAATCCATCAGAATGGCATCGCTGAGAGAGGGAAATTTGTTCAATTTACATGCTGACAAAAACTGCATGTTTCACCAACAGTAAAGTGTTGAGACTCCCGCTTGCCTACCGCCTGCTATTATACAGAAGCCACATGCACCAGACTGCCCTTGGTGAAAGCTAAACCAAAAAAACGCCCCATTACAGTACAGCAGTGTTTAGAATTCCAGCTATTCCAAATCAGTCCCATACTGTTCCTCCTTATACAGCAAATTTTCTTGAAGCATAGGTTGTCTTTCTTAAAAGTACAAAAAATAATAGATTGTTCATAGATTGAATGCTTGAATTTATGAACAAATTGGCCAACTGGCATCTCTACTTTGAAATATGAGAAAGTATTAATAATTTGTATCCAGTTTTGAACAACATTGCATTCTGTCAGGCTGAAATTGAGGGCAGCATTTTATACTTTAAACTAAAAATGGTCTTCTATATTTAGCAGTATTCAAGCATGGCGAGAACAGTAGGTTGTTCACCCCAAGAAGATTGATGAAGTTGATACACTCCCACTCCCTCAAAGGACAACTTAAAGCTTACAATGCTGTAGACTGCAAGGACTGATTCCAATGGAGAGGACTAGAAACTTCAATAAGACAATTTCTAGACCCTTGGTTGTACTACACATCTTAAATTTGCCTTTCCAGTGTACTGGGATGGGTCCATGTAGGTCTGCAATTAAAGTATACCCAGGGTCATGAATGTACCATGGCTCTCCTTGATTACGCCACTCCAAATCCAGAACTAATTCTTCGCCAGAAAGCAACTTCTAAAAATATTCTAAAGGACTAGAGCCTGTAGGGGATGCTGTCAAAGGTGATGGCAGTCGTAATTGGGACCTCATGATTCTGACTGTCCTACTTGGCATTAAAAAGAAATGGCCCAGATGGCCACCAACTTCTCTTTGGATGCTACTATTGTGAAACAACTTGGGGATCTAATAGAGGGCTTTTAGTGAACCTACAACCCAAAAGGGAATCAGTTAGGCAACATTTCCTGACAAAAAATGAATATTAAGACTGTGATACAGCTGCCACTTCTTCAAATCCATTTCAGTGTCAATAAGTGGATTGCACAAGTGCCAAGGGGACACCACAGTTTTCTGGATGTGTGGAAACTGTTCTTGCTTACTGTACTCTTCTCATCCACCATGGGAGAGCCCCTATCACATTCGTTTAGATCAGGGTACACACTTCACTGCCAATATTTTAGGCAAATGGACACAGACTTTCATTCCTTTGTACGGGTCAAGTAGAATAATTTGGGTCATTACAAAATAAACTGGAAAGGATTACACTGAGAAGGCTACTCCTTGACCCTCTACTAACCCCACTGTCTTAGGCAACACCAAGGTCACTAACAACTAAAAGAACAACCAATTTAAATTATGGGCGCCACAAAGAGAACCCATTGGGGAAAGGTAATGGGAAGGGGTCTGTATTTGGCTGGTTTGCTTCAGTTTTCCCATTTACGGCATGCAGGGAGGTCTGTCACACTTGGAAAAAGTTATCTGTTTGCATTCCCAACAACAATACCAACCTCCAACTTGCTAAATTTTTTTTAACCTACCTCTTGTCCTGAGCTATGCCTGGACAAGGCATAGCTCAGGACAAGGTGCCTGGTGACTAATAACATGATTGGCTAAAGAAATTGTCTATGGAACTGAGATGAATATACTTATGGATCGCTCTCTCCAGGTTTATTAGACTTCCTTGATTATGGGTAACTGGAAGGGCACAGGGATGGTGGTGACAGCGCTTGAAGCCTGAGGGGAATCCAAGACAGATGTTAAGGATACTCATGAGGACATTTGTCATTTGTGTCTCACATTCTTTTAGCTAAACCTAAAAGCTGGTAACTGGAAGGTTGCTGGTTTGATTCCCATTAGAAGATACCCAAATGTCATTACAGTTGTGTCCCTGAACAAGACAGTTTGCCCCAAGTTGCTCCAGAGAGACTGGCCCTGTAATAACTTGCACTGATTTATGGCCGCAGAATGTGACGGTAATGTAAATAAATTCCTCCTTGTCGTGCAATAATAAATAAAGATTCAATTTCATTCATTCTTCCTTAATGATGCCCTTGTGGCTCAGAGAGCCATTTAATTTAAATAAAAGGAACATAAAACATTAAGTAGAAAAAATAAAAGTGTCTAGTATGAATCCCCTAACATTCCCTTCTAGGACCTGTCAGGCACCAGGTTAGTTATCAGGAGGGGAGTGCATGTGACTGCTGGACCTTGTCCTGACCTGGACTACACCATTTTCTACACTCACCAACCTTCAATCTCATATATTTCCTACAGACACTTTATTTTAATAATTAGGGGTTCAAGCATGTAGCACTGAAACTCTATTGTAATTGTTAGAATTTCCAAGGATCAGTATTCTCCTCTAAAAGTGATCAGGCAGACCCAACCGTAAGCTGTAGAAACTTGAAAATTTTGATGGATGGCAGTACTCAAACCATCTAAGTCGCCACCAAGACTTGCCTCAATCGGCCTGATGGTGGCGCTACAGCAATCAAAAGTGTGGCTCATAACTCCTGAACCGTTCGTCGCAAGTTCAAGTGTCTTATATCTTTGTAAACCTCGGACAAACAAAACACGCGTTCAGTCGTCACCCTTGCAATTTTTCAAGTATTTTGGATGTTTTTTGCAAAAAACCTACTTTTGTGAACTAGTCCTATGTTTTTCGCCCAATCAGGGCCAAACCAGTGCGGAAAGGTTCTCAGGAGCCTGTCAACAATTACCACGTCCGCGACAGGATGCCAAAACGTTCGAAGTGGGCGTGGACAATTTTACTAAAACGGCTATCCCTCTTGAATGGAATGAGATAATTTCACCAAACTCGGCACACCTGGGATGTGGCAACTGGCCACTTGGTGGCACTAAAAGAAAAACAAAATGGCTACAGCTACGCATCAGTCAGTCTGATTTACTTGAAAACAGGCATGCAGTGGCTTTGTCCAAGGTGCAGCGATTGTCTACGAGGACTTTCGAGTATCTCAAAATACACAAACGCTGTCGGCCAATAGTTAGAGCGGCTGTCAGACAAGATTTGGACCAATCAGACCAAAACTCGCTGGGCCTGTTTGACTGTTTGACCCTTGAGGCCTGTGAGAAATTCGAAAGAAATTGGCCACTGGAGGGCACCTTCGCATTTTTCACGTGCATAAAGGATTGCATTTCACGTGATTTTTTGCACATGCCCACGAAATTCATACCATATGGTAGAACTCATTTATTCTGAGCAACTTTGCCTCTAGGACGACCGAATCATTCATTAAATATCGGAGATTTTTGGTTCAACCTTGATAACTGTTAAAAAGCTTTAAAACTACTATGTTTCCTTAGTTAATTGCCTGCATTGGCTGTAAATTGTTTTTACCATCTATTATCTATATGCTTACATGCTTGCAATAAAACATAATACCTTTTCACGGCCTTAAAGCGTCCTCCACAGTTTTTTAAAAATCACAGCAATTCAGACCTATTCAGATTCAGTTCCTACACAATTGTACAAATAAGAAATAATAACAAATTAAGAAAATACACCATTCATTTTGATTTCTTGCCAACTTTATAACCATGTCACAGAGATTTCTCACACACAATTCTAATTCACAATTTGTAGCTGATTAAATATTTTGGCGCAGATAATATTAATAAAATTAATATTTAAAATAGAAATTTCAACAGGCGTTCTAAGGATTTACTAATTTGAATGACTTTTAAATAATGAATTTCTAGGCCTACAAATTATTTTAACATCCTGTTATTTCCAGGTTTTTAATGATGTGGGAACGGCGTAGATTCTCTTCTCCAGGAATTTATCCAAGAAAATAGGCAGTGCAATGAAATTATCATGCAGAAAAACAACAAGATCCATATCACTCTATAGGTCTCTCCCACGCGTTGTCCTTCTCTCCATCACTCCATCCCTATCCTCCTGTTCCCTCCCCTGCATCACTCCATCCCTGTCCTCCGACAAGCCCAGACTGGGGAGACGCTCAGATTGGTGTGAAATCGATATTTAATGGGACCGTGCATGTACGTGTGTGTAGGATTGATGTTGTGGGTCTCAGAGGATTTTAGAGGCTAAGCGTATGTCAGGGGAGATATTTATTGTGCATGCGCGCGCGTACGTCGTTAAGCTCAGATTGGTGTGAAATTGTGGTTTAATGGACAGGAAATGGTGTGTGTTATTTTTGGAGCAGACCTCTCTCATCGCCTCAGAAACTAATGAGCCACAGTCTCTCCAGGAGACCAAATGCACACACACCAACAGCGATCGGTTACACACCTCAAAACTACACACTCATTTATCATTTACAAACACAGACGTCCCCCCCAACCCGTCTCACACATATAAATACCAAAAAAGCATTTCAGTGACAGTGTCAGCCTGTGAAGACACATTCAATTTCTTAAACACAAACATACATTCTGTTGCACATTTGTAAGTCAAATAAGTCAAGCGACTCACTCAGCATTATTCACAGTCCTGTGTTAACATGTAAGGGTGAACTTGTATACACAGGTAAGCAGAACAGCCCAGTTGGACCAGCAGGTGTAAAACAAAATGTAGTTTTTCTGCTGCTTGGTTGTACAATGAAAGAGAGGGAGAGAGATTTCCAGCTGGAAATCATGGAATCTGGCATTGGACTAGACAGAATCAAGGTGACCCGATGCCACAGGGTGCATGCGCTCAAACAGACACATACACACACAGGTTTGTTTTGCTATCAAAGCGAGGACATTCCATAGGCGTACTGGTTTTTATACTGTACAAACTGTGCATTCTCTCCCCCTACACTCACCCTACTCCTAAACTTACCCATCACAGAAAACATTCTGCATTTTTACATTTTTAATAAAACACTGATGTTTTTAAAGCCATTTGAAACATATGGACTCATGAAATGTCCTCATATTTCATGTTTATGTCGTAATGCCCATGTCGTTATACACATTTGTGTCCTCATAAATCACAAAAACGCACACACACACTCAAACTCGCCTATTGACTTTGACAAAAAACAAATCGTTCTGCAACACACTGTACGCCAACCAATAACTTAAAAATCTCTATTTAAAATTCAATTTTGCAGTCAACGTTCATATAAAAATCAAAAACTACAGCGGCACGATTAATCCAAATTATATCTTATTAATCTAAATGATAGTTTAATGTGATTATCAAATCGCAAATTCTCCGATTTAAATAATTATCTGTGCTGCACTTCCTGCAGTTTCCCACCAAAATAAATGTTAGTATTATAATTTTTTTATATTTGTACTGTAAAGTAAAATTATTATTTTATTATTTTTTAAATACTGTTTTTATTTAATAATTTATAATTATTATAATTTATCATTATCATTATACTTTAATAACTTATGATTTAATAATGCACTTAATAATAATAATTAAAATATTATAATTTATTTTATTTTATAAAGTAATAGTTCCTGTCCTTGATTCTGATTGGTCAATAGCTATGTTTTATTCATGATATCACTACACAACACCGTTAGCAATCACTCTTAGCAGCGTAAACTGTTTGTTCTCAATCGATATTGTTCATACATACTTACTGCAGTATGTAGAAGAATCGAGTGAGCGAGTTTATTACCTGCATTCAGATTTAGCATTTACCTTCAGGTCAGTCTAATAAAAAATCTGTTTAAATGTCTGATGCATTATCTTGTCCTTTTAACAGTTAAGGGGTTTTCCCGTGACTGACGGCTCTAGTCAAAGCGTCAGTTGCGTCTTGCTCCGTGTTCACAACAATTCAGTCTTTCAATGTAAAAGTCTTCGCTACTCACTGACACACTCATAAAGACAGTCTTTGCCGCCATCTAATGCCATAATAATGTAACCTCTGTTGCGGTTCATGGTCAGGGACTATTTTTTCCGGAGGAAGGAAGGGATTTACTGATCTTACTTAATGAAAGTAGCATTGATACATATTTTTGGCATTAATATTTATATTGTGTGGTAACCGTTTTATAAAAGCAATAAGGTATTCGAGGCTAGTGCTGTATGAATAAGTCACGGCTGTACCGAGTTATTCACGATACAGCACAGCCTCTTGTACCTTATTGCTTGCATAACCATAATAAAATAATAATAATAATAATAATTTAAATATTATAATTTATTTAATTATACCCATAATAAAATTATTATTATATTATGACATATTGACCAAATTGTCAAGGCCAGTTTTTTTTTTTTACCATATTCTGAATAATCTGGGAGGCAAAAAAATGAACAAAAGCAATAAATAAATAAATCACAATTAGACCAAATTAGACCTTAAACCAAACAATTTAAAGCAAAATCAATCATAATCAATAATCAGGCTCATGTGCCCTTGGCTTGAACACATTCTTTTTATGGTCATTTAATTTAAAATAAATGCATCTCACTGGTCTCAGGGCTCCCACAACATTTGAGCAATGAATTTCCATGATTTTTTTAGATGACTAAACATTTTACAGCGGATCATGACAGAACTTTCCATAAGTTTTCAAGACTATCAATTTCCATGACATTTCCTTGACAGGAAATTACAATCATAAAATTATCTGGTCTTTCCCAGGTTTTCCATGACTGTGGGAACACCGTAAACGATCTACCCAGAAGTTACTGAACTGGAACAAATCTACCAAGAACCTCTGCCAAAAACACAACTTTCACAAAATGCTGCCACAAAGGCCAAGCAAAGACATTATTTAAAATGTAATTTCAGCTAAATTTTGCTGTAAATCTTCATGGATGAGCACAGCACATAGGAAGCCATAGGAAAAACAATCACACGAAGGCATTAACCAATCCCAGTGCCTGTTCATATGCTCAGTTAAAGTGCTAAATGCAGTGGGGATGAACGAATGGGTCATGCCTTCTTTCTCCTTAAATGGCCTCGCTCTTATGCCGTTCCAAGACGGGAGGCAGTGTGATGCCACAAGGACCCTCAAAGTGATATCTGTTGGTGAGAAACACGTCAAATAAACCACACGCAGGTGTTCAATTTGTTCTGTGAAATCTATAGTTCAGTGTTTGCTCAAATGGGAAAATCCGTGCGCACGTGGAGGCTTGTGTGCGTTAATGCAGCTATACGTTTTCCTCTTAAACGGGCCGACTGAGAGGCATCTCTGTGACTCATGTAAAGAGATAGTTTGTGTATTTGTATGTCTTACTTAAAGCGCTCCGTAGCAGGTGTGCACTCCATGTTGAATTCAGCTACAGGCACTCCTCTACCCGCCACCTGAGGAGCGAACATGGCCGCTGGGTATACTACGGAGGAGGTGCCCACCTAGAGACAGGAAAACAATGTGATACACACAGAATACAGTTGTGAATGTTTTAGGTAGACACTTATGCTCTGTTCTAAAACCTAGAGAGCTTTGTAGCCTAAATAGGCAGCTTCCTTCTTGGGCAGCATTATAACTATTACTACACCACGAAAATAGAAGTGGACGGGGCTTCACATTAACACCCGCCAAATGCGGGTGTATTTCAGCAGTGGCGTGTAACAGTCACTTCTACGAGCCACTTTGGTGGGTTGACTTTAAAATATAATATATACATTTTTCAGTTTCAAAAAGGCATCTGAAATAATAAACTAAGTGAAATGTCGTGCTGTCAAAAATATTGATTTCTTGATAAATATCGTTACTGAAATATCTGAGACGCTTCCAATACTCATTTTCCTCTTTCTATCTCTCTCTCATCTCTCCGACAGCGAGTCGACAGACAAACCCTCCTCCCCTCACTCACTCGTTTCATCTTCTCCAGATGAATATTGTTGGTGTTACAGGGCTTGAATTTTGGTATGGGATTGCGTGTATTGTGCATAATTTTACCTATTCCAGCAGATTTTGTTCAAGTGCACACAAATAAAGCTGCCTCTCAGTACTAAATTGAGTTCTTTTTCACTGCTGTCAAATACACACAAAATAATGTCAAAATGCCGGTCTTGGCGAGTATTCACACAAACACAATCAGTTATGTTTTAAGTGAAAGTAAACAGTTGAGAAAGAAAACGCATGTGTAACAGTATAATGGATCCATGCGTCAGGTCTTAAAGTGACAGCAGATAATAATAAAAATATCTATATGTCAGTTTTCCCCCATGGTATCAATATCAAAACTGTGGCCTGTGAAAATGCTGAGTGGCTAGTAACATAGAAAACCAGTAACAACAGTGAGCAAAAAAAGTAAATGTCAAGCCCTAGAAGGGAGCGAAATGCTGGTTAAAGCAATACACCAATAAAGATATGTTAACCAGAATATATTTTTGAGTACCATTTCTATTCGGGTTACACCAGTGTTTCCTGTAATGAAAGTTAAGTTTTAAGTTTTTTTGAATGTATTTTTTCAGTCTTGATTTGCAGAACTTGCAGTATTAAATGCAAGGTGAAACTCACAATGCCTGCGAAGTCCGAGTCACGAACAAACGACTCATTTGAGTCGTTTCTTTATATTATTAATTTCTACTCGTGTTTGAATCAGTCTGATGAATCCTTTACTGTTAACCAAATCAACATATGAGTCACTGGAAGTGTTGTCCATTTTGAAATTAATTTTTGCATACATAAGACTCATGAAACTTTACTTAACGTAATTTCTGACTAGAACTGATCTCTGCTAATTGATTCCAGTGGAGTATGATGTAGTCTGTTGCTAAGCTAACAACTCAATTCTTCAGTAAACTAAAAATACTTGTGATAATTTAGCTAATTTTGGATTTCTTCGAAATAAGGTATTATAGAAGGCAGAATAATGTCACAGCGTAACTTCTGGCACAGTCTTGATGCCCAAAATTGCTTTCTAGGTATGCAGCTCACTAGGTAGTTTCTATAATAAGTAGGTTATGCAATTTTATGCATTCACGTGTGATCACTCACCACTAAGCAGAGATCACATTTTTCCAGCTCCTGCTCCACAGCAGTGAGAATATCTGAATCTAAAGTCTCTCCGAACCAAACCACATGAGGCCTCAGCAAGCCGTTACAGCCCCTCCTTTCACACCTACAAACACAAAGTACAAAACATCTTTACTAACATCTTTGAACATGAAACATTAGACACATGGATATCTGCTGCCCACTGCTGGAGAAGAAGTGTTACTATTCTCAAAAGCTTGATTAAATTATTTCTATAGTGATCTTTAAATGTTTTTTTTCATTTTCCCCTGAAGTTCAGCTATAATATTTGTTGAGGTTTCTTGCACCAAAACAGTCCTAATTTCATATTACATGGCTACCCTCCCTCCCGCTCTACATTTGACAGCCTTACAGTATGTTTACAGTGAAGTAAACTAGAGCTCTGCATTCCAGCAGCATCTGATTAGATTTGTTGTGGCACCGGACATAACTCCTGATTTGTAAGCAGGAGTGGGCGATGTTCCTAAGAGTTGCTAGTGAGAGCTGACTAATAATGCAACATACACTACACTACATTTTTTTCATGTTTTTAAAAGAAGATTCTTATGCTCAACAAGGCTTCAATTATTTGATCAGAAATACATTAAAAACAGTAATATTGTGAAATATTACTACAACTTAAACTGATTGTTTTATATTTGAATATATTGTGAGACTTGTTCCTGTGATGGTAAAACAGTTGCTTAATGTTTTTGTACAAAACATTATAGTTTTTCAGGATTCTTTGATTAATAAAAAAAAAAGTTCAAAACAGCTTTTATTTGAAATATATATACACACACATATATATATATATATATATATATATATATATATATTTGTAACAAAAGTAAAATGTCTTTACTGTTATTTTGTTCAGTTTAATTTCTCCTTGCTGGATAAAAGTATTAATTTCTTTTAAAACCCCAAACTAAGTAGTGTAATTTTCAGTTCCTTAAAATGGTTTAAAAATCTGATTATCTGATTCTGAATAAACCGATGCAAAAGGTTTTGAAGACTTCCACACAACTGTGTTTATTACATATTTACCCAAAAAAGCTGCATTTCACAAGGTGCCGCAATTTCTGACCTATCGTCATGCTCTACTGAACTGAATTTAAAGGGTTAGTTCACCCAAAAATGAAAATTCTGCCATTAATTACTCACCCTCATGTTGTTCCAAATCCATAAGACATTTGTTCGCTGAAGCTCAAACGTGCTGCATAACACGAGAATGAACCTCATTGGTTTGTCAAGCAAACATGCTTGAGCTTCCATTTACCACAACTCATTTGTGAGTTGATCAATGTTTATATGCGACTAAAAGCCTAAATATGAATCTGTTCATCATATAAAGCGATCGAGTCTCTTCAGAAAATTTGGACTAAACTCTTCAATTCATATGGATTAATTTTACGATCTCTTTATGAACGTTTAGAAGCGTCAAAGTGTCAGTTGTGTATCTGTCAATGGAGCAACAGAAAGCTCTCAGATTTCTTCAAAAAGATCTTCATTTGTGTTCTGAAGATGAACAAAAGTTTTACGGGTTTGGAACGACATGAGGATGAGTAATTAATGACAGAATTTTCATTTTTGGGTGAACTAACCCTTTAACTCACAAACCTGGGCAGAAGCTCCACTGGTATTCTGGCATCCTTAGCATTGGGGTCAGGCTCTCTGAGGATTGAAAAAAGAAAGGTAATAAGGAGCATATAAGGAGAGTGCAGTCTCTTGTGGTTTAAATATTTGATAAAATAATGGCGATGTGTTTGCGTGGGCTTTTACCCTTTCCCCTCCAGAGCAGGACAGATTGGACTCTTGTGGTTGGCTTTGACTTCTCCACAGCTCATGCAGCGAGTTTTAAATAGACTACCTGGAGAGAGATAGAGAAAAGAGAGAGATAAGCTGAAGAGAAGAGCCTCAATTAGAAGGATTGATTGTATGGAAAGATAGGACAACAGCCCCACCCACCAAAAAGATGACCAATCACTTTCAGTTCTGTTAATCAGATTTTAGCCAATAATGTACTATATAATAGTGACATGCTCTTGGTTTGAGTAGCCGTTCTCTCACCGTGGATCTCATACACGTGTTTGGAACCAGCACGATGGTGAAGTTCATCGATGTTCTGAGTGATGATCACAACAGAGCGCCCCTGCTGGCTGAGACGGGACTCACACTCCGCTATAGCCAGATGTGCTGGGTTTGGCATCTTACTGCGCATTACCTGCAGATAATATGCTGTTAGCATGCAACCATACACTAACTTTTATTTAATGCTAATTATGTTATTAGCTGTTTAATTGCAGCTCTAGTGTGTAAATATCTAAAAGGTACTTAAAGGGTTAGTTCACCCAGAAATGTCTGTGTGTGTGAATTTAGGCCTACTTAAAGGGTTAGTTCACCTCAAAATTACAATTCTGTGATTTATTACTCACCCTCAGGTCGTTCCACACCCCTAAGAACTTCGTTCATCTTCGGAACACAAATTAAGATATTTTTAATGAAATCCGATGGCTCAGTGAGTCTCTATTGACAGCAAGATAATTAACACTTTCAGACGCCCAGAAGATACTAAAACATATTTAAAACAGTTCATGTGAGTACAGTGGTTCAACCTTAATATTATAAAGCGACAAGAATACTTTTTGTGCACCAAAAAAACGACTTTTCAACAATATCTAGTGATGATTGATTTCAAAACACTGCTTCGAAGCTTTATGAATCTTTTGTTTCGAATCAATCAAGCACCAAAAGTCACGTGATTTCAGTAAACAAGGCTTCGTTACGTCTTAAGTGATTCGAAATTTCAATAGTTCACGTGACGTTGGCAGTTTGATTCACACTCTGAACCACTGATTCGAAACAAAAGATTCTTAAAGCTTATCTTTTAGTACCTATCTGGGCATCTGAGTGTTAATTGAGCCTCTGAGCCATCAGATTTCATCAAAAATATCTTCATTTGTGTTCTGAAGATGAACGAAGGTCTTACGGGTGTAGAACGACATGAGGGAGAGTAATTAATGACAGAATTTTCATTTTTGGGTGAACTAACCCTTTAATGTATTGTGATGTTTTATAAGTATTATAAAAAATGTGTTGCAGTACTATGATATTATCAATTAATTAATTTGCATTAATTTTTAACCTTACAGAAAAGCAAATTAAACTGGTTTCACGAATTGTGATATTTCACTGGTACTGGTACCTACAACTGAAATTTGGTACACTAATAATATAAAAAATAAAAATTAAAAGTTAAAAAATGCAAGCCTGCAAATCCTAACTGATCCACTATTCTAGTAGCAACTCCACCCCCATGTGGATGCTGTTTTAATTTTTAGGCCCAGAAATGAACACTGCCATTCATGGATCTTTTATATTCCTCACTGCAATTCTAAGCATGCAACATATGCATTCAGAAATAAAAAAGTCTCATGTAAGAATTAACATAATCCAGGTATTTATATTTTAGTATATTATCAAATGTATGAATGAATACTACAGTGAATTGATCATTGAAAGGAAAAAAATGCCATTATGACATTGGTAGCCATTTAGAGCCTGTCCACACGGAGAAACATTTGTATCGTATCAGTGTTTCATCCAGATGGATCAAGCGTTTCGGGAGCCTGAAATCGCTATTTTTTTGACACCAGGTCCCAGAGTGGATAAGTCACCGTTGAAAATGACACCCTTTTTAGTGTATCTCTGTGGCAGAATAACAGCACAACATACTGATCTGGCATGTATACTACAGGGGAAGAAAAGGTCGGATCGGGAAAGCTCTGGCTTCGTGTGGATGTGGCCTTAGTCAGTAATGTGTGACCCACCTCACGTCTGTAATGGTAAAATTCCCATACTAAAGAAGGATCTCGAGAGAAAGCTTCAGGGGTTGCCAAATCCTGAAAGACAGAAAGAGGTGAAAAGATGGTCCTTTTAAAAGAATACCAAAAATCAATTACACATCCTAAATCTATGGATATACATATTTCCATCGCACATTTTCATTATTATTAATGTTTACTTGTGTGCATATGTTGTGACTACAGTATGTTACTGTTTATATGCTATGTTATAGGAAGCCTGACGGATTTGGTCAGATCTGTCAAACAGATGCTGAAAGTTTACAGTCATTATTTACAATGCAACATGTAAACTATGTTTTACAGGCCCATTTGTATATAATTCTGAAACATAAATTAAAGAAAAGTCATGCAGTTTAATATACAACAGGTACTTTAAAACTACTGCACCTTTTCCATTACTTTTCAAAGTCTACAGTGATTCACAGATTCAATGAGGCGTTTTACACAGCAAAGGAAGACTTCATTGAGAAGTGTGTAAAGGCTTATTTATGTTGTGAAATAGGGCTTAGTTACTCGTTACCATTACTCTAGCCTTAAGCACATATACAGATTATTTTGCAGTTTCTTTTTTTAGGGGGGGGGGGGTCTTTTTGGGGCCTTCAATGTGTACAGATTGATGAAATATGTTTAATGTAATTATCTTCTTTTTACATTGACTAAATTTAATCATTTTTTTATTTTGCTTTCTGATAATTTGTTCTTTTTTTAACAAAACAACTGTATTTTTTTATTTTTTAACATACATACATACATATATATATATATATATATATATATAAACACACACACACACACACACACACACACAGTGGGGCAAAAAAGTATTTAGTCAGCCACCAATTGTGCAAGTTCTCCCACTTAAAAAGATGAGAGAGGCCTGTAATTTTCATCATAGGTACACGTCAACTATGAGAGATAAAATAAAGAAAAAAAATCCAGAAAATGAAATTGTCTGATTTTTAAAGAATTTATTTGCAAATTACGGTGGAAAATAAGTATTTGGTCACCTACAAAAAAGCAAGATTTCTGTCTCTCACAGACCTGTAACTTCTTCTTTAAGAGGCTCCTCTGTCCTCCACTCGTTACCTGCATTAATGGCACCTGTTTGAACTTGTTATCAGTATAAAAGACACCCATCCACAACCTCAAACAGTCAGACTCCGAACTCCACTATGGCCAAGACCAAAAAGCTGTCAAAGGACACCAGAAACAAAATTGTAGACCTGCACCAGGCTGGGAAGACTGAATATGCAATAGGTAAGCAGCTTGGTGTGAAGAAATCAACTGTGGGAGCAATTATTAGAAAATGGAAGACGTACAAGACCACTGATAATCTCCCTCGATCTGGGGTTCCACGCAAGATCTCACCCCGTTTGGTCAAAATGATCACAAGAACGGTGAGCAAAAATCTGAGCTGGGACCAAAGTAACAAAGGCTACCATCAGTAACACACTACGCCGCCAGGGACTCAAATCCTGCAGTGCCGGATGTGTCCCCCTGCTTAAGCCAGTACTTGTCTGGGCCTGTCTGAAGTTTGCTAGAGAGCATTTGGATGATCCACAAAAGGATTGGGAGAATATGGTCAGATGAAACCAAATTAGAACTTTTTGTTAAAAACTCAACTTGTCGTGTTTGGAAGAGAAAGAATGCTGAGTTGCATCCAAAGAACACCATACCTACTGTGAAGCATGGGGTGGAAACATCATCCTTTGGGGCTGTTTTTCTGCAAAGGGACCAGGACGACTGATCCGTGTAAAGGAAAGAATGAATGGGGCCATGTATTGTGAGATTTTGAGTAAAAACCTCCTTCCATCAGCAAGGGCATTGAAGATGAAATGTGGCTGGGTCTTTCAGCATGACAATGATCCCAAGCACACCACCCCGCAACGAAGGTCCTGGAGTGGCCTAGTCAGTCTCCAGATCTCAACCCCATAGAAAATCTTTGGAGGGAGTTGAAAATCTGTGTTGCCCAGCTACAGCCCCAAAACATCACTGCTGTAGAGAAGATCTGCACGGAGGAATGGGCCAAACTACCAGCAACAGTGTGTAAAAACCTTGTGGAAACTTTCAGAAAACGTTTGACCTCTGTCATTGCCAACAAAGGGTATATAACAAAGTATTAAGATGAACTTTTGTTATGGACCAAATACTTATTTTCCACCATAATTTGCAAATAAATTCTTTAAAAATCAGACAATATGATTTTCTGTTTTTTTTTTCTCATTCTGTCTCTCATAGTTGACGTGTACCTATGATGAAAATTACAGGCCTCTCTCATCTTTTTAAGTGGGAGAACTTGCACAATTGGTGGCTGACTAAATACTTTTTTGCCCCATTGTATACATATTACAACAATTTGTTTTAGTACGATGATTATTATTTAATTTTGGAAACTTTTTTTAAATTGAATTATTTAAATATTATTACATTTAATATTTTCCAGTATAAATTGATTTTTTTTTTTACATGTAAAAATATACAGCTGCCTATATAATATAAACAGTGTCTCTCACAAGGTGTCCCTCAGCATATTTGTGGGTGCTTAGCATCAAAAAGTCATATAAGTACGATGCTAAAACAGGTTGCTATTACAGTAATTATTTAACCTTCTTTTGTATATTGTCTACAGATATAAATAGTGTGTGTGGTTCAGATAAACCCTGCGTAAGGAGAATAAAATGTCCCTACAAAGATGGCAATATTCGAAATCCTCGCCAAAAAATATCCCCATGAGGAAAACAGCTTATAAATCAGTGTGTGTGTTTGTTACCTGTGCCTGCCATTTCCTCCAGTAGCCGCCCTGTCCTCTAAAGGTTGGTACGCCACTCTCTGCACTCACTCCAGCCCCCGTGATGATAGCAATGTGCTTCGCTTTAGCAAACTCCTTACGAAAATTTGCTAAATCTGCAAATACACACAAATAGAAAACCAATTAGTTCACAGACATTAACACAACATTCCCGAAACTCTTTTCAGCAATCTCCACTTAAAAGTGCTAGTGTCCTACTTGAGCTTGGTCTGGCCATCTCTGGAGAGTTCCAGTTCAGTCTGACTGCCGCACACAGGTGAGAGGTCAAACCCCTACAAGCCAACTGCCGCACAATCATCGAGGGTTAAATGTCACGCTGCACAGCTAGAAAATCAAAAAAGTATACCTATAAAATAACCCAAAATGCAATGTACTCACCAGTAGAAACACAGAATCAGAGAATAAGATTAAAGCACTTCCTCTTTCTGTAAGTAGCTGTTGCTTTACTAGAAAAGGAGGCATGTCCTAAAGCTAGTCTTACAGGTTGGGAAATTCTGGAAAGATATCCTTCTTCCATTCATAATCTCACGAAGTGAAAAAACGCTGGTACGGCCCTATGTACAGCCCAAAATAAAAGTTTTGGTTTAAAGAAATTATGACAGATTATATATTTTATATATATATCCCTCTGTTGTGCAGCACTTTTTGATAAAAAAAAAGATTAAAAAAATGCATATTCTCTTATTATATTATATTTTAATTTGAATACATTTTAAAAGTTTGACTTTATATACATGTAAATAGTCAGATTATATATATATATATATATAAAGATATTTTTAAAACAACTTTTGAACGTTTAGTTTAAAAAAATCATGCTTTGGTAAATCATAATTATGAGATTAAAAGTTGAAATTATGACAATCGTATATATGAGATGAAAACAAGTCATACTAATGACATAAGTCATATTTATGATATACAAAGTCGAAAATATGACATACTGTCGTAATTTTCACATTTTATTTCATAATTGACTTTAATACTACTTCATAATTATGACATAATTATGAGTAATAATTTGAACTTATCTCATATAAATGACATAAAATGTGGAAATTGTGACTTTTTGCGTCATAAAAGATTCAACAAAGCATTTTTTGTCTTATGTGACGAAAATGGTCTTCAATAAATGGCACTATTGCAGGATCACAGAAATATGAAAAAAGAGAACAGAGCTGGGGTGGTATAATAATTAAAACTTTAATAAATAAATGTGGACCTTGAAGGACATTATAAAATTGACCACAGCTCGGCAGAGGTGCTGACTTCGCAAGTTTAAGAGCAAAATAGATTAAGAACATTAACTCGTGTAGTTTGACAAACACTTGATGGGTCAAAACATCAACAACTAATCAAGCAGCAGTATGTGTGCTATACTTGTAGATGTTTTGCCACATAAACACTAACAGAATGAAAGGAAAGGCTTGACCGTTACCTGCGTATGTTGCGCTGCGTCTGTCACACAGATTGTGTAGAAGTGGAGCAGAAGATGAATTCTGTATTTGTTTCATCCACTCAGGTTCTGTTATGATCCAATGGAAGACGGGTGCGCTGCCATAGGCGTTGAGACAAAATTGCACGCACAACACGAACCATGCGACGGCAAATGTTACTGTTAACTTTCACATTAGACTACCTCTGAGGGGTGTTTGGTGGCTCAAAATGCTCAATCGCCCATTGACTCACATTCAAATGCATGAACTTTTTTTTACTTATTAACGATGCATGTACATTATAACATATAAAAGTTTAAACAAGCTCACATCAATGATTGTTATCTGACAAACAAACACAAAAATCAGCCACAGTAATTTCTATAAAATTGCTTTAGAAGTGCCAATCCAGTAATTACATTCGACTGTGATTGGTCCATCCTGACCATCGCGGAGAAAAGTAACAGTTAACACGCGTCTATATGCAGCTTCAGCGGCGGTCTGGACAACAATTTGCAACTGAAAGATTACACTGAGAAACTAATAGCCGATAAATTGATATTTTAAAAGTGTTGATTTAAAATATGAAAATTATTATTTGTACACATTGTATTTGACCAATAAGAGAAAACCTCTAGGGCGCTACAGCCCGCCCATTTCATTCTAATTTATTTGAGAAGCTCTCACCGGTAGTGACGACAGTAGGTTATGATGAGAGCGGCCTCTAGTGTGGAGTAGATATTACTGTCAGTGATAAAGAAGCTTGACTCTGACTTCATCGGTAGATCAGTATGTTAAACTGAATTTAATATTTAAATTTTGGTTATAAGAGATGTATAATCCCCACCGTGCTGTTATCTGTTATCCATTCCCAATCTTTATTCCTTATAATTCACACATTGCTACAAGTTTTCTGGGCATTCAAAATGATTTGAACATTTTTTCCAACCCTTAAAGCAGGTTAAAAAATGAATGCCTTAAAGATAGATAGATAGATAGATAGATAGATAGATGGATGGATGGATGGATGGATAGATAGATAGATGGATAGATGGATAGATAGATGCTATTTGTTTGTACACATTACTTGTCAAATATCCACACCCTCTCTATTTGGAATACCACAAACACAATCCAGAAAACATCTTGTGAAACAGTCATTGTTACACACCGATTCATCAGTGGACATGAACAGACATGCACTGGAACAACCAGCATGATCCCTGGATTATCTTTCCAGAAGCTTTGCTTGTGTGCTCGAAGCAGTGAATCAGTGCTTTTTGAAGTAAAGATGAAAATATTATTTTCGAAACAACAACAACAACAACAGTGATTTAATGAAATAATAAAGCCTGTGGCTCCTCTGAAACATGACCACAGTGACACATTACACAATGAACTCCTCCCATTACAACCTCATACAGTCACTATAGTGGGAGGCACTTTTAAGCAAACGCCATACTCTCTCCACAGAGCTGCTGTACGGTCTGTGTCTTTTACTTTAACTGTAAGATATGGCAGAGGAAGACGCTGGCATTTTTGTCAACCAGGAGCAGTTCAGCTGTCCCATCTGTATGGATCTTCTTCGAGACCCTGTAACCATTCCCTGTGGACATAACTACTGTATGGAGTGCATCAAGAGCTTCTGGGAGCAGAAGAACCAGAGGAAGCTGTGCAGCTGTCCAGAATGCAGGCAAACTTTCTCCCCGAGACCTGCACTCAACAAAAACACACTGTTTGCTGAAGTCGTTGAGAGACTGAGACATACCGGAATTCGTTCTCCCACCATACCTGGAGCTAAGAACGATGAAGACATTGCAAAAGAAAAGCAGGACCTCGTCATGTTCTGTGAGGTGTGTCTGACTTCTCATCTAACTTTAAATGTGATGCTAAAACTTTGTGACTTTCTTATCCTAATAAGAGGATTAACTTTTCTATTAACTTTAATGAATAAGTCAGTAGTGAAATGGTAAAGATCAGTAGTTTATATACATTGAGTCTCAAAAACACTTAATCCTCAAATGTATAAATATAATTGTGCAAGATAACACAATACAAATTAGTAATTCTTCTTTAAGTATTCAGTCTAAAGAAAGATAACGCAAGTATACATTTCAAGTAAAATATTTTATTAAAATAAGTTTTAAATGATTAAACTGTTTCTATTTAAATACATTTTAAAAATATAATTTATTTCTGATGGCAAAGCTGAATTGTCGGCTGCCATTACTCCAGTCTTCAGAGTCACATCACCCTTTTAGAAATCATATATATATATATATATATATATATGATAAAAATATTTTCATATATGGGAAAAAATAAGCAGTGAAGCAGTTTTGTTAAAATAATATAGATATTTGAAAAGCTTTCAAAGGCATCAGTGGTATATATATATATATATATATATATATATATACACACACACACACATACACATATATATATATATATATATATACACACACACACACACACACACATATATATATACCACTGATGACTTTGAAAGCTTTTCAAATATCTATATTATTTTAACAAAACTGCTTCACTGCTTATTTTTTTCCCTAATAAATAATAATAATAATAATAATAAAAATAGTTTCATTCTTTTTATTTATGTTTTTTTTTTTCTTCATTATGATAAAAGGAGATCTTTTTATTTTTGATGTTATGCTTTAAAATATATCAAAATGAATGTTAATCAGAAATTAAAAACATGTTCATCACAGAAGAGATGTGTTCCAACAATAAGTTATTGAATAAAGAACCTTAAAGGGTTCTGTCGGGCGTTTCATAAAAGTTTTTAGGCGATCTCATCAGGAGATAATTTTATGGATTTATATTTAAGTAATTAATTTTGTTTTAATTCTCCCATTCCCCCTTTTTATTTTAATCCATATAAATCATTAACTGTCTCTCCAATGAGCAGTTCCAGATTTCCCCCTTCTCCTACATAAGAAGCCCCGCCCATGACTGCTGACAGACTCTGCCCTATTAGCATAGCTCCTCCCCTTAGTGAGCTGTACACAGTCTGCCATGTTTATTTCCTCACCAGAGCATTTAACAGCAGCATTCAAGTAAGAAATGTATTCTTATTAAAGCTAAAGTTATTCAATCAAGAGCAGTGAGTTATTTTCTGTTTTTCTTTTGTTGTTTGGTTCATATTAACAGAATATACAGCAGAAGTTACTGTATATTACACTGCTGTTACTTTAATACACAGATCTGATATACACATGTGATTTCTTTCCCTGCTGTTTATTTTCACAGACGTAACCGACTGTGTTTATGTGAACTTTGTATGTTTTTGACATAACCTTGTGTATATTTGACAGTTTAAGTGCAATAAGACGTGGCCGTCTGACAGCCAGCTTTTTGTTTGCGGGCTCCGCCCTCTTCTGGAAAGTGGGGTGGGGAGCAGCAGCTCATTTGCATTTAAAGATACACACACGAAAACAGCATGTTTTTCCTTCCTCTCAACAATGAGCATTTACACCAAGGTAAAATAAATATCTGTGGGATATTTTGAGCTGAAACGTCACAGACACGTTCTGGGGACACCTGAGACTAATATTACATCTTGTAAAAAGGAGCAAAATTATATCCCTTTTAAGATATTTCTCTTTATATTGAAACTTTTTGGCATAAAGTGTCAATTTTAGAGTCAGTTTTTAAAATTTAAATTAGAACCCAAATGAAACTTCAGTGTACAAAAATGTTTATTTATATGTGTTTCATCTCTGGTCTGCAGCAAGAGCTTCAGCAGTCACAGAGGAGATGCCAGCAGGTCATAAAGGAGCGTGAGACGGAGCTACAGGATTTGAGTCACGCCGTACTCTCCCTCAGGGTGAGTCCATTACTGACGGGAGGATGCATGGAAAGTCCTAATGGATAAGTGGGATGGTGTGGGTTATGAACTTATCAGTTATGGGCAGAAAGGTTTTGCAGTCTTGGACTCATCACTTCTTTACTTCTGTATGTTGTCAAACAGAGCTCTGCCCAGGCAGCGGTGGAGGACACGGAGAAGATCTTCAGTGAGCTGATTCACTGGGTTGAAGCTCTGTGTTTTGAGGTGACAGAGATGATCAAAGAAAAGGAGCAGAAGGAATTAGATGAGGCGCATGGATTTATGGAGAAACTAGAGCAGGAGATCGCAGAGTTCAAGAGGAGAGATGCTGAATACGTCAAGATTGCACGCCTTGATGATAAAACTCAGTTCCTCAAGGTAACATCAGCGCTTTTGGGCACCTAAGTACTTGTCATCTGTGATTTCGGTCTAAGAGTTTATTTCATTATATCCCTCAGAGTTATGAAACACTGTGTAGTTTGCCAGAGTTGGTGATCTCTCCTGCAGTTCTAGTCAATCCAGACTTCTGTTTCGAGATGGTGTCAAGAAAACTCACAGTTCTGAGTGAAGGCATTAAAGATCTATGCCAGAAAAAATTGGAGAAATTATCAAAAAAAGGTGAGTCGTCAAATGAATATTTTGGAATTGCATACTGTTCTTACTGTTCCTGCAGTATGCAGTGTGCATAGAATACTCGGATGATACACTTTTAAAGTTGCAGTAAGTGATTTCTGAGAAACGCTGTTGAAAGTGAATTGGACTGAGTAGCATGACACACTTGTAGCCAATCAGCAGTAGGGGGTGTGTCCACTCATGATGGGGTAGAAGAGAGATTGAGCCAATCAGCAGTAGGGAGGATTTTTTTAACAAGCGAAATAAAAACCATTGAATTTGACATTTAAGTAAGAATAACTCCTTATTCACCTGACAAAAACTGGATGATTACATCTTTTGAAAATTATATAATACGTTTGTTTATTTATTTATTTACAAATTAAATGAAAAATGAATTTAAAATTAATTATCAATAATAATGAATAACTCATTATTTATGAGTTGGCAACTGAATGCTAAATGTGATGAGGTCACGTGACGACGATAATGTATTGTTTGAAATGTTTATAAAGTGTGTTTCTCTTTTTATTACTATAGAATAATTGTCAGTATGTAGTTTATTCCGGATTCTGTAAATACATGCAAGTATTCCAAAATAAAAATGTGATTCCAAAATATTAAAAGAAGTTGAAATAAGTTCAAGTACAATAAGTTTGCACTGCACTGATTATATTTTATCTTATTAGTGACAAACCTCAAGTTTATTCCCACCCCTGAACCCAAAGTCTGGGAGCAGTTTTTGGAATGTAAGTACCCGACACACCCACACAACACACTCAACAGAAATCAGTACAATCGACAACAAATGAACTGTGAAGTTAATTCATGTCACTGGATTTCAGATTCGGGTCCCCTGACTCTAGACCTGAACACGGCTCACAGGAACCTCAGTGTTTGTTCAGAGAGTAGAGAGGTGACGTTCAGCAAAACATCTCTGTCGGTTCCTGACCACCCAGAGAGGTTCGATAGCTATTACCAGGTCCTGTGCAGAGAGAGCGTGTCCGGCCGTTGTTACTTCGAGGTCGAGTGGAGCGGGAAGGGTCCTGTGCACATCGCAGTATCTTATGAGGACATCAGCAGGAAAGGAAAGAGTACCCAGTGTGCATTCGGACACAACGCCCAGTCCTGGAGTCTGGTGTGCTCTGAGGATTCCTACTCATTCTGGCATGGTGGAAGAGAAACTAAGATTCCCAAAATGCAGTGGGTTCACAGGATTGGCGTTTATGTCGATTTCTCGGCCGGGATTTTGGCATTTTACAGCATCACAGACTCGATGAATCTCATCCACAGAATTCGGACTGCATTTGCTCAACCGCTCTATCCTGGCTTCAGGATTAACACTGGGTGCAGTGCGAGACTTTGTTATCCGCTTTAATCGCAAGAAATGAGTTTACTCAGTGCCTGAGCAGCTATTATAAACTGAAGAAAGAAAGTTTGCTTGTATTGTGAAATCCATCTCCATATACCCACGCTATATACAGGGATGGATCGAGAATCAAATATAAGCGACCAACTCACTTTCATGGCATTTCATAACTATTTTACGTTTTGGCAAATTAGTGGCTTATTCGTAAAAAATCTCATTTGTACATTTTTGACTGATCTGCTTACACTCCACAGACTGTTAGGATTAGGGGAGGACCTTCATCGTTATATTTTTATATTAGCCATTTTTATTTATCCCTGCGCATCGTACATATGTGAGTATATAGATATAGATAGTATACATGTGAGTATATAGAATCAAAATAACTTCCCCTCCCTCTCGCGGCAACATCTCTTCTTTGATGACGTTTACTGGCGAGGGCGGGCAATCTGTCGCTCATATGAGATCCACCAACAGCAAACCACAACCATCCAATCAATTCAACATGGACAATATCAAGCCCCGCCCACTATGAAAATAAATGGAAGCTTGTTTCCGCCACTGAATAAAAAATAAAAAAGGTATAATTGCTATCATTTTTTCTCAGAATTGCGTGACATAAACTCGCAATTGCGCGTTATAAAGTCAGAATTGCGTGATATAAACACAATTACGAGTTATAAAGTCAGAATTTTGAGATATAAGCTTGCAATTCTGAGAAAAAATTCAGTCTTTTCCTCAGAATTGGACTTTATTTCTGAGTGAGTATATATCTCATAATTCTTACATAACTCGCAATTGTTATGCTCAGAATTGCGAGATGTAAACTAGCAATTGTGACAAAAAAAGTCAGAATTGGGAGATAAAAAGTCGCAATTTTATTTAGTGGCGGAAACAAGTTTCCGTAGATGTCACAATAGAGAAGAATAGAGTATAGCAACTTCCATTTCATGCTGACTTTCAATTTCTGTTTCCATACAAATCACATTTTATACGAATTCATACTGAATCACCTCCTTGCAAAATTGTTACATTGTTCTCATGAGTTCAAAATCAACGAATGTTAGACTTGTTTGGGTGTGGTAACTTGAAATCTGTAAAAAATCAAACAAACAAAAAAAACATTACTGCGACCTGGTATAGCTTAGATCAAATCCAACATCAACATAATGTGTTTTTGTATTCATCTGCATTACTTTGCCCCAATTATAGTCATAAATAATATGAAAAATATCAGTTTTAGTCACATGATGAGCATCTGGGACCAGAACTATTGGTTAAATGAACCTATATTATAATGTTTGTTTTAGTTTTTTTGTAGTTTTGTTAAATGTATTTGCATTTATAGACCACATTAAAGTATGTAATTCTTAAGTCCAAGGTCTCCTTGACATTTTACTTTTACAGTGTGGGCCTGTTAAAGGGTTAGTTCACCCAGAAATGAAAATTCTGTCATTAATTCCTCACCCTCATGTCGTTCTACACCTGTAAGATCTTCGTTCATCTTCAGAACACAAATGAAGATATTTTTGATGAAATCTGATGGCTCAGTGAGTCTCTATTGACAGCAAGACAATGAACACTTTCAGATGTCCAGAAGATACTAAAACATATTTAAAACAGTTCATGTGAGTACAGTGGTTCAACCTTAATATTATAAAGCGACTAGAATCCTTTTTGTGGGCCAAAACAAAACAATATCTAGTGATGGCCGATTTCAAAGCACTGCTTCATGAAGCTTTATGAATCTTTTGATTTGAATCAGTGATTCGGTTCGCATATCAAACTGCCAAAGTCACTATTGAAATTGCGGAACACTTAACAAAAAACTCATTTAATGAAATCACAAAACTGGTGCTCCGAACTCGGCCATCATTAGACATTGTTGAAAAGTCGTTTTGTTTTTTTGGTGCACAAAAAGTATTCTCGTCGCTTTATAATATTAAGGTTGAACCACTGTACTCACATGAACTGTTTTAAATATGTTTTAGTATCCTTCTGGACATCTGAAAGTGTTCATTATCTTGCTGTCAATAGAGACTCACTGAGCCATCAGATTTCATCAAAAATATCTTAATCTGTGTTCTGAAGATGAACGAAGATCTTACGGCTGTAGAACGACATGATGGTAAGTAATAAATCACAGAATTTTCATTTTTGGATGAATTAACTCTTAAAAGAACAAAAATAAGAATCTACACACAATTTCATGAATTTATTTGAAAAAACAAACAATAAACATTCAACCCATTTCCACACATATTAAACAATATAACAGCAACAGCTTTACATTCATCACAGATTCAGACATTAGTCTTCATTCTTGAAGATGACGTGTAATTTCTGCACAAATTACAAATGGAACAAACAAGAGGTTGTTTTGACATTTCAACTTCCACTGTGCTGTTTAATGCCAAAAAGACACTTCACAATATAAATTGCAATTACCTTTTATTCACACATACAGACCCAGATAACAAAAATATATTCTAAAACAAGGGCTCGTTCACACAGAACGCGTTTTTTAGAAGTTGAACTGATTTTAACTTGAGCGTCACGTTTTTAGAATGCCATGCGTGAGATGCTGTAAAAGATGCGAGCGCAATGGTCATACACGTCCATCTAGCGTGTGTTTACACAGGAAAACCATGGAAAAGTAACGCATTAGAATGGAAAAACGCGTTTTGTGTGAACAGCCCCTTTTGCTAACACGTTAACATTCCCATTAAGTTCCTATAAAACACGTTATTTCCAAATGTTCTCCGAATGTTCAAAACGTCCACTTTTTAAAATGTTTTGTCTTGGTTATGTGAACATTAAGGGAACATTCCTTTTGATCATTTTGCAAGCATCACAAACAAATAGTAACATTTAAATGAATGTCCAACTAAACATTTCAGGTAAAAACGTTCTATGAATGATGTCTATAAATCATTTTGTGCTAACGTTTCCAGAACATTATTAAAGTCAAGATCACTTTGAAAGAATGTTTTGTTAAGGTTAGTGGAAGAATGTTTGTTCATATCTTTGAGAGAATCTTGACACAACATTAGCTAATATTCTGAGAATGCAATTTTCTTCATCACCCAGGCAACAATGGAACTTCATCGACACAATAGAAGCACAAAGCGGTTCTGTATTTCATTCCTTTGACCATGTTATACTAGATGATATTTAAAACCTTCATAATTTAAACCCTAAATTAACAGGCTCACTGGGGGTGTTATAGCTGCCGGTTCATTTGCATTGATAAAAATATAGTCGATCCCTAATTTCAGGGACAAAGCCTCAGCAGCATCTCGGACAGTGTCATACAGCATTGAAAAATGGAAGATATCACTATGCAAGGCACTGTACAGTAACAGATATATACAACAATATGATAGACAGACAGCAGAAATGTAAAGCGACTGAACACAGAAGCTACATTCCAAAGGAAGGTGTAATCTGAACACACAATTTATATATGACTCACACTTTAGTGAGGCACAAAAAAACACAACAACTCTGAAGCACACAATGTGTACACCCAGGTAGTCTGGTTTGCGGTTGCTTAACACCTGCAAAAGGCAAAGGCACAGTGTGAAAGCGGTCAAACAAGAGATAAACTGGTTTCTGTTGAACTTGTCATGACAAAGGTCAATTTGATGGTTTCAGAGAGAGCATGTCTCTTAACAACAAATATAAATGAAACGACGCCTCATTTTTAAACGCTGAACATACTTCATGAACCAAGCTGACATGATTATAGCATTCAAAACTTTGGGGTCGGTAAGATTTTTTTGAACTCATAAAAAAAGTCTCTTATGTTCACCACTTCTGCATTTATTTGATCAAAAATACAGTAAAAGTGAAATATTATTACAATTTAAAATAGCTAATGAACTTATCAAAGCTGAATTTTCAGCATCATTATTCCAGTCTTCAGTGTCACATGATCCTTCAGAAATGATTCTGATTTGCTGCTCAAGAAACATTTATTATTCTAATCAATATTATCATCATTAATGTTGAAAACAGTTGTGCTGCTTAATTTTGTGGAAACTACAATTCATTTTTTAGGATTCTTTGAGGAATAGAAAGTTTAAAAGAATAGCATTTATTTGAAATAGAAATGTTTTGTGATATTTTAAATGTCTTTACTGTCACTTTTGATCAACTGCATCCATGCTGAATAAAAGCATTAATTTCTTTCAAAATAAACATACTGACCCCAAAATTTTGACAAGTAGCATATATTATAAACACACATGTATATATATGTATTTTGGGTGTGTGTGATTTAAAATAGTCATTAAAATACTTATATAACATGCACGATGTTATATGTGGTACAACTGGTGCTGGGTGCATTTTATTTAAGCTCCATTACAACATTCAGATAAGAGCATAATTAGCATATTCATCCCTGTTAAACGTAGAAGTGCATTGAACGATTGTGCGTGAACATGTTGATACATTCACACCCAGTCCGGGAGAAAAGGGTGAGGCTGGCTGTTGAAACAGAGAAATCAAATAATTTGATAAATTCATTTCATTTTGTGATAGCATGAGGTTGCTTTTGTTCAGAAAACAGAAAATGTGTGCCGTAACAACTTCTTGAATGTCCACAAAAAAAAAAAAAGTTTTGAAAATATAATTCCACTTCCCATTTTTGTTCATTTCAACACCTGTTTCGTTTTTTCCTCATTCATGCAGTGTACATCTTTTGATTTAAATATGCACAGTCATTATCTATAACATTTACAAAAAATATTCTCTATACATAACACATCTATGCTAAAATTAGCACAACGAAGATTAAAAAAAAGACAATCCATTACAGTAATGACCAGATTTGTCAGGAAGTAATCCAGTACCTGAGAGCAGGTCGCCGCTGCCGGAGTCGGACAGACACTAACTGAAGGATTTGCATTGCATTATGGGAGTAAAGCTCCACTATGTTGCAGGAAGGTCATCAGAGTGTGGTGAGGTTTTCTGCCAGGTAATATAGGCTGTATCCGTTACATACGATGCAGCAGAGGTTACAGAGGGAGGACAGCAGATGGTACAGCCACAGCCGACCACTCAGCTTTTTGTACTTGGAGTCCGTCTCGCAGAGCTTTGCGTAAGCTTCCCGATTGGACGAGAGTCCGATGTCCTGACCCAATCCACAGGCCTGCTCAATCAGGTGCATGTCCGCCATGATTTCCGAGGTCATCTGACCAAACCACTGGGCATTTACTGCCGCCACAGTCACGCACACAAAATAAATGAAGATCTGGGGAAAAACCAGAAAGCCGGTGGAATCAAGAGAGAGTCCGTCATCTTACTTTTTTTTTTGGGTTAGTTAACCCAAAAAAAAAATCATCATTAAAAAAAAGAACATATTTTGAAGAATGTGCTGGCTCCTCTTTTCCATGCAATTAGAATGAATGGGGACCGATTCAAAAGGTCAAAAGGGATGCAAAAGCATCATTAAAGTATAGAGACAGAGCGACACGTGTCATAAACTGAAAACCACACCCACCGGGGGGGGGGGGGTCAAAGTCAATCCAACCCTCTCCATTGACTTTGTATTGCGTGAAGCTGCCTCCTTGTTATTTCTGACTTACAAAAAAAAAAAATGTGACAGGGTGTACAGAAAACAAGCTAAAAAACCAGAACTAAGTTTTCATAAGCTGTCGACCCAAAAAACGAGTGTTTAAGAACACAAGTGTTGTGAGTTATAAAGTCAGTAACGCGAGATCTAAAGTCAGAATTGTGTTTTAAAATCAGAATTGCATGTTATGTCCAATTGTGAGGGGAAAAAAAAGACTAACTTTTTTTTAGATATAAACTCACAATTCTGAGAAAAAAAAAAAAGTCGGTTAGTGTGCACACGTGCCCTATTTATAATGACTGGAATTTATTAACATACACACATTTAACTATCAACTCTGATGTTTTCGATGGGTTTGTGAATCAGGAGGAGAGTTTTCGGGAAGGTCCATTTTACGTGCAAGTCACTCTGAACTTATTCATATTTTTATGAAGGTTTCATGAATGAGGCCCATTGAATGAGTCGACTTATATGGCTTCAGAAGTATATAATGTAGCACACAATAGCTTTGTGTGAGAACTTTATGATTAGGATTTTAGTCAATAAATCAGATGAGCCACTTCACAAAACCAGTGAATTTTGTCATTGTTTTGGAGCACACTAAGCCTATAGATAAGAGTAAGGCTAACATATTCACACTGAAAGCCAAAAAAAACTTCAATTTTGATTTCATGGTGACTATAATGAATCGGACTGATTCAGTTCAAGTTCAATTCACTGAATCGAAGATTCAGTAACCGTGTTCTCAGCTCACTGGAAGGGAAAAGTATCAAAGAATAATGCACTGTCTCAATTTTCACATGACTTCAGAAGACGTATAAATATCATGCTCAAGTCTTTTATGGTGATATTGTGTCCTTTTTGAAGCTTTAGTAACCACTGTAATTGAATGCATAAAAGCGACAAGCACATTTTTCAAAATATCTTCTTTTTTGTTCCAAAGAAAAAAAGGAAGTTACACAGATTTGGCCATTCATCAACTTTGGATGAATGAAATAAAATTTTTTCACATATCTGGGAGCGTTTTGTTCTGTATACCTGGAAGGCCTCCCTTTCATCCAGCATGTTGCTGGGATGGTACATGGCGAAGATTGTGAGGTTGAAGAAAGCGCAGGCTGAGCCGATATGCAGGTAAAACGGGAAGAGCCGGCTCTGGATGAAGCCAAACGTGTGTCGGTTTAGATGGTTGTCCATCACAAAGCCTGAGCAAAACAAAAATAAAAATCAAGTGAACCTCAAGGACGGTGCACATTTAAACCTTGCTTAAATCTGCATAAATGTATTCATGCATGAAACTACCCTTGTGGGGAAAAAAAAAGTACATTTAGCATACTTTTAAAAAGAGTACTTATTACAGAAATAATATACTTAAGTGTAAACTGAATGTAATGTTTTCAGACACTTGACTGTTGCTTACAATTAAATAATGTATTTTAGCTTAAATTTATATTAAATGCAATTAGCTGACCTTTAGAGTGCTTTTTGACCCACTTCAGTAGTACATCTTTGTATAATTTCATAATTACCTCAACGGTCTAACATGTATAATCGCAAGGTTAAAACTTTGTACATTTAACATATCTTAACTTGAAACAATGTTGAAATACAGTTAAAATGATAATGAAGTGCTTTAAATGTGCTTTAGTATGTTAGTCAACATAAAATAAACTATAAACTGAACTTTAAATTAAAGCTGACATTATTACAAAGAAAGTGCATTTTTTATTTGTTGTAGAGTGTTAAGAAACAGTCATGAAAGTGTACTCTCTTTAAATACACAAAAGTGGAATATTATTACAGTATCTTCAAGTAAATTATTTAAAATATATACTTTTCAGATTTGACGTACACTACAATCCTTCCATCATTTGCGATGACCATCAAAAAACAAACAAAAACAAGCAGTGACCACACCTACCCGATATGAAGGTGACCCATATCTGCATTCCCCAGAAGGTGGAGAGAAACATGAGGTGAAGGAGTTTAGCAGTGACGGGAGGCTCTCTGTCTGCAGACATGGTCATGAGCGCACTATTGTCTTTCACCTCCCTCACTCTCTCACTGGGCTGTTTAAAGGTGTGACACAAAAATCATTCTCAGGTTTATGTAAGAGTTCATTAGTCTTATGTCATGTACTTGATGCACACCACAAAACACACTATGCGTTATAAACAATAGAGGTGGAGGCGCTCACCTTTCACCCACATGAGTAACAGGGCATACCATAATGAAACAAACCTTCTTAAAATAAGCTCTGCCATCTAATATAAATCATATCAGGCGCACTGACTGCAAAAGGTAAAACAAATTAAAGGGTTTGTTCACCCTTACCATGTTGTTCCTAAACCATTCACTTCCACTGCATGTTAAAATACGCCAAGAAAGTGAAGGGTGACTGAGGTTATTAACCTGCCAAACATGTTTTGCCTTCCACAGAAGAAAGGTTAAAGGGCCTTAAGGTAAATAATTGACAAAATGTACATTTTAGGGTGAACTGTCCCTTTAAGAATCGTGTGTGTGACTGCACTGCACTACTTGTGCTCTTATTGTGCAAAGTAACGCCATGTCCAAAATGTAGGCTGTGTCTCAATACCTACCGAGCTGCCTACCTAGACTGCATTTTCGGTTCGGTCCGAATCTGCACGCGCTTATAATGCCCGTACGTATGGTCTATGTAGGCGGTTCACTAGTTGTTGATACCAAGCCATGGTGTCCAAACAGCTCAAAAGCTTCCAATTAAGCACCGCGACTCTTTTCAACAGAGGAAAATCCTTGATGTTTGAACTGACACCAACTTACAGTACTAGACGGACAAGCTCTCGCAGCACGTCATTTCTGATGCGTCATGTGAAACCTACACTTGTAGGGTTATTAAAGGCTGATTTCACTACAGCTACATGCTGGCAACATGATCTCGATGTACTTACCGGACGAACAGCCGTGACTATGTAAATCGTCGGTGGCTGGTTGCGCGTCACGGTGGGTAGAACACCATAAATGTACGATATAGGAGGAACCGGTCTGCAGTTGTAGTAACTCTCGGACTAGCAGTCAGACCGGTGGGCGGGGTTTATGCGTTTATGTGTACGCGGTCGGAGTTGTTTGATGGGCGTGGTTTGTGAATGTTCTCGTTATTGTTGGGCGTGGTTTTATATACTGGTGGGCGTGACTTATGTGGATGCTTTTTATTGTTTGTTTTTTGATGGTCATTGCAAATGATTGATTAATGGAATGATTGTAGTGTACATCAAATCTTAAAATTATATATTTTAAATAAGTTACTTAAATACTGTAATAATAGGCATTTAGCCATCTATATGGGGGCATTCCATAGACTTATATTAGCCTATAACCAAAAAAAAAAAAAAGCTTGAAATAATAATAATTGAAAAAACTTAAAACCAGATTTATCTCACTTCTGGGTACATATTTGTCCTGAAAAAAATGGTTAAAGGGTTAGTTCACCCAAAAATTAAAATTCTGTGATTTATTACTCACCCTCAGGTCGTTCCACACTCCTAAGAACTTCGTTCATCTTGGGAACATAAATTAATATATTTTTTTAAAAATCAAAATAACGAGTTTTCAACAATATCTAGTAATGGCCGATTTCAAAACATTGCTTCAAAGCCTTACGAATCGTTTCGAATCAGTTTGCCCAAAGTCACGTGATTTCAGCAGTTTGATACGCGATGCGAATCACTGATTCGAAACAAAAGATTCATAAAGCTTTGAATCTTCATGAAGCAGTTGTTTTGAAATCGGCCATCACTAGATATTGTTGAAAACTCGTTATTTTGTTTTTTTGGCGCACAAAAAGTATTCTCGTCACTCTATATAATATTAAGGTTGAACCTCTGTACTCACATGAACTGTTTTAAATATGTTTTGAGTACCTTTCTGGATCTTGAGAGGTTCGGTGACATTGCTGACAATAGAGGCCTCACTGAGCCATCGGATTTCATTAAAAATATCTTAATTTGTGTTCCGAAGATGAACGAAGTTCTTAGGGGTGTGGAACGACCTGAGGGTGAGTAATAAATCACAGAATTGTAATTTTGAGGTGAACTAACCCTTTAAGTAGGCCTAAGTTCACACACACAGACAGCTTTAACTTCTTTGAGACACAACTTCGACAAAAAGTACCGCAACAAAGGACCAGATAACTGAAAAAACAGTTGTGTTATTGTAGTTCTGACTGTAAATAGTCTGAGGATTCACTCTCTCCGTCGATTCACAGGGCATGTTCAAACTGGTGGATTAATTAGCACTCAACATATCATTAGTCTGTATTTAATGGGTGTGAATGAGTGAAGGACAGAGTAAGTTAACTCTCTGGGGCGCTTTCTTCACTGCTTTTGTTCAGGGCAATTATCATGTTCAACTAAAGAGAACAAAATCAGTGATTCCTTGAAACATCAGGGATTTCATGAACATTTGGATTTGTGAATGTTTGTATAATAGAAAAGAAGCATTGGGCCAGACTTTATATGCCACAATAACTGAATCTCAACAAGCTTAGCATATGTGTCAAAAGTTTGGAAACATTACAATTTTTTAATGTGTTTGATCATATTTTCACCAAGGCTGCATTTATTTAATCAAAAAACAAAAAAAACCCATAAAAACAATATTGTTAAATATCATTACAACTTACAATACTAGTTTTCTATTTTAATACATTTAAAAATGTAATTTATTCCTGTAATCTGAATTTTCAAAGAAATGAAAAATGGAGAATCTTTGGCAGCTTTGGTTGGAAAAGAGCCAGAGGTCCAAAGGAAAATGGCCATCTAGACCTTATTCACTGCAGCGCCATTTTGATTTTTACTGGGAATGAATTTTTGTGGCTGTGAGGGAAACACATATGTTTACTTGATGTTTTCTGGATGCTGATTGTTGTAAACATAGGTACTGTCATGCCAGAAAAAATTCAGACGGACAGTCTGACAATAAAGTATTACATCGTACATCACTTCATAGGTTGTGCTACACATTGCCTGTTTAAGGGCTAATATTATATTATTATTACATATAATATTACATAATCTAATAAATCTATATAATATAAATGTGTTACATTTTGTTATGAAGACATTTACAGATTTTTAATTTGTAGATTAAGTGTCCAAGTACTTTTTGGGGGCTGCAGTGTATCTATATCATCGATATAATTTAATTAAATTATAACCTGAATAATTTGGTACATGTTCCTAAAATAAATCACCAGTTTCATTGAAGACCTGACAGTTTCATGTGGGACCATGAAAGAAAAGACTTAAGCTATAATTCAGTCACTAGAGGGAGACATGGCCAGTGATCTAGGGATTCAAAATAATCTGTAAAAGAACTAGTTTTTGTGAACATTTACTCAACTTATTGATATATAAGAAAGGGGGAAAATATCTTGTATCCTTAATTTTTTTCCATCATTTATGTACATTTTAATGACTGAAGTTTTGTAAGATACTTTAGTTTTGTGGGATATTAATAATGTTGCCAAAAAGAGAAAAATTGAACCAAAGATGTCAATGAATATGAGATGGAGATGACTGCTGAACAACATATTATCATAATGTAATGTTACAGGGAGAGACTGGGAGCAGTTAATATTCATTTGGAGCAGATGGATGATTGTTTTCTATGGCATATAACAGTATTAAATCCTCAGCCATAAATCCACTCCAACCCAGCCAATACCCATTAAACACTGCCATCAAAACCGGAAAAAGTAGCTCTGCTCAGTAGAAGCTCCATTATTAGAGATTGAACATTTTTATGATAAACAATTTCATGATATCGACAATCTGTAGATGGTTTAAATTATTCATTTTAATGGGTATGTTGAGTCTGCTAAGCATGTGACATCCACAGTTTCAGCACACTGAAAATACAAATACAGAATATATATTGTGAACACAGTATAAAAGAGCAAAAACAAGTTCAGAAGGCCACAAATAAGATTTTTTGATTTAAAAAAAGGTTTATGTTTTTATGTTTGTAACTGAAAATAACTGTACTAATGACAAAAGTCACTTCATAATTAGTACAAATATGCTTCATAATAATAATGGTACGTTATGGGTAGAAAACAAATGCTAAACATTTACAAATTGTGTCAGGGTTATATTAAGTGCTTTTAGTACATAAAATATACCTTTCAACACGCATCAAAACTAAATCATTATGTTAGATAATGTTAAGACATCTAGTGTGAGGTAGGAAACATTCACGACGTAGGAAAATAGAGAATATGTTCTTATATATTTTTTTTAATAATCATTAGTAACTTATGGAAGCTTGCTTCCACCACAAAATAAAATATAAAAGATGTAATTGCGATTATCTTTTTTTATTTTATTTTTTTTTCCCCCTCACAATTCAGACTTTTTTCTTGTAGCAATTGCAAGTTTGTCTATTTATTAAAGATATAATTATATATATATTCCTAGATAATAATGAGAAAGTTGTAATTTTTATTACGTGGTGGACATTAGCTTCAATAGAAACTCTTTTAATAAAATTTTATGATGGTTAAATCACTCGCCAAAGTACTCTAAAATAGTTTAATTTATATTTATTTACATTTTAATGTACAAACTTCTGATCTGCTAAGCACTGTATATTGTATAAATGAATCTAATTATGTTAAAACATTAAGAATAAGGGCCTTTATTTTTTGTCTCAAATATAGACATAGGACAAGAGGGTTGAACTTGAAATTTAGCTGGTGTTCCTTCAAGAAATAAGAGTATCTGCGCTTTAAGTGTATCTGCCCAAATTTGCTCATGTTCTTCAGCAAAAGGGTTGTACAGTTTGTTTGGCTGGTCACACCTTTCAGGTTCGATTGGATTCAGTGTCTTGCAGACTTGCAGATTTTGTCAAATACTTCTGGAAACGCATCTTTACAGTCGAGTTGCGCTCTGAGTTTATGATACAATGTTCCATCGAACATATCCCAGAATTCCTGTCGTTCCATGTATACGTCAGCATACAGCATCTGGAATCTAGATATGGAAGTGTTGCGTTATATAATACCCTATTACAGTAATGTTGTTGTTGAAATTTAGGCAAGTCTTAACCAATTAATGGAAAAGTGATAACTGACCCATGAACGTCTCTAACAAACTTCTCCAGCTGGCGTGTGGATGATCTGGCTTCAAAGTGTTTGACTTTGGGCTCCCCATACGCTCCGATATCAACATACAGTTCATCTTCATCTCCTTTAGGGTGCACCATTCCCGGCTGGTTGGGCAACATGAAGGGACACAGCCACAGAGGATACACCTACAACACACATAACCAGTGTTGGAGAAAGTTACTTTTAAAAGTAAGGCATTACAATATTGGGTTATTCCCTAAACAGGTAACTAATTGTGCTACTTGGTTACTTTTTCCTCACCTGGGTTGGACTTGCTTGTTTGTTTTTTAATAACAACAAAAAAGTTCTATTTTTGGCAAATCTAAAGGCCCTTTCACACCAAAAGTGATTGAATAAACCTCAGACTGAAGGAAATGTATATTTACACTTGTACAGTAGAGGGCGCACCTCAAACAATTCTGGATTAAAGAAGAATAGGATATGGGAGAAGTAAGTTAAACAATCTTATTTCTAAATCTAATTTAAAGTGATTTTTGCTTATTAGAATGCCTGAATTAGATCATTGAAGGTCTGCAGCAAAGACATTGGTTAATAAAGTGAGTGATTAAATACATAAAGTATATTTGTGTAATTTGATATAGTTAATATTTACAGATTTGCGTACAATTCTAAGATTGCATTTCACAGTTTTTATTCATTTTGAGGAATACTGAATGTTTTCGTGCAAGTGAGATGAGTAAATGAATGTTCACATTTAGTCTAGAACTACAATAACCATTATTTTCACACAGCACTGCACTTTATTTCTCTCAACATGGGGACAGGAGAGCTGTCAGTCAATAAATGTCAAAAAGCAATGAGCTACTGATTTGAAAAAGTAACTTAGATATTTTGTTGTAAATTGAAAAAGTAATGCTTTACTTTACTAGGTACTTGAAAAAGAAATCTGATTACATAAATCAAGTTACTTGTAATGCGTTACACCCCCAATACTGCACACAACCATGAGCAGATCCAGTATTCATATATAAAATGCAAAACTTCAAATCGTGAGGTCATTCACAGTTTATGTTTTTGAAAGAAGCCTTGTGCTCACCAAAGCTGCATTTATTTGATCAAAAATACCGTAAAAACGGCAATACAGTGAAATATTGCAATTTAAAATAACTTTTCTATTTGAATAGATTTTGAAATGTAATTTATTCCTGTGAGCATCATTACTCCAGTCTTCAGTGTCACATGATTCTGTAACGCTTCACAATAAGGTTTATTAGTTAAACATTAACTAATGTATTAATTAGCAAACTAACCATGAGCAGTACATTGGTTTACTGTATGTTAATCTTTGCTAAATTTAGTTAATAAAAATACAGCAGTTCGTTGTTAGTTCTTGTTAATTCACATTGCATTAATTACTGTTAACAAGATTTAAATAATGTATCAGTGAATGTTGAAATTAACATTAACAAAGAATACTAAATAATTTAGAAGTGTTGTTCGTTCTTAGTTCATGTTAACTAATGAACCTTATTGTGAAGTGTTCCCCATGATCCTTAATAATAATTCTAATATAATGATTTGCTGCTCATGAAACATTTATTATTATTATCAATGTTGAAACCAGTTCTGCTGCTCAATATTTTTCTGGAAACTGTAATATACAACCTTTTAAATTTTGGGGTTTGCAAGATCTTTTTAAAAAATAGAAATGAATACTTTTATTCAACAAGGATGCATTAAATTGACAGTAAAGACATTTAAAATGTTACAAAAGATTTCAAATGAATGCTGTTCTAACTTTCTATTCATCCTGAAAAATTTTTCACAAAAATATTTAGCAGTTTTAAACATTGATAACAATAAGAACCAAATATTAATAATTGAGAACCAGCAATAACTGAACACGAAATCATCAGATCAGAATGATTCTTGAAGGATCATGTGACACTGAAGACTGGAGTATTGATGCTGAAAATTCAGCTTTGATCACAGGAACAATTTACATTTTGAAATATATTAAAATGGAACAGAAATGTTAGAATGTAATATATATGTTTGTGAGTGTGTGTAATATTGGCTCTTTTTACATTGAAGACGTTCTTCTGATTTGCCCTTTATGGGGCGGTTCAGTTTGCAGTCTAGAAGAGAATTCACTTTTTGAGTCATGGGTTCCCTTGAGAAATTCTAATGTGTTTTCAGAATAACAGGTTTCGATTTTTGAGTAAAAAAAAAAGGTCTGTGGTGAGCATTACTGGAACAGACTTTCATATAAATAAATTATATTTTGATGCCTGCTTTTTTTCAATAAATCAAGAATTCTGTATTGAAACTTTAGCATGTTTTGAAATAACAACAACAAAAAACAGTACAGATTTATAATTTTATCAGTTATCACCTAATTTGTGTATATGTATATGCATGTTTGGGTTTCTCACATGTATGTCCTCGTGGAAGCGTAGGATGGAGGTCTTGATGTGCTTCATGGGGACCAGCATATCCTGCACCACATGGTGCTGTTCGTACAGTTTGCGGATGGTCTCTCCCTGCGTCAGCTTCAGCAGGGAAATCTTCGGAGGAACCATCCAGCCAAACACATACCTGAACAATGGGTTATTCCCAAAGGGAATGATGTCCTGAAAAACAGACAACATGGAATGGTGGATGGAAATGAGATGGAAAAGCAAACAAAAGTTTAAATGGAAAAAGAAAAGAAGGACAAGATATAGAATTGGGCTGACTGATCAATATGTTTACAGGATTATTACAGGAAGTGCCGTAATCAAAATTAAGTATATGTATATATTAGGTGTGCAACGGTACGTGTATTGATCCCGAACCGTCACGGTACGGACGTCACGATTCGGTGCAAACAGTCAGACGACGAATACAGTCAGTCACAGGCGATCCACGCTCCAATCCAGAAGGGCGTGTGCGGTAATGCAACGCTATTTGCTAACCGCTACAACAGGAAAAAGCACAGAAGAAGAAGAACAGACGCTCTATGTACATGTTTACGTGTAATCTATAAACCAGTGCTTCAACCGCAAAAAGACATCAACAGCTTGAGAATAACATCTCACGTAGCGTTACATTCAACTCAAAGTCTTTTAGTGTCCACAGCATGTTAGTTCACTAGAGAAATGAACCCTAGAGGAGCATTTCACTAAACATATGCGCTATATTAGCTTATATATCCATTAGATATACTTTTTATGTTAGTAATGTCTTATTTAATATGTTTAGATAAATTTGTAATGAAAAGAAGTTATGAAAGTAACTGTGTGAATGAATTACAGTAGAAAAATGACTTTATCATTAAATTAAGAAGCTAATGCAAAAACTGCCTTGTGCAATTTACATGTTTTTTTTTTATTATTATTTGATCTAAAAAATAAATAGCAACTGAATTTAATAATTTGGGCTCTTTTGTTAATTGTAACCTTTAATATTTTACTTCATCTATACAGTTTACATCGTTAGCTGAGATTTTTTTATCCTTATGAAAATGAATTTTTAATTTAATTAAGAGACAGAAAAAAAATAAGCAATTTTGTTTAGTTTTCGCCCCCTGCTGTACCGAACCGTGACTTCAGTACCGAGGTACGTATCGAACCGCCATGTTTGTGTGCCGTTACAGCCTTAGTGTATATGTACACCATTCTTTATGATCACAAAAAAGTTGTTTGAAAGTCAAAGCACATTCCTGACACAATAAATTATGCAGCTAAAGCGGAGATGGACTGAGTCATATCGGACTAGTGCTGCCAATCAACAGACAACACAAGCTTCCTGTAGCTAATGGAAGGCTTTAGTGGATATAATGCATCAAAACTGTGTGTGAGTATGTTTGAGAGTGAGACAGAAGGGTTAACGGAGAAAGAGAGAGAGACGTGGCTTAATAAAGATGGAAGAGAAGGATAATAGTTGTCTCTTTAACTATGCCTTATGGGACAAGTGAAAAATGCTAACGCTAATGCGAACAATAGGGGAGGAAGCATACGTCTGACTAAGTGTTTCAAACTCTTGATACACTTTTAAGTGTACAGTACACCACAAACCAAAAAAGCCACATTTGAAGTTATAGACTGTCTCAATAAGATTCTAATATTATTAATATTCCAAATGCAAAGCAAGATGATGAGTTCTTAGAAGATATAATCCCTAGAGATCCAATCATAACACAGTACAAAATACAAATACTTAAAGGACACCTGAGTGAACTTCAGTAGAGCTGACTTCATACAGCCAAATAACTGTGACAGCAAGTGCAAAAATGGTTTAGAAAGGTTGACGGCAATGCATGTGGACACTGTACTAATATATTTAGCTATTTATTTACTTGTTTATTTTTAAAAGATTTAATAACCAATAATCTATCATTGTTATTATTTCTTGAAAAACAATTATGTAGAGAAGCATATAACTGGGTAATTTTTTTGGTGAGTGCAGTTTTCCGGAGTAATTTACTTGTAATTCCCAGAAGATGCTGCGGGTGTGTCTGTGGTAGTAGTGCCGGAGAGGAATGTACTCCACTGCAACATGGTTTTGCTTGAGGAAACCCTCCACATGCCGAAAGAACCACGGCTTGTAATAGTAACCTATACAGTTTGTCTATCAGACAGAGAGAAAAAGAATTTGTATGATAATACAATGGAGTTTAATTGTAAATGTTTTCATAATAAACACGCACCAGTGTCATTGAGAAACAGGCAAGTGGGTATGGAAGCTTGTTTCCGCCACGGAATAAAAAAATTGTGAGAATAATGAGTTTAACATGCAATTCTGTTTTTTTTTTCCTCAAAATTGTGTTTAACATGCAATTCTGACTTTTTTTAAGAATTTAAAAGTTTTAAACAATTCTGACTTTCTACTCACAATTGCAAGTTTAATACACAATTCTGATTATTTTTTTCTCCGAATTACGAGTTTAACACGGAATTCAGCCCTTTTCTCAATATTGCGAGTTTAATACTCAATTCTGACTGTTTTTCCTCAGAATTTTGAGTTTAACACGGAATTTGAACTTTCTCAGAATTGCAAATTTAACACTGAATTCACTTTTTTTTCTCAGAATTTCGAGTTTAACATGCAATTCCGACTTTAATCCGACTTAAAGTTAATATCTCACAATTCTGACTTAATTTCCTCAGAATTACGAGTTTAATACTCAATTCTAACTTTTTTTTCTCCGAATTTCAGATTGAACAGAATTGAACAGATATTATAACTTGCAAATCTGACTTTTTTGCAGAATTGTGAAATATCAACTCATAATTGCAAGAAAGACAATCAGAATTGTGAGATAAAAAGTCGCAATTATCCTTTTTTTAATTTTTTATTCCATGGCAGAAGCAAGCGTCCATAAGTGGGCCATAGAAAAAGTACTAAGAAAAAACAATCAGATAACTTGTATTACAGAATATTCATTATCACCTTGTCAGGCTCTGCATGATCTGTCATGGTTCCTGTCATAATCACGGCCTCGTCCCGAGAGTACTGCAATCCCTCCACAAACTGGTTCTCCTTATTGGCCGATTCCTCTGCAAACCTCTTGCAAATAGCATCCAAGCCACGTACAGGTTCGTAACGAAGTTTCACCCATTTTCGAGCTGGAATTATCCGGATCTCCGCCGCAACCAGGAACCCCAGAGTACCGCAGGACCAAGGAACCGCATAGAACAGGTCAGAGTTTTCTTTCTGCGAGCCAGATTGTGTTTTAATAAAGATTTTTAACATGCCTCTGTGTGTGGGTGTGCGTGTATTTCATATGATCTGTAACAATGGACTCACCTCAGTGCAGCGGACCAGGCTACCATCAGCCAACACCAGCTCAAAGGCCACACAAATGTGCTGGAACAGGCCGTAAATGTGAGATGAAGACTCAATGCCTGTTCCCATTACCAGCCCACCTGAACAAAGCATGAGACAATCATGAGGGAAAGTTTAAAACACTTTATGTGGATGACGTCTATCACAATAAATAGCCTAAAAATACATTGAAATATAGTACAACAACAGCAATTTTAAAAGTAATAAATGATATAATGGTTTCATTAGATAACAAGAAACAGTGTTGCTCTTTTTATTGGTTTATCTAATGCTTTTGATACCATAGATCATGAAATTCTGAAGCAGAGGCTTCTTAGGTGTAGGTTTATCAGTGAACGCTGTTGGATGGTTTCTTAATTATTTATCTATCAGGAAGAACTCAATGTATAAATATGGGGGGCTCACTTCTTGTACTCTGTGACAAACGGCGTACCACAGGGATCGGTCCTTGGGCCATTATTATTCATTTTATATATTAAAAATATTGGAATTAATATCACACATTCAAAATTTCATTTATATGCTGTAGATATGGTGATTTACTCATCTGTGTCAAGCTCAATGCAGTTCAGCATACATTGAGAGATTTAAAACTTGTTTTAAATGCGAAGAAATCTAAACTTGTGTTTTCAAATAGAAAGTCTGCACTCGTAGACTCACGCTCAATTACTACTCTTCAAGGCACGATGATTGAAATGGTTTCTTAATATAAATATCTGGGATTTTTAATTGATTCCCTCTTTCAGGCCTTATGTTCAGCACCTTGTGAAAAAAACTGGGCTTTTTCTTAAGTGAGTCAAGTACTGTCTTTCTTTTGAAGCAAGAGACTGGTAGCTGCATTGTTTACATGTGCTGGATTCATTTTAACATGGAGCGTTATGGTTTATTAATCATTCAAAAGCCCTTACCCATCATTGTTTATTGTACTCTCAGGTTGGATGGCCTGCATTGTCATCCTGTAGACTCAAGCACTGGTACATATTTATATATAAAATTATTTTGGATTTGCTTCCTTCTTAGTTACAGCAGCGTATCAAGGAATAAAGAATTATGATCTTCGTTCACGGGATTATTACATTTTAAACGTCCCAAAAGGCCATGCAAATATGTGTAAATGAGCGTTCACTTATGCTGCTGCATTTGATTGGAACCAATTACAAGATAAACTAGATGAGAAAAGTTTGATGACAAACTTTGAAGTTGACTTTCAAACTTTCTGGCCTGGCCTTTTTAAAAGTTTTAAAAGCTTGACGTTTGAATGTATTGAAGGAAATAAAGTAGATTGACAGATAGATATGGTGCATGTTAGCATATTACGAACATGATTTAACATGTTAGCATTATTTAACACATTGCTAACATCATTTAACATGTTGCATATATTATCATGTTGCTAGCATGAGTTAATATGTTGTTAGGATATATTATGTTGCTAACATGATTTCTAACGCACTTTAGCATGTTTGTAGCATATTTTAACAGCGTTGCTTTTAACATAACATTGCTAGCATCATTTAACATGCTGCTGGCTTGATTTTAACACACTGCTAGTATGATTAAACATGTTGATAGCATGATTTAACACATTGCTAACATGATTTAGCATATTGCTAGCATGATTTAATATGTTGGTAACATAAATTATGTTTTTGTATCATAATTCAACATGTTGCTAACACAATTTAGCATGTTGATAGCAAGTTGCTAGCATTATTTAAGACACTGCTAGCATCATTTAGCACATTTTAAATCTCAAAAGTTTTATTTCCTGGTTAAATAAAGGTTAAACATTTGAAATGCAAATGAAATATTTAATAATGCATTCACTACTGTTCAAAAGTTTTGGGGTCGGTAGAACTTTTTATTGCTTTTGAAATACTCTTATGCTCAACAAGGCTGTATCAAAAATACAGTAATATTGTAAAATAATATTAAAATATTTTATATATTTTTTTAAATATACTTTATTGATGGCAAAGCTGAAATTTCAGCAGCCATTACTCCAGTCTTCAGTGTCTCATGAAATAGAATGAGTCACAGTGCAAATATTTGTGCTTCTAAAGCTTTCTTTAAAGTAACGGGACAGCAAATTATTAATTAATTCCCTATTTGGGAAAAGTGCCAACTGGAAGCTAAAAAGGAAGGATCAAAAGTCCAAATAACTGACCTTTGATTACACTTGCACAGCTCTAAACTGCTTTTCGAAATAGTACTGTATAATGCGCTTTGATATGGCGCTTACAGTTTCAAAGATATGGGAATCAATACATGTGGCCTCCTATCGTCCAACACTGTACAAACTCAACACACCTTTCCTATGTCTTATTACTAAACACTGTGTCTCAACAGAATTACAAATGAATTTGAAGGAGAGTCGGTATAAAACATTTCTCTGCCGATGAGCGCTCTTTTCTGAGATCTATAAACACTTTCAGCAATAGGACCCGTATCCGCCCTAATCTAATCTGCCTCATTGAAACAGGGACTATGCTCATCCATAACCTAATTAGGAGCGGCCTCTGATGCACCATACATGGCATATAATATTGATCAGGAGAGAAAGTTATGCTCCATCTAAAGGAAGCGAATATCTGCAAGTGCTCTGAGACATTAAACAAATCCCTTGTGGAACATGCGGAGAGAAAGGGAGAGATTATTCAGGTCAGAGATGACTTACAATCTTCATCCAAATGGAGAGAAGAGTTACTGTGCTGAATGTTCAAATGCATCTAGATGGCAAATAAATAAGAGTTTGCTGTAATCTGAGACTTGCTAACAAACAAGTATGTGAACACTGTGCATTTGTTCTTGAATTTATGAAGATACTCATCGTATGTGCAAAGGGTTCACATACTTTTTCCTGCAAATTTACCAAAATGACTGAATTTCAGCTCTGGAGGCTTCCTCAGCAGGTGTATACATAGTGATACAGTTAGTAACAATGCTGTAATTCTCCTTTGGAAATGTATGCAAAATGAATTAGCTTTCACAGCGCTGAAACCAAACCAGGCCTCAGCTACAACTACAGCTGGCTGTTGTCTGAACACCGTTACTGACAATCCTCATTTTTGCTGCGTGAGATTCTCCAGCTTTGTTGTTGTTGAGCAACCGAAGCATGAGCTGTTAAAGCTCCGCCCTCTTCTGGAAAGTGGACAGGGAGCAGCAGCTCATTTGCATTTAAAGGAACACACAGAAAAATGGTATGTTTTTGCTCACACCCAAATAGGGGCAAATTTGACAAGCAATTATAAAAGATCTGAGGGATATTTTGAGCTGAAACATCACAGACACATTCTGGGGACACCAGAGACTGATATTACATCTTGTAAAAGGGGCACAATAGGTCCCCCTTAATATTATCTCATAATTTGGCAGCAGGTAAATTAGGCTGCTGTCACTTTAAGACATGACGCACGGATCCATTATACTGTTACACATGTTTTCTTTCTATACTGTTACACGGTTTACACTCACTTAAAACGTTTTTTAACGCATAACGTTGACTGCGTTATGTGAATACTCTGCATTTTAACATTACTTTGTGTGTATTTGACTGTTTAAGCGCAAAAAGCAGCGAAAAAGAACTCAATTTAGTACTGAGAGGCAGCTTTATGTGTGTGTACTTTGGGTGTGAGCACAAAATCTGCAGGAATGAGTAAAATTATGCACAATACTCGCAATCCCACAACGAAATTCAAGCCCTGTAACACCAACAATATTCATCTGGAACAAATAAAACTGAGTGAGGGGAGGAGGGTTTGTGTGTCACTTGCTATTGGAAAGATGAGAGAGAGAGACAGCAGCTGGTGTCGTCTGTCTATTTTGAGGAAAATTAATATTGGAAACGTTTCAGATATTTCAGTATTGAAAAATAAATATTTTTGACAACACGACACTGCACTCAGTTTATTATTTCAGATGCCTTTTTTTAAAGACTTCTATCGAAAAATTGTTACGCCACTGCTGAAACACACCTGCATTTGTCGGGTGTTAATGTCAAACCCTGATTACAAACCTTACATAAGTTTGTACAGGAAGTAAGACTGGAATTAATGACGACTCATTTCGGGCAGGTCAGAATCGGTTCTTTCTTTTTGGGAAATTTATCATGCACTTTCATCTTTGCAGACTTTTTAGATTCACAATCAGCTATTTTACACACTACACGAAAGGAACTTTAAACAGTTTCTCTCTCATAACCTACCAACTGTAAGGTCATCAAGTTCAGGCAACACAGGCAGTGTCCAGCCAATAGAGTTGAGCAGAGCAGTCACCTGACCCATGTTAGCTAAAGGTTCCACACGCACCACCTGGAAAATTGGTAAAGTAAATGCTTGATTTGTTGCTTGCAACAATTGTACATTTCCTTTCTTTACATTGCATTAACTTTAATAATCACATATGATGCTAATTATTTTGAAAATTCTTATCTACATACACTTTTTCTTGTCCACTGAAAGCCTCGTCTTTCCAAACTTTAAATGAGGAGAAGATACTTAAAAGATTTTGCTGTTAAAAAAAGCATATTTGGCAACATCCACCTGACGTTTTGTGTCCACCTCCAGGATGTCCATCATGTTAATCATGATGTTCTTGTGCGTCTTCTTGTATTTTCCCACCCTGAGGGACACAGTCAGCCATCCCGGACGACCCGTGCACATATATTTCTTATTTTTTCCGTCTTTTTTCCATTCTCGCACCTGGAAAATTGAAATCACATTTTATTAAAATCAAAGTCTCATCAAGTTTATGCATTCTTAATAATTTTTCAGCAATAACCAAAGTAAGATAGTAGTAATATTTTCTATATCTTTCACATACTACCACAAACAGTATGTTTCAAGTACTGTAATTTTAAGTTCATTTTGATTCAGCCAAGTGATGTCATTTACTGTGTAGTTAGTCTATTTTTTTTTTTTATCAGTTTGACATATTCATATTTGTGCACCTCAGTGTTATTTTATTATTATTCATATAATATTACAGTATTTATTAATATTTTGAATTAGCACTCATTTTAAGTTCAGTTTCATATATTCAGTTTTCTTTTTAACTTTAGTTTAAGTTTTAGTATTGGTAATTTTGTTATGTGCTAGTTAGTTTTTGATGTTTTGATATTTCTATTTAGCATTCATTTATTTTTATTTCAGTTCTAATCCCCCCCCCCCATTAAATTTATGTTATTTTAGCTTTGTTTCAATTATCAAAAACGGTTACCATGATAAATGCACCAATGCTGTTATCGTTATGCAGAATAGTAGGGGGCGTGTCAAATATTTGCCACACCCCCAGTGTTCCTGTAGAGGCGCTACTTGCTACTTTTTATTGTACCTCCATTTTTTTTTACTGCCTCCATGAAGGGATACTTCACCCAAAAATAAAATTTCTGTCATGATTTACTCGCCCTCAAGTTGTTTCTTCAGTTGAACACAAAAGAAGATAGTTTGAAGGATGTCGGCAACCAAACAGTTGATGTCACCCATTGACTTCCATAGTAGGGGAAAAAAAATCTAATGCTATCAACTCAAAATATATCTTCTTTAGTGTTCAGCAGAAGAAAGAAATTCGGTTTGGAACAACTTGAGGGTGACTAAATCATGACTTTTGGGTGAACTGTCCCTTTAATAAATTAGGCACATTTCATGTTTTTCATGCATATTCATTAGTAGTATCACATGTATGTCTAATTTGCATGCAGAATGCATTATCAGTCTCACTGATGTACTAAATATTTGACATGAAAATGCAATCAAATCCTAATACACAGTACATTAGAGCACAGTGTGTTTTGCCGTTACCTGTCTCTGAATGTCTCTGACTCGCTCGTCGTGCTGTTTGGGCGCTGAGCACATCTTGAAGATGATCCACGCGCGCAGGTAATAGTACACATCAAAGATGACAGATAAGGGGAGGAGAAAGAGGCAAACGAAGATCCATCTTTGGTGTATTATCACGTACTCCAAGCCCTTCACTTTAATCCATAACAAAAACAAAACTACTAACCCACCCAAATATAACAACGGATCCATTCCGACAGCTTTTCAAATCACGAGTCTCCTAATTTCAAAGGAATTTAAAAACGCATGGAGCTCGTCTTTGCTTTGGCAAATGCTTTTTATTTGTACTTATAACGGACGAACATAAAAACACATGCATCTAATAAACGCGCTCTGTCATTTCATTCGACTTCTTGCATTGGTTATACGATCAGTATCAGCACTTGCACGCGCACGATTTGTCATCTATGCTATTTAGGAACTTGCCCAGGTGGTCAAAGCCCCTCCCCCAGCACGCGGTGATTGGTCCGTGGAGCGTCAAATCAGATGACGCCAGTGGTTTCGTCTCTCTCTTCAACCAATCAAAAGAAAGAATCACCGTCACACCATTGTCTCAGTGAGATGTGATCATTCTCATTCAGCAGCTGAGAAATGAGGCGACTTTAAGTTTTAAATAACATTTAAAACTTGATTATAATACTATAATGTGCTGTTTATACCGAATTCTTTCCAAGGTTTAGAACAGAGAGGTGGTTTTAGCAACTTCACCATGATAGTTTCTAATTTATGAGTAAAATAAGAGTTACATTAGGCTACTTTAAAGTGCTGGGAATATTATTTTAAAAACTAAAAGGACATTTTTGTATGTTTTGCAAGATATAATCAATCAGGAACCACTAGAAAGCTGCTAAAAAGGAATTTAATACCATAAAGATTTAAGTTTACCTGCTTTTTTACCTATCTTTGTGTTTTAGGGCGGGAAAAATCTATGACTGAGTGGAATTTGTTGTAGAACAAAACAAAAGTTCACCACAGGCATTAAAGGTCCAGTGTGTAATATTTAGGAGAATCTCTTCACAGAAATGCAGTATAATATACATTACTATGTTTTCTGTGGTGTATAATAACCTTACATAATGAGCCATTATGTTTTTATAACCTTAGAATGAGCCATTTCTACATACACTGCGGGTCAACTAACATGTTTAGTCGCCATTTTGTGCCAACATGTTTCTATAGTGTCCCTTTATGGACAAACTGCTCTACAGAGCTCGTTTCGTCACTATGTTGTTGTTGTTCTTCATTGGTGTTTTTAGAGGCAGCTCGCATTGTCACTACATTGAATAAACACGAAGAAGAAGAAGAAGAGATAGTAGGCTAGTAGTAGTAGTCGTCAGGCTTATTAGAAGCATAGATCGTTCTTTGTTAGAAGTAAGAAGAAACCTCATTGCTTGAGTAGCTACTCTCTGCTGTCTCAGACGACATTTTTGTCCTGTGTCAGCCACCGTATGTGGTTCAAAAGGGGTGAGCGGTGGACTAAGCTGTTGTTGCAATTCGCAACCTCACCGCTAGATGCCCCTAAAAATGACACGCTGCACCTTTAACTTAAATTTTCAGTTTAAATTTAAATGACATTTCCGAGCATTAATAGCCTATTTCTAAATAATTAGTTGGCCTACAAATTGCCTTCATGACTGAGCATCTCACGAAGGGTTAACCGGCAAACGAACGATTCACATTGATAAAGGCTACAGCGATTGAATAAATAACTATTTTCATTTGAAACCATTCTAAAAAGGTCAGGGTTCGCCATGTACAACAAATAGGTCCTATAAGTAGCTGTTTTCTTGTTGGGAATCATAATTTTAAATTCATGCCAATAACCATCTGGCCTACAGACGGCTCTTGGGTGGGGCATGAACTCTAATGATGCTCTTATAGTGACAGAGGAGTTTGACAGCAAAGCAGCTGCGCTCATTTGACAGCATGGACTAAACCTGATGCGCGCGAACAGCAAGTCTAATGCACTTTATGTCCTTTTTTTTTTTAGCTACAAGTGCCTAAATCAAGACACTGGGTAATATGAAAGTATTTACTTTATAGTTGAACCAATGAAGACCAGTTTGAGGCACTTGATTCACTCTGGAGTCTCGATATCATCCTGAAGCTGGACGATGCGCGCGGACCATTCCAGATAGATCAATGATATGAACTTACATTATGCCTTCACTACATCATGGCGCTATTTTTATTGGAGTATTTTTAATAGTCACCGGTGGCTCCAGCGCTTTTCTAACTTCTAATCAAAGTCGACTCCAGGCGTTCAGCATGTGCTGTGTGGTGCTCGGGGCGGTGATGCTCATTTTAGGACTATTCTGGGCTATGAACGGCAAGAGAACCCCGGTGCCTTATAATGAAGAGTACAGCCACGACTACAGCCAAGTCATGTTCACCCCACCGCCCGGAAACCACTTCCCCGAATCCCAGTCCGTCTTTCTGCACGGGTAAGTGGGGAGAATCGCATCATAAATGAACCAAATGAGCGGATGCTGTGATAAAATGAAATCAACGCAAAGAAGATAAAATCAGTTTGAGCAATTTAGAGTTGAGTCATAAAGGAGGTACCATCGAAAAGTGCGTTATATAGCGAGTTATGATTTATTAACAGCATTTGAAGTCTCAGGTACCCCAAACTCTCAGTCAAAACATTTCCTTCATAATAATCAAGGGGGGAAATGTTTAGTATTATTAAAGTATACATAAATGTGCACTCACATAAAAGCTTTTGAGTTACAAAGAACATTGGGATTTGAAAGAAATTATTTTCATGAGCAATATCCTAATTCTTATTGGCTATATATGTATATATGTTTGTTTGTGTGTGTGTGTGTGTGTGTGTGTTCTCTCTGAACTCAAACTTTCTTTCACAAACCTTTACAATGCCATGTTATACAGTATTACATTACATTTTTTTTTTTTTTTTTTTTTAAAAAAAGACATTTTCAACATAAAATCAATAGAGGAGACCTGACCTAACATTAAAAGAGTTGAAAATGTGTAAATGCTCCTCTATAGATAATTTACCAAAAAGTGACCCATGAGGAGATAACATCATTTACATCAATGAAATTCCTAAATGGAGCTGATAGGAGCAAACATGGAGATAATTTTACTTTTCCACCCTTATCCCTTCAGATTTGCGCATATCTCTTTCCTTTCCCCCTCTCTCCCACCCTCAGATGTCATTAAAAATCACTTAGATGAGAAGCTGCTGCTCCTCTGCTCTGTTATCTGATACCGAAAGGCCCTCTAGTGTTGATATACTGTAAAAATCCTTTGATTTTGGTCCCAGTTATCCAGAGTACACTGTAATACTTTAAAATGTCGCGTAGTGCTGTCACACGATTAATCGCATCCAAAATAAGTTTGTTTACAAAATATGTGTACACATTTATTATGTATATATATAAGTACACACAAACATGTATTTAAATATTTAGATGTATATTTATATATAATTTATATTATATATACATATTTAATATATACATATAATATATTTTTGTTAAATATATACATGGATATGAGTATTTATCTATACATAATACACATTATGCAAACAAACTTTTATTTTGGATGCAATTAATCGTGATTAATCATTTGACAGCGCTAATGTATGTGTGTGTGTGTGTATATACAGTAGTTTGAACTTATTAATAATAATACTATGTGATTGTATTTTGAAGGACTATGCAAAGGCGAGGTGTATACGGTGAAGATTTGGACTATCCCCCCATGGAGCCAACATGCTTCAGCCCTACCACTCGGGGTCGGCCGCCTCACTGGGACATGGACCCTCCTCCGCCTTATGAGGTGGCCATCAAAACCACCAGGAGCTCCACACACCTGAGACGCAGCTACTCAGACACACAGCTGCTCACTGAACCTCTGTTCGGACGCTCACGGGAGATCAGTTTCGAAGTGTGACATCTGTGCCACGTTCATCTCTTGAGACCCGAACTGAGAAGCTGAATACCCACCCTAAAATATTCACAAACAAGTGTTGATGAAGCTACGAAACAGGCATTGACAATCCACGGCTCGCATAGGGGGTGTTTTGTGCCTCTTGAGGTGGTTTTCGTCTCAACCATGTGTTTACGGCCTTTTCTCAAATAAAATGCATTATAAATATAAAATCATACATGAGCTATTGGAAATAAGTGGTTAATCTCTCATTAAACATACTGTAATGCATTTTACAAGAGATGTGGCTTTAATTTTAGCTTGGTCTACAGTCTCCCACCCTTAACAGATCCCTCACGTTTTAGAAAATATAGTGCCTGAATGTGTGAAGCATACCTTATACCTAGGGGGGGGATTATATATATATATATATATATATATATATATATATATATAGACCATAAATATCCATAAATCCATTCAATATTTACAAAACATCAAAATATTCAAAATGAAAACGTACTTCCTTTTAACTAGCCAGCGCACTTGGCATCCTAATTGCTTTCCGGCAGTAATTAGAATGATTTTTTTGAAAAGCGAAGTGTTTTGTTTGCATAATTATTAATTTTTTAGACTCTCAGGGCAAAATATTGTGTTTAGTCAATAGAATATTTTCTTGGGTTAGCCTGTATGAGCACACAATTTTCACAGACTCAAAAACCGCATGGTCACTTTAGAGATCTGGCCAGAGGGATTATTTATGCATAAGGCACATATTGTGATGCCTGATAATGGGAGCACATCTCTGCTGAGAAAACCACACAGCATTACCGAGTTTAATGATGAACTAATGCTCTGTTAATATTGTTTGGAACACTATAAAACATGACATTCACAGCCACTACTTCCTCTGACTCACCCATTACAACGATATTCATCTTTTAGCAAAGGCACTTCTGGGTATTCTCTACCTTCTGCATATTTACTGTGTTTTCTTTGAACTGCAATGAATAATACCGCGGGCTGTTTACATCAGTTTTGTGTGCATGTTTTTTTAGGTTTTTTTTAAAGAGATGCTGTACTTTTTTGTTTTGTTTTAATTTAAATGACTAACTAAAGGATAAACCAGACTCCAGTTCCTTTTTCGGATGTGATATGACTGAAAAGTAAAGAGTATATGATTGCACTATAGTCATGCAGTGCATATTTGATACATGTAACAGGTGAAGATCTTATACCAAAAAATGAACGTTATATGCTCTGTTTCATAGGCCTACTTTTTAGTGAAGAACCCAGTATTTAGGTCAGTTTCTACATTTTTAAAATCTGTAAATCCTAGGTTGGTTGTATGTACTGTAATGTCAGTGTAAATTTTAACAGATAAATATAAAATACACATAATGTAGGACACTTTAAGGTACACTATGTAACTTTAAAAAACAAAACTGTATAGAAGAACATTGTTTTGGTTGTGCTTCGGCTCTGCGCAAGTGGGCGGATGAATGGTTTTCTTACTGCTCATAAAACATTCACTACTAGACCAAGAGATGTAAACAGTTCAGATGGAACGGATCTCAAGCTGACTAGTAGAAGGGAACAGCCAATGAAATGATCCTTCAGAATAGGTAAATGCTTTACAATGAACTCTGTTAGAGAGATTTTCTTTTCAATAAACACGTTACTCTTAAGTTATAAAAACTCCATTTCTGTGTCGCTTTTACACATTTCAAATCCCTCAGTTCTGGTCATCTCTGAAAAGTCAAGCCAATGTTAATTCTGGTTTTATTACGAGCTCTGTCAGGTTCTTTTTGCCAGTATACTGTTCTGCGTTTTTTTTTTTTTTTTTGGTTTTGTTTGTTTAAAAAAAACAAAGAGGTTTAAGATTTATCGTGCTTCAGGTCAACCTTTGTGATCACTAGCCGATGCCACTACCCAGTGTTGGGGAAAACATTACAAATAATGGGAGTTACGGAATCAGATTACTTTTTTTCCAAGTAACTAATAAAGTAACATTACTTACATTTGCATTTACATTTAGTCATTTAGCAGACGCTTTTATCCAAAGCGACTTACAAGTGAGGAATACAAACAAGCGATTCTTCATGAATTGGCAAATAGACACAGGAAATGCTCACAATACAAGTTTCAGACATTGCTCAGTAACAAAAGCTAGAGTAGGAAGGGAAAAAAGAAAGGATAGATTTTTTTTTTTATGAAGGGATTAAGTGTTCACGGAAGAGATGAGTTTTCAGCTGTCTCTTGAATATTGCCAGGGATTACTTTTAAATTTACAACAAAATATATGAGTTACATTTCCAAATAAGCAACGCAAGTTACTTTGTTTTCCCATTTATTGACTGTCAGCTCTCCTGACCCCATGTTGAGAGAAAGCAGGAGTAAGTGAGGTGTAAGGTGTGCTGTGTGGACATGATGTTTCTGAACATGAATTTACTCACTCGCAGAAATACAGATTCAGTATACCTCAAAATGCAAACAGATACAGTAAAATTCAAATTCAGTATATTTACCAAATCTGAAAGAATTAAATATTTTAAATTACACAAATACTAATCTCACTTTATTAGGCAATGCCTTTGCTACTGACCTTTGATGATCCAATTGGCTGTTCGCAAAGACCCGCCCCCTTTAGTTACTATTCCTATGTTCGACAAGCAATGCCACTCTCACGCCACACATCATGTTCTCATGAAGTGAAAAATACATCCCGGAGCAAAGAGGACACTGACAACGCGTCCACAGACAAGACAGAGCAGGCTACTTTTGATATGAAACAAAATTTCAAATTTCAAATATTGTAATTTTTTAAAGAAGTTTAAACAATAAATAGCTGTAGCTCCTTCAAGCGGCTCGTGAACCGATCATCTCTTCATACTAGTTCATTTATAGCATCAAATAAACATGAAGAAGGAATGTTGTTTCAAGTGCAGAAAGACGTGAGTACACACAATACTTCAAGTTCAAGTTCACTAATGTTAGTCTACTAACTCCCCTGATTGCTTTGTCAGAAAAAATGGCGGATTCGGGGTTATGATTGGTCAGATCGCTTTTCAGTCAGACTCCCAGCGAAGGGTCAATTCAACCATACTAATAAGCAAAAATGACTTAGTTACTCATCACATTTGTGTTTCAATCTGTTGCCAGATTGGAAAAGTATCATACCAGAAGCTCAAAATGATCGTATTTGGAAGAAATTTATCATAAATGAGTTTTTAGTATAGATAAATTAACAAAATTAATAACTAATGTTCCAAAATTATGTTCCCTCTATCCCTCTGTAAAGCTAGGCCTACTTTGATACGATCTGCTTTGTAAAAAGCGTTACATAAATAAAGGTGACTTGATGAGTCATATATACAGAATACAGCAATTTATCTAGACCAACAACTTGTTGGCATGGCCTGCAAATTACAATAGATAAATAACTAGGCGTACCTTAAAGGGGAAACAACTGCGGAATGTTCAACTCAACTTTTTTGCTATGGTTTCCAGGTTGAACAACATGTTTCCTGGAAACGGTGTGCAACGGGGTTTGAGATACTTTTCTCTTGTTTGGTGGGTGTGTCAGAAATGTCAGTCAAATCAGCATCAACGTGTATATAAACCATGTGGTATTAAAGAGACAGCTCGCACAATGGGTCCAAGTAAAGTCGTTTACAAATGTGTCCCGCTGCAGCTCGTTATACGCAACAATTGAAGATATTAGAAGACATGTTTGTCATTAGAGTTTTATAGTAAAAATATAGCATATCAACATGTTGACGTAGTTGTTTATATTTTTTAGCTTCATTGCAAGACAGAGAACACAAAGAATGGCCTTCTCAGCTGCCATAGTCGCAACTCTTGATCAGGACGGGGTGTTCAACGCTTTGTCAGGGCTGAGAGAGAGAGAGAGAGAGAGAGAGAGAGAGAGAGAGAGAGAGAGAGAGAGAGAGAGAGAGAGAGAGAGAGAGAGAGAGAGAGAGAGAGAGAGAGAGAGTCATTCTCCATGATGATTGGCCGAGAAGACGTAAGATGAGATGAGATGGAAGACAAGCGTTCACATTCTCCTTACAATCATGACGTAGAACAGTAATTCTTAAAGTGTGGTCCGCCATCGCCCCCTAGTGGTCCGCGAAAAGTTGACCTAAACTAGGCAAGCTCTTAACCCGCACCGGATCGCGGGTGGGGGGGTTGACGTCAGTGTGTTTTAATAACGAAATAATGGATCATATCATTGCATTTGTGTTTGAATAATTAGTTTTTGACTTGAAACAGTTGCATATTAAACTTAAATTTAGTTTATGCTTCCTATTTTGTTGTTTTTTTTTTTTTTGGGGGGGGTTAGAGTGGGATTCTGTTAGGTGGTCATTGGAAGATAAAGTGGTCCTTGGGCTGAAAAAGTTTGAGAAACACTGACGTAGAAGTCCTATGTTTACAACGACCATTATTTGAAGTGTCACAAAATTCTGAAACTATCGTACATTATAGGATATATTTCATTATTGATCGTACAGAGGTCAAAATTATCGTACAAATACGATAATTATTGTACTTCTGGCAACACAGCTCAGCTGCAAGGCTTGTTTGAGCTGCACCCTCTACTGCACAGGCTTGAACTTTCATTTCCTTCATGAGAAAAAGTAACTCAACAGTAACGAAACATTACTTTCCATAAAAAGTAACTAAGTAATGCAAATAGTTACTTTTTTTTTGGAAGTAATGCAATATTGTAATGTATTACTTTTATAAGTAACTTTCCACAACTCTGCCATAGAGCTGCAACTAACGATTATTTTTTTCTATTAGTCGACTACTCTAACAATTATTTTTATTAAGTTTTTTTTTATTAATCTAGTGATCTTTTTTTAAGTAAGAAGTTAGAACTAATTTAGCAGTTCATTGAGGTGTAGAAACACTGGGACACGCCATTATGTAATAATACGATTTGATTTTGATTAAAAATAAGCCACTTATGTGTGGTCGTCCAGTGGTAGACATTTGAACTTTAAAATGAAGAGTGTCAAAGATTTTCAATACAGTCTTAAAGGAACTTTGATAGTGTTCAAGCCATTGAACAAAAGTCTCCTGAACCATGTATTTTTCCTCTTGCGCTGTCTGTAATGCAGGGAGTCTTGTGATTGGTTGTCAAGCAGCCTCATCTCTGATTGGCTGGAATTTTGGCACATTGTAACGCTGGTTTGTGTTGAGCAGGCGAGCGCTCGGCGCTTAGCGAGCCCGCAGGGCGGGAATCAGGAGCGCGAGCAACTGAAACCTTGCACGTGCAGAAGAGAACGTCCGTGCACATCCAAATAAACTTCTTTGAAATGCAAAACTGATTTTCGTTCGCTCAAAATATTTTCTTATTTGCGAGACGAAAATTTTCTCCTCAACTCAGTTCACGTGCGTGAGAAATGCCCTTTTGCACGCTCAAAATATGATCTTGCGCGCGCAAAAATTTGGCAGCGATCCAATTCCATAGGTGGTACGCCATTTCGGTTCTCCAAAGGGAACAAAGGACCATTTTATTTGGCCTCTGTTTAAAGTATTCCCATACTTTTGATAATCGTGGTCTAGGTTTTTGTGATAGAATGGAACTTTCTCCGTTCCCAGGAGCAGAAGCCGCCATTACGCGAGATGAATGTAAACAGTGTGACGCGTCGACGCATTTCAGGCACGTCGACGTATTTTCGTAGACGACGTAATCGATGACGTCGACGCGTCGTTGGAGCACTACTCTGCCACTACCACACTATCCGTGCGTCAAAGTAGCCAGAGCAACGTTTCTCTATTTAAAGCTATGACGAGGTACGGGATAGTACGCAGTTGTATACACAATTTCCCACAAAAACCATCCCAACAGGTCTAAAATACAAACATTTATAATAGGCTTCCCGTAGTGAAGACAAAAACACATTGGAAAAATGATTGATGATGTATTGATTTATTCAGTTTTGAACAAAAAAGTTACATAGTGTATAATTTTCTAGAATGCAACCAACATCTCAAACATTTAGGCCTATGATAAACAACACCCATAGCCTGCTGTTTCCAACTAACATGCTGGCACACCACACACTCTCAATTGAGAAATTTCCCAATTCCTACTGATTTATTTCCAATAGCATGTCACCCTTTAAAGCTTTAAATGTTATACAGATGTGAAGCTATTTTTGAGAGGAGTGCTGGTTCTTTGTCAGATCTTATCTGACCAGAGGGGTGTCCATCTTGGAAGTAAGTAAAGTGTCCCTGCAATCATGCAGTAAGAATTTAGTCTTGAGTTATGTAAGTTATATTTTAAATGATTAAAGTGTTAGTAGTCGGCAGGTGCAAAGTTTCAGAAAATAACATGAGCTAATAGTTAGTTACTCAAGCAGCATGTAGGCTAATACATGCGGCATACAAGTCTTTCATTGAGTTTGTTTTCTTGTGCTTTTTATTTAATAAAACTGTGTATGAGAAATCTCTGTCTGAACGAGAGACCCGCTCGGCTCTTCCACGCCCAGCCAGGGCTGTAGATAAGTGATGGGAAGTGAGACTCATTCCGCGACTCGGTTCTTTCGAACAGTGCATTTAAAAATATTTCAGAATAGATTCAGCGACGAGTCTTGTACATGGCGTAATCACGTCATCGAGTGTTGCTTGACAAAACCGAATGAACTGCAGCTATTTCATCTACTGTGCGACCCATTTATATCGTAAAAAATTAAGACCGCACAAATAATTCGATTTTATATTGTAGCCTAATTCTGCCAAGACCGCAATATTTCTTTCAGACATTATCTCATAAGAGAATATTTCATTTGTATCAAGTTGACAAGCATTTTCCCCCTACCCATTAGCCTATTAGAGTATACAAACCTAATCAGATTTAAATATCTTTATTTCTTACTATTTAAAAATATTTGTCAATAAAATTGCTGTGATTAATAGATTTTTTTCCCCAATAGTCTTTAGAAAGCAAAAATACAACCGCAATAACATCAAATTCTGTAAATACACTAACAGCCACATTATCCGTTGATGAACCGTTTAGTGAACCGGCTCACCCAAATCATCGAAAAGATTCAACTTAAAAGAACGATTCGTTCACGAATCGGACAACGCTTCTAAGTGGCATCAACCCCCGCCCATAAACTCTGCCACTTCCTTTTCACGTTTAAATGACCACAGGGACTCAAACAGATGGCATATCTACCAACACCGATGACTGTGGGAAGAATTAGATTTTTCCATTAAGCATTCTTTAAGGAAATGACTGGCTGAGTCGTGATTTCCGTGATAAAGTGAAGAGCTCGGTGGAAATGATTATCCTCGTTATAATGACAGAAGCGGAGGACGTGCAGACAGACGTTGAGGACAGCTCGTGAAAAGAAACGTTTACACTCGTCCACTGATGTTCAACTTCACGGTGAAAACAAACGCACGTCGGACTGCGTCAAACCGACAAGGTATTGTTTGCATTAATATGACGACGATAAAACACGAAAAACAGATTTTTTTTGGTGTTACACTTTAGACTGAAAAAAGAGATTACGGTCAGTCACAATATTAACTCATCATATTGTACTGTAATAATTGTAATGCCATCTCAATTCTATTTATATCTTGTTTGGATAAGACCGTATAAGGTTGATATTGTGTTCATGTATTTGATAGGGAAGTTGTAAAACGCAATTGGTAGTATCTATTTAACCCTTACAGTGACTTTTTTTTGTAGTGAATTTGATTCTGTCATATTAAATTATATTTCTGAATTCTGAACAGCAGATGTTGGTTACCTGAAAAACAAAACGTGTAATACTGATTTACTACATCTTGTAGTATAATTTTCACACATTTTTTCCCCTGCTCTATGTGTAGGATGGTCTGCAATCTCTTTCTTGGATCTCCAAGGATATGAACTGACACCAGGATTGCACTGACTTTTGTGCAACAAACACTCTCATACGCACATGCAGGGTGATACGAACTGTGTTACAAGGGCAGAAGATAATGTGCCTGCTAGTAATGCCGTTGCCAGAAGAAACAACATGTCCTTCCAACACAGATGGCAAGTTTCATTAGGGATCGTGATCGTGATTGCTGGCCTGGTGCTCTTACTCATGGAGCCTTACATTCTTCTCATTGGCTTGGCCATAGTGTGTCTGGGCCTCTTCATCCTCATCCGTGCCTTCTGCATGGTCCTCAAAACCAGTCATGTAGCCGTGACGGGTCACTTCCTTCTACATCCGCGAACGGGCACCCGTTACACCCACCATCAAGCCATTGCGGTGCAGAGGTAAGAAGACGCAAATGTTAAATAAATATCATTACGAGGGTAATTTATGAGCGCAATTAAAGAGATCCAAGGGTTTAGCCAAAGCTGTGGCAGTTATAAACAAACTAGGTGAGTGTTAAGTTTCCGGAACACTCTGAATAGAGATAATATAAACAGAGGGGCTAAAGGCTGGAATACACTTACATGACTATTAAAATCGGAATAGATTTTAATATCTGCTCTGACTTTTGGCAATTAGCATCGACTCATCCAGACTGTAAATCGGGACAAAAAAATGTGCAAAAGTTGTAGTGTATTCAAGTTTTATAAATGGAAAATACCAAAATCACAACATAAATAATCAGTTTTGAGAGGTCATTAACCCACAAGGATTCATTTCATAGCATTCAATTTTTGTTGTATCTATTAACTTATTCAAAAACACGTTAAAAATGCTTTTTGTTATGAATACCTGAATTATTAGAACACTGCCAAAAAAAAAAATCCTATTCTTAATCAGTATTTTTGTCTCATGGACCCTTTTCACAAACTGAGATGACTAGTTTCTACAGTTATTAACATTGCAACTCTAGCAAAGTTTCTAATATTTTTATTTTTTGAAATATTGTACATTTATAACACTATACTTTGTGTTATATTACTTTGACATTACAGAAAACTAGTTACTACAACCCTGAAAATGTGAAAAGAGTCCATTTTCCTTGATATAAGCTGCATATCACATTAACACCTCTTTTCAAATAATGCATATTTAATATAAGTGTATTTTGTCTTTTAAGTATAAACAAGTGCAGTAGTTTGTGGAAGCTTGTTTCAGCCATAGAATTTAAAAAAAGAAAAATCTCAAACTTTTTTTTCCCTTGCAGTTGCAAGTTTTTATCTCACAAGTCTGATTTTATAACTTGCAATTGCAAGTTCATATCTCAATTCTGAGAAAAAACATTCAGAATTATAAGATACGAACTCGCAATCGTGAGAACAAAAAGTCAAAATTGCACGTTTATATCTTGCAATTCTGACTTTTTTTCTCAGAATTGTGAGCTATAAAACTAGAAATTGTCAGTTAAAGTTTGAGTTTTGAGATATAAACTTGCAATTGTGAAAAAAAAAAAGTTCATTTGGATATTTTTCGAATGTATAAAATCAACAGTGTCATGGTGGTACAGCTTTCCTGAAGTCATAATGAAGAATTTTTAAAAAAAATATACATAAACTTGCAATTCAGACTCTTTTTTTGAAGATTCTTATTTTGGTCATGCTTCCAAGACTACAATGTGTGCTTCTGAAATACAGTATCCACTGATGTGGTGACTGACAGCCACACATTCTCCTTAAAACAGATTTGTCCACACTGAAGAGCCATTCCGATGCACAACCCGTATAAAGATGAAAATCCTGGAAATAACTGCAATTGCAGGTTTCAAACAGAGATGGCGACAAAGAGGCAAAACTTACGAACTGCGGCTTTAAATGGATTAAAATGCCAACCATAAAAAGAACAAGCTAGGTTAGCTGATTACCTTAATAGTCCATAGATATCGGCGTCAGTTCGTACTGCCGTTAACGCTTTCTCCGACAACTGGATGCAATGAAACCTGTTTTCCTGTTTGTTCATTTGACATTCAGTATAAGGCCTATTGGGATATTAGGTGGTACTTTTACTTCAGTGTGAATAATACTAATAGTGATGTTCTGTTTTGCACAGTAGTATGACTCCTGGAAAAGATACAGATCAGTTGTGAAACATAAGAATGCTGAAAAATAATACACTGATTGGGGGTTTGTATACACTCAGTTTTTCTCTGGCTTTCAGCTGATAAAAATATGCAAACTAAGAGGGTGCTCTGTCTCTTCTCGACCCTCTTAGTTTGAAAGCCAAAGTTAAGCAGAAGTAACAAATGTTCTGATTATAGAAGTAGGTCAGCTTTGAAAACAGTTAGAGTCTGCTGTGATAGGTGTTAGATGGTAGACGTAATGGGTCTCTGCACCCTATCCATAATCTATTTTCATTGCACGGTTGTACTAGTCGGAAGGCAAGGTTTGCATTTTCCTCTTATAGCAAGAAAGAGGAACCGTGTATCCAACTGTATATCCGTATATGCCTTTATCAGTGAGATGCTGGTTTGTGAAAAAATGTCATACTTGCACACTTCAGCTTTATCTATTTATCTAATTTGATACTGTTTATAATTCCAGAAAACTGTGTGATGCTATCTTTGTTTGTTTAGCAGTTTTCCAATTTGTTTGCTTACTCTGGGGATGCAGAAATTGCATGCTTCAGCTTTAATTTAGATTTCTTAGGCTGTCATTCTGTGGTGCCCATCTGAATGACAACTCAACACAACTGTGTTTTCTATGTAATATCGTTGTGAATTACAGTAATTAGTTTAAGTGTTTAAACTCACTCCTTTCTGTCAGAAAACTATTTCAGCGTTCAAAATGCAATCGTGTAATGTAATTAATGGAGAAACTGAGAGAAAATGTTAAGGCAATGTAATGTTTACTGACCAAGTGAAGACTGAACAGCTGCTGGGCGCCAAATTCTTTCAGTGTTCCATGTCTGAGGGAAAGAGAGAGAGAACAAGAGAGAGAAAGGGCTCATTGCCATTTACATACTAGTAAGGTGCTGATACTTCATTATGATCTCGGTTTATATTCAAATCTATTTATGGGTTTTTTTGTTTATAGAGTCATGCTGTGGAAGATAGGAGAATCAAAGAGTCAAGAATCAAAGGGAGCAGAGCGGTTCATTCTGACCGCACGATCAGGACCACAGATGTTAACAGAAAGCAGTCAGCATTGTACACTAGCCCAGAAGAAATGAGGAGGGAGGGCTCGAGAGGAACAGAGAAGAGATTTTTGTTTCTTGCAACATGCTGAAGCCATCAAATCAGTGCCTAGGGGTCTCCCCGTTCTCCCCACTCCTTGTCTTTTTGGCAACTGAAGTACAGTCGTTTTAGAGAATAATGGTAAACGCTCACTGTGTTTTGGTTTGAACTCAAAGTTTGAACTCAAAGTCAAAAAACAAAAGAATTGCATAAAGAATTACAAGCAAAAACTAGATGATTTCAGATTATTTCGTTTCCTTCTGAAATTCAAGTTGTTTCTATAATTCCTTAACCTAAATGTCCAGATTAGCTGCAGAATAGCTGCTTAGCCCCGATATTCCTAAACATAAATCAAAGTACGAACTGGTGTGACGTCATTTCAAGCAAAGTCGGGCCAAAATGAACTTTGTTTGGAGTTTGTTTCAGGAATTCAAAATCACTTACCAAAGCAAATTTGTCATCATTTACTCACCCCATGTTGTTCCAAACCCGTAAGACTTTAGTTTATCTTCAAAACACAAATGAAGATCCTTTTGATGAAATCTAAAAGCTTTCTGTCATTTCATTGACAGCTACACAACCGACACTTTGAAGCTTCAAAAAGTTCATAAAGAGATGGTAAAACTAATCCATATGAATTGAAGACTTTAGTCCAAATTTTCGGAAGACTCGATCGCTTTATATGAGGAACAGATTTACTTCAGGCTTGTATTTACATATAAACATTCATCAACTCAAACATCAGTTGTGGTAAGCAGAAGCTTAAGCATGTTTGCTTGACGAACCAATGAGGTTCATTCTCATGTGTTATGCAGCACATTTGACCTTCAGCAAGAACCAATAAGGTTCATTCTCATGTTACGCAGCACGTTTGAGCTTCCACAAGAACCAGTGATGTTCATGTGTGTTATGCAGCACATTTGATCTTCAGTAAGAACCAATAAGGTTCATTCTCGTGTTACGCAGCACGTTTGAGCTTCCACAAGAACCGATGATGTTCATGTGTGTTATGCAGCACATTTGATCTTCAGTAAGAACCAATGAAGTTCATTCTCATGTTACACAGCACATTTGACCTTCAGCAAGAACCAATGAAGTTCATTCTCATGCTACACAGCACATTTGACCTTCAGTAAGAACCAATGAGGTTCATTCTCGTGTTACGCAGCACATTTGACCTTCAGTAAGAACCAATGAGGTTCATTCTCGTGTTACGCAGCGCATTTGACCTTCAGCAAGAACCAATGAGGTTCATTCTCATGTGTTACGCAGCACATTTGACCTTCAGAAAGAACCAATGAGGTTCATTCTCATGTGTTACTCAGCACATTTGACCTTCAGCAAGAACCAATGAAGTTCATTCTCATGCTACACAGCACATTTGACCTTCAGTAAGAACCAATGAGGTTCATTCTCATGCGTTACGCAGCACATTTGACCTTCAGTAAGAACCAATGAGGTTCATTCTCGTGTTACGCAGCACATTTGACCTTCAGTAAGAACCAATGAGGTTCATTCTCGTGTTACACAGCACATTTGACCTTCAGTAAGAACCAATGAGGTTCATTCTCGTGTTACACAGCACATTTGACCTTCAGTAAGAATCAATAAGGTTCATTCTTGTGTTGCACGGCACGTTTGAGCTTCAGCAAGAGCCAATGAGGTTCATTTTCATATTTAGCACATATTTACATATTTATCTAAACAGCATAACAAAGGTATTTCAAAAAAAAATTTTACCCCTTCATTTTTTTTTAAGTGTAGAATAAAAAAAAAAAAGAACTTCGCTGTGAGTATATCAGGGCCTTTACAGTATATTAAGCTACATACTCAAACTATTTTGTGATACAAGTATTCATGTCACTGCTCTTCCCTTTCCCCAGGAGGCTGGATCGGATCCGGAGGGCTACAGCAGAGGATCGCAGTACAGTCCAAGTGCCTCCCACCTCAGAAACCAATTCACAGAGCCAACCCGCAACACCTCCTCCCTGGCAAATGGAGCCACCGCCATCCTACGAGACTGTTATGAAGACCACTACAGCTGTGAACCAACTATAACCACTGTTGGAACTGTGGACACCAACATTTAATGATTGAAAAGCTGGTCTAACTGGGGGATGCACAGATATTAAAAATCCATCCGATACAGATAAGCCAGTTTAAGCCATTATTTTCATGTTTTGCCTGACAAACAATAAATGTCAGATATCAAAATCCATACTACTTATGGATAAAAAATAATAAATAAACTCATTAAAAACTGAATACTTTTAAATTCTACAAACGAATGTAGGCATCAAAACAGCATGGAAGAGGATAAGTTCTCATTTTTAGGTCTGCTGAAGAATGACAAAATATTAAGTAACTTATTTTTACGCATGGATGCACACAGCTCTGCATGCACCCGACAACGGATGATTGACATCAAGGGATATTTCTTTTTTACCGCTATCCCTTTAAGTTATTGATGGATCCAGACTACAAAGTAGTCTGGAAGCAAGTTCAGAAGCGAATACACAATATTGACTGATAAATGAAAAAAAAAAAAAAAAAAAAAAAAAAAAAGTAATATCTACCGGTAAAAGATATATCGTACAGCTCTATTTCTATCTCTAATCTGTTCTGAAAATGAAGTGCCTTGAGTGACAAGAAACTTCAGTTTCTTAATTTTGTACAAATATTATGGACTTATCTGTCCAACTTAAAACTGAACTAGCTAATATCAGTGCTAATTGTTACATGCAGCTTGACTGAACATGCCAGTTTCCTCTTTCTTAGGAATCCACTGATGTGGAAATTTTGGCCTGTAGAACAGTGCATCCGGAAAGTATTTACAGCGATTCACTTTTTCCACATTTTTTTGTTACAGCCTTATTCCAAAAGGGATTAAATTAATTATTTTCCTCAAAATTCTACAAACAATACCCCACAATGACAATGTGAAAGAGGTTTGTTTGAAATCTTTGCAAATGTATTAAAAATAAAAAAATCACATGCACATAAGGATTCACAGCCTTTGCCATGTTACTCAAAATTGAGCTCAGGTGCATCTTGTTTTCATTGATCATCCTTGAGATGTTTCTACAACTTGTTTGGAGTCCACTTGTGGTAAATTCGGTTGATTGGACATGATTTGGAAATGGTCCCAATGAGCACAGTGGCCTCCATCATTCCTAAATGGATAAGGGCCTTAATCAGGGAGGTGACCAAGAACCCGATGGTCACTCTGACAGAGTTTGCCAAACATCAGAGCCCAGACTTGAACCTGATTGAACATCTCTGGAGAGATCTGAAAATGGCTGTGCACCGGCGCACCTCATCCAACCTGATGGATGAGAGGTCCTGCAAATAAGAATGGGAGAAACTGCCCAAAAATAGGCTGTGAATACTTATGTAGATGTGATTTTTTTTTTTTTTTTTTTTTTTTTTCAAATTTGCAAAGATTTAAAACAAACTTCTTTCAAGTTGTCATAATGGGGTATTGTTTGTAGAATTGAGAAAAATTATGAATCCCTTTTGGAATAATGCTGTAACATAACAAAATGTGGAAAAAGTGAAGCGCATTGAATACTTTCCCGGATGCACTGTATGTGAGAGCCAATATTTTTTTATGTTTTGAAACCGATAACCAAAGTGTACATCTCTATGAGCTTCAAATGACACCAAATGTTGGGAAAATTGCTTTTAAAATGTGGAAAAAAATAATACTTCTTGTCTTGCCATCATAAAACATTTGTAGGGTAATTTTATAAACCACTGGAATAAAGAAATGACACATGTACAACTTTTATATGTTTAAAAATAGGTAACTAGAAATAATGTGGAGTCCCATCATTTGGCTAAAAATATATACCAGGCTATACTTCAGGTTGTACTGAAAAAACAAAAAAAAATCATGTTTATTGGCTGATAACTGGTAACAATGATTTTGTGCATCCCTATTATTTTTTATTTACTTTTTCATAGCTATGTTTGTGGATAATGAAATTGAAAATGTACTTAAATTAACTGACAGTAAATCAGAGTGTAAAAGTTATAAAGACAGTTTATTTAATCCTTCTGTGTGGGGTCTGAGACATCCCAGGCCATTACAAAAGTTCTTACTACTTACTAACCTACTAAGTAATTCCTACTAACTACTTTCCATTGACGTTTGATGATTTTCTGTACATCTGTTTCTATATTTTCTCTACAATGTGTTTGCACAGGGGTCAAAAACAGACACAGTGTTACTATAGCATAGACACCAGTGACAGTATTAAAATGTTCATTCCTATTTTATGGTAAAAAGGGGAAAAACTGTCAATAATATATGTCTACTGGGTTTTGAATAGGGTCAGATGAACTTAAAGGGAATGAATTTAAAATAATCTGAAGGGGGAGTAAGAGATGAATTTAAAGACACTACTATTATTTAATATTACACGTACACTACCATTCCAGTTTTGGGTTTCTAAGATTTATGCTGATTTGCTGCTCAAGAAACATTTATTACTATCAATTTCAAAAACAGCTGAAAATGTGCTATGAAAGTAACTGTGATGCATTGATGAATAAAGTATATTGTAAATGTCTTTACTATTTGATCATATTTTTACTCATTTAATACGTCCTTGCTGAATAAAAGAGTTACTTTCTTAAAAAAAAAAAAAATCATCCCAAACTTTTGAATGGTAGTGTATGTTATCTGGGACCCCAAATACTGTATAAAGTCGGTCGGAACAGAACATGAAAGTTAAGATGCTAGGTTAAACTTTTAATGGTTTTTAGTACCTCTTTATCAATAAGCTGAACCAAATTTTGAATTGTGCCTTGATTTTTCTTAACATGTTTTAGAAAAGATTTAGAAATTTCCTAATGTAAATGATCTTATATTTCTATGTTAATGGTAGGCTTACTTTATGTTGTATAATATACAAGTGCCTGTCTCCTGATTGTCACGTTCACTGTCACTGTAACAGGCCTACCAGAAACTATAATCTCTGTTTTGTGTGTTTGTACTATTACTATATCACATAATGCTGCATAAGTTTATTTTCTGTGATGTTTTGTCAGTTACACGTATTTTTCTTTGTGTATTGCTTGGCTATCACCTGTTCATTTAAAGACCAATACACCATATGATACAAAAACTCTATTGTTGATTTGGTATGTGGTAACCAATAATATTATCAAAAAAAGGCCTGGTTCCACAAACAGGACTTAGATTAAGCCAGGTTTAGGCCTTCATTTAGAGCATTTAGCTTTTATACACGTGCCTTAGAAAAAAAAACACTGGTGTGCATCTTGAGACAAAACAGTGGCACTGACATGTTTTAAGATATATGAGTGCAATTTGCTTTCAGTTAAAGGGGACACATAATGAAAATCTGACTTTTTCCTTGTTTAAGTGCTAATTGGGTCCTCGGTGTATCTACCCAGAAAACGTGAAAAATAACAACCCAGTAACTTTGTTTTGGTAAGCCTTTCTCTGCAAGCATTTGAAAAAATGACCCGCTCAGATTTTGCTTCCCTAGTGACATAGCAAGGGGATCTTATTATAATATTACCGCCCCTTAATCTGTATGTTTCCACTCATGCCGCCGTTTTTGCACGCGATAACGGTGTACCAGTTCTGGTGCCATGGCAAAAGTTGCTGCACAAATGTGCACAGAAAATTATTTAGAGTCTTGTTAACTTGGATAGCCTGCAAGTTGACCCTGGAAAGCTCGATTGCTAAAATAGGGGCGTTTCTGTCCGAGCGATATTTTGGAAAAAAATATTAGACCATTCACAGCTTTTGATAGCAATCATAAACATTAGCCTGGTGTGTATGGCTCTGTTTGGCAAACAGGTACTCTTTGTATAGTGGGTGTCCATACGAGTTTTACGCAAAAGATTAACACGATGGCACATGCTAGTCGATGAGTTGAATCAACTCCACAGCAACTACATAAATTTATCCACTAACCGTTCAAAAACGTCCAGTTTCATTCTAAAAGTTGTAACTTCCTCCTGAGTCTCTCCACCAGTGTCTTGATTCCGGTTTGAACAATGTAAGGCTGAACACCGTTACTGACAATCCTCATTTTGGCTGCGTGAGATCCTCCAACTTTGTTGTTGTTGAGCAACTGAAGCATGAGCTGTTAAAGGTTTGTCTTCTTCTGGAAAGTGGGCCGGGAGCAGCAGCTCATTTGCATTTAAAAGAACAAACAAAAATGGCGTGTTTTTGCTCACAAAATATCTTGGGGGTATTTTGAGGTGAAAGACACATTCTGGGAACACCAGAGAGTTGTATTACATCTTAAGGGGCATAATAGGTCCCCTTTAAAACAGCTCAAACATGCGTTTTAGTCTGTGACTAGGTTTAAGCCTTTTATGTGAAACGGGGCGTACAAGTTTTTGTATGCACTTGTACTTTCTTAATATTATACTATATCATTAATATGCCAGTATTCTGGAAAGGAACATAGTAAGATTGCTTAAGCCAATGCAAACTTTCCCTGGGGGAAGGTCAACTGACTAAGGCCCATTACAGGTTCAATGATCTGGATCTTGGTTCTCCACTGGCTCCATGTCCTGTCAGTCACTTCTCCTCTCTCAGTCTGCCCTTCACCTCCATAGGGACACAGTCATAAAGCTCTAAACTCTCACCGGTAATTTCCTCTTAGTTAACCACTGCTGGACCTCTAAGTTTCTTCCATGGCAGAGAACAAGCCATACCGCTACGGGCTTATCGTTCTTGGGATGGCGTTTGTGGCGTTGGGTCTTTTCATGATTTCCGTAGAGGAGCCACAGGTGTTCGCCACGTTCTGCGCTGTGGGAGTGATAATGGTGGGCATGGGGACTGTCTGGTCCATGTGTCAGTGTTACCCTAGGGTAAGGAAAGTGGGCTGTTCGCACTGTTCGATAATAGATGGACTTTATGTTTTATGTTCATAGCAGAGAATCAAGCATTTATTTTGATTATAATGTGCATATAATTTGACAGAGTGTGTCGTTTCCCCTGTCAAACAGGTGACCGTTATACTGGCAGAGAAGGAAGAGCTCTGTGGGGCTGAAAAACAGGACTCGAGTGCTGAAAGCTTGGATGAAAAAAGGTTAGAGTAAGATTCACACACACACACACACTATATATATATATATATATATATATATATATATATATATATATATATATACACACACACACACACAGATCAGGCATAACATTATGAGCACTGACAGGTGAAGTGAATAACACTGATTATCTCTTCATCACAGTACTTATTAGTGGGTGGGATATATTAGGCAACAAGTGAATATTTTGTCCTCAAAGTTGATGTGTTAGAACCAGGAAAGGATAAGGATTTGAGCGAGTTTGACAAGGGCCAAATTGTGACGGCTAGACGACTGGGTCAGAGCATCTCCAAAACTAGTTTTTATTGTTTGAATTGAGGCTAGTGACGTTAAAGAGAGTTTTTTTATATTGTTCAGCACTTTGGAGACTGTTTGTTGTTGATAAAATGTACTATAGAAATAAAGTGGATTGGATTGATTAAAGAAGTTAATGCTGGTTCTGATAGAAAGGTGTCAGAATACACAGTGCATCAGTTTGTTTTGCGTATGGGGCTGCATAGCCACAGACCAGTCAGGGTGACCATGCTGACCCCTGTCCACCGCTGAAAGCGCCAGCAGTGGGTAGATGAGCATCAGAACTGGACCACAGAGCAATGGAAGAAGGTGGCCTGGTCTGATGAATCACGTTTTCTTTTACATCACGTGGATGGTGGGGTCCGTGTTTACCTGGGGAACACATGGCACCAGGATGCACTATGGGAAGAAGGCAAGCCGGCGGAGGCAGTTTGATGCTTTGGGCAACGTTCTGCTGGGAAACCTTGGGTCCGGCCATCCATGTGGATGTACTTGGACATGTACCACCTACCTAAGCATTGTTGCAGACCATGTACACCCTTTCATGGAAACGGTATTGCCTGGTGGCTGTGGCTCTTTCAGCAGGATAATACGTCCTGAGAAAGCAAAAATAGTTCAGGAATGATTTGAGGAGCACAACAATGAGTTTGAGGTGTTGACTTGGCCTCCAAATTCCCCAGATCTCAATCCAATCGAGCATCTATGGAATGTGCTGAACAAACAAGTCCAATCCCTGGAGGACCCACCTCGCAACTTACAGGACTGAAAGGATCTGCTTCTACATCTTGGTGTAGATACCACAACACACCTTCAGGGGTCTAGTCGAGTCCATGCCTCGACACGTCAGAGCTGTTTTGGCAGCAAAAAAGGGTCCAACACAATATTAGGAAGGTGGTCATAATGTTATGCCTGATCAGTGTATATAAATATATCCTGTAACATTTTGTAAAAAAATTTGATTTCATGCATTTAAGAGTGAATGATTAAAGGTAGGGTAGGCAATTTCGGTGTGGCTAGAGCCTGAGATCTCGCCCTCCCTTCAGAGGGTCTCCAAAGCCACGTCTCCGTCAAAACACATGAGGTCATGCACTGCCAGAGGAGAATCAGCAGAGCGTCATAAGAAAGAGGCGTTAAATTACCTCATGTCTCAAAGCACATAACATTACAATAATAATGAGCGTAAATAAAATACAGAGCTTTTACTTTGTAGCACCAGTTGAGGACGCAAACAGCTCCGGGTAGAACAATACAGGTTGGCGTCTCTAAATTATGATTACGACATGGGGTGAATGCAGCATAAGCTCGTTATTTTGGTAAAAGGTACTGTAAAAGGTGGCTGCTATTTGTTTGTGGTGCTCGGTGACTGTCTGTCTACAGTTCTGCATAGCCTCATGAAATGCACTGATGACGTGTGATGTCTGGGCGAGCAGGTGCACAGAGGTATGGAAATATACAGATTGACAGGCAGGTGGGACATCCTATTATTGCATTCGGAACGAATGGCCAAACATTTTTTGGTCCTGAAAGTTCCACAGATGATATATGTCATCTTCTATTATTGATTGCTATAAGGATGTGAAGAGAGTTTCAAACAAAATAAAAAAGACTGTTTATGATAAAATTGCCTACCCTACATTTAATGTAAATGATCTCTCGTCCATTCATTCATCTAGTCTAACTCAATGTCTTCCTTCTCTTCCTGTCATTACACTGGGGTTTGTGTGTTTGTGTTTTCTGAGGGCCCATCAAGACTCATTTAAGTCTTCATTCACTCTGTAACTGGGTTAAGGGTTTGGATAATTGAATCTCAGAGAATCTTACCTCTTTTAGAGAATGTTATTATGTTATATGCGATAAGATTATTTGAAGAAAATCTTGAAGTAGCAATACCACAACGGTGTTAGACCATGCACTGCCATCTATCAATGTGGTTCAGCATGATCATCAGTTTTATGTGAATTACACTGATACTTAAGTTTAAGTGAGCGGTCAACACAAATAACCAATTTCCTTACCTGTACGACAAAAAAATATGCAACTTGGGCATCACTACTCAGAATTTTCTCCTTCAAATCTTTCCACCTTGTGAATGAGGCTCATTTTCTGTCTACTGCCTTCAGACTTTGTCTCCTTCTTCATCTGTACACATACGGATTCTCCCATTGTCTCCGCTGGTAAACACGATAAGTGAGTTTCATTGTCTAATTTTCGCTCTTCACATCAACAAAACAGCATTATGCTACTAGCGTTACTACAGAGAAGGCAGCCAATGAGCGTGAGGATTCTCCATGGGTCACGTCATTTTAACAGGTGAAAGACAGAGGGAGTGACCAGCACCATGTATAATTAAAATGCTTTTTATAGAAAAGTATTATGAGTACAGTCTTATCTCATTCGAGTGTAGTGTACACCAATCAGATGACTCTTCACAAAAACACAATTTATTTCTTAAATGTGTAAAACTTTTTAAAATTGGCATAAACACTTTTAAACGGCATGAAACTCACCTGTATTTTCCTGTTACAGTCCACCGAAACCAGTAAGAGCTCCCTTGGCTGGCTTCTGTGATGATGAAAAAGTAGAAATATCGGCAGATCCAAAACTCCACGCCGATCACAAACGTAGTGAGCGTGTCATCGTCCTCCACACGTGTCAAAGTTCTCCCAGTGTGCTGGCATGTTCTAGCACTCCATTGACGGATAGAAGAACCACAGGAGCAGACCTGAACCGAGAAATGTTCTATGGGAAAATGGAGGATTCGTGTTACTACACATCTGAGCTGGACAGTGAATAGTGTCTGTTGATTGTTGTCCAAATCTACATCTGACATAACGATTTGCCAGATAACTATGTTTTCATACTTAAAAAAAAAAGTTATAATATATATAATATATACTATTTTAAGTGTATAATGTGTGCCATCACATTTTACATTAGGCATGTTAATGTCACAAGGTCTGGCCATGACTTAGTCACAAGCATATAATAGGATCGACTCTCATGGAAATAAGGCTGGAAAAAGTTTAAACATTAGGTGATGAAATACTTGTGACCTTGACTTATGCCACCAACACCAGAGAACACTGAAAGCAGAACTGCCTGGAATGTGGTTTTTATATCTGTCCGTGGTGCTCCTTCATACTTTATACACGAGACAGCAGGGTAAATAACCATATCTGGATTGATATCTTATTTTAGATTATTAAATGTAGTGTTGTAGTAAAATTCTTTTAATGTGTTCGGAATGATTGTTGAGCTAGTTATAGATATTGTTAGCTATGTAATAACTGCAGTAGCCTACTGAACTGTGAATCATTTGGGCCACAAAGTATGTGCAACATGCATGTTTGTTTTCCTGTCATGGTGGGGACTTTCCATTTATGAGGTTCCGTTTGTGCCAAAAAGAACTCAACTGCTTTGTACTTGTACATCTGTCCTAGTCTACAGCCATTGCCTATATATGAATTAAGATAAAGTGTTGAACTATACATTTGTCCATGGCTACAGTAATTTACTTTAGATAAAATTAGGCCTATTGGTGTATCTGTCGCCTAGTTCTGTCGTTTATAAAGTATTTCCAGAAATGACGTCATACCGTTTCTGCTAAAAAAAGAAGTTTATAGCAGTTTTATTTGTGTCAGCCATAGACTGTAAAAAAAAAAAAAGATGGACGACACACCTTCACTCACTTCCACTATAGAAAAGTGAAGCCGCCAATGTCCCAATATGGCGCTGAAACCCGCGTTTTTATTGCATCAAATAACGAACTACAGCCAAACTTGTTTTAAAAAAACTAACTTACGCCAGCAAGATAAAAAACATAAAATGATAGAAACCATCTTTGAAAAAATGTTTTTAAAGAGTAATATTTTAGCTTGTCTCACGTCCAATTACATTACATGGAGACGGCGGTGTTTATGACCTGTACTGCGTCCAGCCACCTGGTGGTGATCAAAACGTTTTTACTTTTCAGGACTTGTGCGGTGAATTGACAAATTGGGTCAATTTGTCCCCCTGCCCCACCGAAATTGGGTCTCCTTTAGGACGCCCAGAGATCCCATTGGTTCATGTTAGTTGGTACTCTCTTTACTGCCTGATTACAATTCCTACAGAATCATGCTATGATAAATACTGTTTCAACTATGTTATAATGACCATTTGTGTCTGCATTAGAATGCTTATATACTAGCATAGCATACAGAGAAGTGATTAGCCTGATAGCTTAGTTTATACATACATTTGCACATACCCTACATATATTCTCAATTATCTTTAATGCAATTGTGTTAAATTAAGTGTTAATTTCTAAATATGTAAGTTATATAAAACAAATAAATGATGTACAGTCATTCACTTAAATAGCCTAATAATAATTATAACCTATTATCAGTTAATCAAGTGAAATAAATTACATTCAATTGGTTTTATTATGCACTAGGCCTAATGTTTTCGTACACATTAGCTCTGTTGTAAGCTATGCATATTTGAAATGAATATTATTCGTATATTCTTTACATTAACTGACAGTTTAGGTAGAGCTGATTTCGAGGGAGGACCCAATTTGTCATAACATGTCAGCTATTTGTGTCATCTATCCTCCCTGTCCATTCAGCTCAGTTTTTATGCTTCCGTAAGTTTGGTCTCAGTAAAAGTTGTGCAATGTATTTCCAGGTAAACAAATGGAACGTTTAGATTTCTCAATATTATAAAGCACGAAAATGAAACCTTAACTAACAATAAAACTTATAGAACAGAAAGATAAATGCAAAAACTCATCATTGAACAATTCTACATGTTATTATTAGCTGGATCCGAAGAATGCATTTCAGAATGTTGTGGAACGTTTCTGGCCATTTTCCATTTTGCAGGCCTTGACATACATTTCTTAAGCGTTCAACCTCCACTGAAAGCAATTAGATAATTAATCATGCATGCTGCCCAGGCCTCTAGAATGTGATTTGAATAATCAGATCATTTGTTGAAAAAAACCAGCAAATGCTGGTTAGGTATGTGTTGAAGCTGGTTTGAGCTGGTCCTTACTGGTTCTTGGTCCGGACCAGCACTTGACCAGCTTAAACCAGCTCATGACCAGCTTAAACCAGCTCTTGACCAGCTTAAACCAGCTCTTGACCAGCTTAAACCAGTTTAAACCAGCTCATGACCAGCTTAAACCAGCTTAAACCATCTTAAACCAGCTCTTGACCATCTTAAACCAGCTCTTGACCAGCTTAAACCAGCTCATGCCCAGCTTAAACCAGCTCATGACCAGCTTAAACCAGCTCATGACCAGCTTAAACCAGCTCATGACCAGCTTAAACCAGCTCATGACCAGCTTAAACCAGCTCTTGACCATCTTAAACCAGCTCTTGACCAGCTTAAACCATCTTAAACCAGCTCATGCCCAGCTTAAACCAGCTCTTGACCATCTTAAACCAGCTCATGACCAGTTTAAACCAGCTCATGACCATCTTAAACCAGCTCATGACCATCTTAAACCAGCTCTTGACCATCTTAAACCAGCTCATGACCATCTTAAACCAGCTCATGACCAGCTTAAACCAGCTCTTGACCAGCTTAAACCAGCTCTTGACCAGCTTAAACCATCTTAAACCAGCTCATGACCAGCTTAAACCAGCTCTTGACCAGCTTAAACCATCTTAAACCAGCTCTTGACCATCTTAAACCAGCTCATGACCATCTTAAACCAGCTCATGACCAGCTTAAACCAGCTCTTGACCATCTTAAACCAGCTCATGACCATCTTAAACCAGCTTCAAAACACACCTAGCTAGCATATACTGGTTTTGAACACATGACACTCCTGAATACGGGATTGCGTCATCGTCGCTTCAGTAAAAGTTCTCTTTTAGCCTACTTTTGACAGCCTGTTATTCCTGTATTTTTCACACCAGTCTCATAATTCTGAAACAAAACAGGTAAAAAAAAAAAAAAGCATGTAGGCTGTTATTTTGTGTCAGCGGTGTTTAAGTGTTCCGTTTTCTCAAACTGCTCAATATGAGTCGACACTGTACATTGATTAAAAAAATTCTGCTTTGACAAAATTAATTGTATTTTGCACGTTTATTTGATTACGACTCTTCAACAATACCACTATCTGGCCAACAGAGGACGACGTGAATCTGTATTTGGTCAAAGTTTGTAGTAGCATCCAACACGTGCAACTATTAGACTCTCACGGACGCGCGCAGGTGACATGTGAGCGAGCTTATGGTCTGTGTAAAAACACTAAGACATGAATCTTCGTTTTGCCTAGTTACAAAAAAAAATTCACTACAATTCAATTTATTGTTTAAGGCTGCTCTTATTTGTTAGTAGCCACTGGCACTTTCATTTTACAGGTTTCATTTCAGCAAATGTTACAAGCCTGTGCAGGAATAGTAAGCGTATAATATGTGTGTGGGTGGACTGTAATCTGACTCCTCTTCTGCTGTATTTATTAACGAGACATCGTTCGATATAAGCACAGAGAAACGTCAGCACGCCCCACCTCACTGCGTTCAGATTCAAATGACATGTTAAATGAAATGAGGATACACTTCAGCTCTAAATCTCTCTGCTCCATACCTCTGCCTTACCATATGACGAACAACAATACAAAAAAGGCAATTTTGAGCAATATCACTTGAGCTGGTTATTTGTTACTCTTCAGTTTGACCTAAAAGCACAAAAAGTGTCCACAGAATGAGAGGCGTCGTGACGGTGTGCTGTGTGACTTTTCTGCTGGGTCTTGTGGCTTTGGTTGAGAGTGATGAAGACTACACTGAGGATGAAGAGATGATCCTGTCTCTAATTATGGAAGATGACACCCAGCCCGAAGCAGAGAGCAGGCCATCCGCCCAGTTTCACAGGTGCACCAAGGTACTAATTACTCTATGGGCTTATTACCTGTTGTTCAATTAAAAACGGTAGGCTGTTTTTTCTAACTGAACTTTTTTGTTTTTGAAACTAAAAAAATGCTGCATATCAATCATTTGGATTTAATCACATGAAATGGTTTTATAAAAGTAAGAAATGATTCTGATATATGAAGTTAATTTTCTTTTAAATCAAGCAAAATGCTTTTGCTATGTCTACAGGATGCAGATTATGCAGATTTTTGGTTGTATCAAATAAAACAAATAAAATAATAAATAATGCATGTAAAATGACTAATTTCCTAAGTAAAACAAATGAACAAGGTGTATATATGCATTTGTTTTTTTTCTAAAGTAGCAGGCACATTGTTAGCCCCAACATGTTAATGTTAGTAGTAAGGACACTTTATATGACCAATAATATGTATGTATATATATTTATATTTGTATATATATATATATATATATATATATATATATATATGTATATGTGTGTGTGTGTATATATATATATATATATATATATATATATATATATATATATAAATATATATATATATTGTATAATAACTGTTTTGAATATATTGTTCGAAGTAATTTATTCCTGTGATCAAAGCTGAATTTTCAGCATCATTACTCCAGTCTTCAGTGTCACATGATCCTTCAGAAATCATTCTAATATGCTGATTTGCTGCTCAAGAAACATTTTTTTATTATTATGAATGTTAAAAAGAGTTGTGTACTTTTTTCAGGATTCCTTGATGAATAGAAAGTTCAAAAGAACAGTTTTTATCTGAAATACAAAGCTTTTGTAACATTATCACTACCATTCAAAAGTTTGGGGTCAGTAAGAATTTTATTTTTATTTAAAAAAAAAAAAAAAAAATTAAAGAAATGAATACTTTTATTGAGCAAGGATGCATTAAATCAATCAAAAGTGAAAGTAAAGACATTTATAATGTTATAAAAGATTATAGTCATCAAAGAATCCTGAAAAAAACATTGTACACATTAAATGTGTCTTTAGCAGAAAATCATCATATTCGAATGATTTCTGAAGGATCATGTGACACTGAAGACTGGAGTAATGATGCTTAAAATTCAGCTTTGATCACAGGAATAAATTACATTTTATGAACAGTAGTGTGTGTATATATATATATATATATATATATATATATATATATATATATAAAAATAATGCTGGGTTAAAAACAAAATATGATTGGGTGTATATATATATATATATATATTTTATAGTGTACCTTTTATATAGCAGTGTGCTTATTAGTTATAATGTATTATTAGTTGTGTAGAAACCCTGACAACATCACTGTTGCCATAAACCAAGGAAGTCTAAAATAAATGTACTGCGTGGAACTTCTGGAATGAGGAAACTATCAAAATCACTGTGAACACTCTGCGTGTTTTACGCACAGGACGCGTGGCGCATGCCGGGTCAGTATATAGTGGTGATGCGGAAGGGAACGCACATCAACCAGGTGGACCGCACCGTGCGCAGACTCCGCGCAAAAGCCGCAAAACGTGGATACCTGATCGAAATACTGCAGACTTATTCTGGAGCCTTCTGCGGGTTTCTGGTGAAAATGAGCAGCGATGTTCTTCACATGGTAATTTACAGACACTATTAGAAAATAACACTCTCAATTTCATATTTTATATTTAAGAATGTTTGAACTGTATTATGGACTGAAAAAAAAGCTTGAACTGGAATTAAAATAATTTTTCATTCCATCGCTTGTGTTTTTGGCAGGCAGTAAAGCTGCCCCATGTGGAATACATTGAAGAGGATTCCTCCATCTTTGCCCAGAGCATCCCATGGAACCTGCAGCGCATCCTTCAAAACAAACATGAGCCTGGAAAATACTCACCACCCAGTGAGCTAAAATCTCCTCCCTCTCTCTACTCTGACAACCACTTTAATGCAACTTCTAAAATTATATTCTGAGATCCTAAAGTGACAGATTTGTCTTCTGGAATGTGTAAATGCTTTTTTATTGTAATAAAATGTTTAATCTTGAATCTTCAATCCCTGTTCAAGTGCCATTTATGGATCTGTTGAGCCGTCATGCTTGTGTGTATACAGATGACGGCGCAAAGGTGGGAGTGTATCTCTTAGACACAAGTGTTCAGGTGACTCATCGTGAGATTGAGGACAGGGTTATGGTGACGGACTTCAACAGTGTGCCAGAGGAGGATGGGGTCAGAGTTCACAGACAGGTTGGTGAATGGAATTAATGTTTTATGACAGCTGGGCAGTTTTAAATGTAAGTGCTAACGGGAAGCGTCTTCTGCCCACAGGCTAGTCAGTGTGACAGTCATGGGACGCACGTAGCAGGAGTGGTCAGTGGACGGGACTCAGGTGTAGCTCGAGGTGCCAGCGTAAACAGTGTCCGAGTGTTGAACTGCCAAGGCAAGGGTACCGTGTCAGGAGCTTTGGCAGGTAAACCAAAACATAAATAATAATTAAAATAAATAAATAAAAATGAAAATCATAACATTAATGTTAATAAAAATAAATATATATCATAAAAAATGTATGTATGTACAGTACAGTATACATTCAGTATATACTGTGTGTGTGTGTGTGTGTATATATATATATATATATATATATATATATATATTAGGAGATTTAAGATATAACTGTCAGGAGATTTGGAAGGTAAACCAAAACATAAATAATAATGCATAAATAAAATAAGTAAAAAACATAGTATTCATAAAAAATAAATATATGTTATAAAACATTCTATACTATAGATAATAATAATATTATATCTGAACCTCACCCACACACATTTAATATTTAATTTATTATATATCAATCAATAAAAATAAACAAAAAAAAAATACACACATATATATACATGTTTATTTTTATTGATATATATATATATATATATATATATATATATATATATATATCAATAAAAATAAACGTATATATATGTGTGTGTGTATTTTTTAAATTTTCTATATATTATATTATATTAGTATATGTATGTTTATTTTTATTGATATATATATATATTTGTGTTTATTAAATTCATATATATATATATAAATATATATGATATATATATATATATATATATATATATATATATATAAAATTCACAAACATAAATAAATAAAAACAATACAACAACCCTAATATTTAATATTAACCTTTAATTATTATGAAAAATAATAATATATATTATAATATATAGGAAATAATTATATTTAATATTAGTATTAACCCCTAATTAATTTAATTTATGAATATAATGTAATATTAACCTTATTGTTTAGTTTTACTAGTTTATTTACATACTAATTGTGTGACTTTCATCATGTAACATTTTAATTAATATTATATTTAGCAGACTGCACTGAATTATAATATCATAAATAATAGAATATAAACCTTTTTAATATATTAAATATTAATAATCTTACTAATTTATTAAATAAGACATAAATAATTAAAAAATGTTACATTATATTATATTATATTAAATAAAAGGAAAAACATTATAACAAGAAATATGTATTATAATGTCTGGAGCTTTGGCAGAGAAACAAGCAAACAAACAATAAATAAAAATATTATATTATTATTTTACTCAACTCTGTTGCAGGTCTGGAGTACATCCAGTCATCACTGACGTCTCAGCCTATCAGACCCGTGATCCTACTGCTGCCATTTGTAGGGGGATTCAGTCGCACGCTCAACGCCGCCTGCAGGTCAATGGTTGAATCTGGCGCAGTGCTCATTGCTGCAGCTGGTAACTACAACGATGATGCTTGTCTGTACTCACCAGCCTCAGAGCCCGAGGTACCGGCCTGAGATTACAATGGGTTGAATCCTTCAGAAAAGCATTTGCTTGTCAATATGATGGGTTTTGACATCATTTGTTCCCCTGCTGCAGGTGATAACGGTAGGGTCTGTTAATTTTGCTGACCAGCCGTTGAGCTCTGGGAAGATGGGCACCAACGTGGGCCGCTGTGTGGACGTGTTTGCGCCCGGTGATGACATCATCAGCGCATCCAGCGATTGCTCTACCTGCTTCACTACCAAGAGCGGAACGTCACAGGCAGCGGCACATGTCGCTGGTTAGCGCGTGCACACAATCTAATGCATACTATTATTAGTGCGTGTTATTAGATAGATGAGAGTATATTTTATCAGTCTGTCCATATAACCCGCTCTGGTCTGTGTGTGTTTTCAGGTGTAGCGGCAGTGCTCCTGAATCTGAGTCCAAACTCCAGCTCTGCTGAGCTTCTGCAACAGCTCCTCTATCATTCAGTCAAACAGGTCATTAACCCGGAGTCTCTTCCACAGGACCACCGTCTCACTTCACCCAACATGGTGGTCGCCCTGCCCGACCCGACCTCCACTCTCACAGGTCAGAGTTCACGAGTGAAGCTTCAACAATAGTAATAATATGGACTGATATTACAGTCTGATGTATGATGATTATAATACTATAATATGCAGATTGCAATGAATTTATATAATATAAAATAATGATCATATTTAATATTAATATTAACCCCTAAACAATTTAATACTATATTTAACAGTGAATTAATATAATACTATATTTAACAGTGAATTAATATAATATAAATTATTAGTATTAATCTTATTTATAGTTTTGTTTTACTGGTTTATTTACGAACTAATTGCATATTTAGTAGTGAATTGCATCACGTAACATTTCATTTAACAATATATTTAGCGGACTGCACTAAATTATTATATTATATCATATTATATATTAATTCAGTACAAAACAATAAATGAGGTTAGCATTATTAATAAATATGAATAGATTATTATATTATATTATATTTATTTCAGTGCAATCTGCAAAATATAAATGTTACATGAAAAGAAAGTCACTACTAAATATACAATTAGTATGTAAATAAATCAGTAAAACAAAACAATAAATAAGCTTAATATTAATAATACAGTATTATATTATAATACTTTAATATTTATTATTAATATCAACCTCATTGTTTTATTTTACGGGTTTATTTACATACTAATTAATTTAATATTATATTTAGCAGATGCAGTGAATATACTATAATAATATTTATTAATAATACTAACCTTGATTATTGTTTTGTTTTACGGGTTTATTTACATACTAATTAATTTAATATTATATTTAGCAGACTGGAGGGAATATAATATAATATAATATAATATAATAATATTTATTAATAATACTAACCTTGTTTATTGTTTTGTTTTACTGGTTTATTTATATGCTAATTGTGTATTTATTACTGACTTTCATCATGTAACATACTGTACATACAATAATTTATTGCATTATTTTCTTCCCTGGAACATTTTGAAACAGTTTAACTTCTAAAATGGTATTAAACGGTTTTTGGTAGTCTGTTATGGGCCCAGGCTGGTTTATGTGGATGCTTTTGCAGTTTATGACTAGTGTTGCCATGATGGGTGACTAGATTAAACACTGTGGAAGTGGCCAAAACCGTTAAGGAGGTGTTGTGTATTTTTAATGAGGTTGCTGCTACATGTGTGTTCTCACAGGAGAGGATCTGCTCTGTAGATCGGTTTGGTCTGAGAGGTCTGGCGCTTCAGGTTTCGCCACAGCTGTGGCCCGCTGTCGCCAGAGTGAAGAGATGCTGAGCTGCTCCAGTTTCTCACATAACGGCGCAAAAGCTGGAGAAAGAGTGGAGGTCATTATCAGAAAAAGTTTCAGTATCCTCAAAAAATACACTTTAAACTGTCAGCCTGATGCAAGTCACTACTCTACATCAGAGAGTGAGGAAAGCAGAGTATTGTTTAATGATTTTCTTTCTGACAGGTGAGAGATGGGCAGAAAGAGTGTGTTGCTGTCAATGGGAACGGAGGGCAAGGTGTGTTCGCTGTAGCGCGCTGTTGTACAGGCCATAAAGCTCAGTGCCAGATGATAGACAGTCCCGAGAGAGGCGCGAACGCAGAATGTCCCCCAGACCACCAGCTGACAGGTGACAGATGGTTTCGCACTGCAGCGTTTTTCATAAATTCAAGAAATGATGATTTATTAATGGAATGTTCTGGGTTCAGTGGAAGGGTTAGAATTTCTTTATTAGCCTTTTTTTTTTTGAGAACTCTAATCTCATGCATTCATTTTAAAATGATTCTGTTTTCAGTTTCTGCTCTGAAAATGAATTTGAATAGAGTTCTCTATGTTTAACTTAATTACAACTTGATTGTCTTTGTATATATTTCTAGTCATGTTTCTAGAATGTGACAACTGTCTTCTTTCCCTGCAGGCTGCAGTTCTTCCTCTTCATCTGGGGATGTATCAGACTCTGATCGACCTCTACATGGGAGCCGCAGGGCATGTCCTGCTAAAAGGGGTGTAACGTCATATGCCTCCTGCTGCCAAACGTCCTCTCTGGAGTGTCGGCTGAAAGAACACGACCCCACGGGTCTTAGCGAGCAGGTGACTTACTACTCTCACAAGAAATTTACATTTACTCAGTGAACAAAAAACAAATGCATGGCTTGTAACATTTATACAAGCGGCAGTTTAACTCCTGAATCTGTGGATTCATTGAAACATGACTTAAAGGGACAGTTCACCCAAAAATGAAAAATATCACATGATTTACTCACCCTCAAGCCATCCTAGGTGTATATGACTATCTTCTTTCAGCCAAACACAATAGCAGTTATGTTAAACATATCACGGCTCTTCCAAGCTTTATAATGGGAGAGAATGGTACCCGAGATTTTGAAGTCCAAAAAAGTGCATCCATCCGTCATAAAAGTCACAGTTTAAAAAAAATAAATAAAAAAAATAAGTAATACTCCAGGGGGTTAATAAAGGCCTTCTGAAGTGAAGCGATGGGTTTTTTAAAAGAAAAATTTCCATATTTTTAACTTTTTAAACTATAATCATTGGCGTCCGGTAACGGGCATACGCACGTCTAATTCCGGTGGAAGAGTGACCTCTGACCCAACGCATGACACAAGATGTAGAAGTAGCGTAAGCTTAGAAACCTCTAGCATTTCAAACAAAAAGGGCTGGGCAACAAACTCAAGCTCATCTACTCTTATATCGAAATCCTCCGACGTTTCCCTTTAATAATGGTCATTTTAGACTTAAATGTTATTATATGGATATTTTTCTTACAAAAACCCATCGCTTTGCTTCAGAAGGCCTTTATTAACTCCATGAAGTCGTGTGGATTACTTTTATGATGAATGGATGCACTTTTTTTGGACTTCAAAATCGCTGGTACCATTCACTCCCATTATAAAGCTCGGAAGAGCCGGGATATTTTTTATTATAACTCCGATAGTGTTCGTCTGAAAGAGGATAGTCATATACACCTAGGATGGCTTGAGGGTGAGAAATCATGGGATAATTTTCCATGAACTAAACACCTTAGTTCACCTAAAATTGAAAATGTTGTCATCAATTACTCACACTCATGTAGTTTCAAACCCATACAACTTTTGTTCATCTTCGAAACACAAATGAAGATATTTTTTTAATGAAATCTGAAGGATTTTTCCTCCAGTGAAGTCTATTCACCCAAAACTCTGAGTTCAAAACATTCATAAAGAGATGGAAGCTCCAGCATTTATTTTACCGTTTACCATATTTGAGTGCTCACTGTATGTTCACCTCTCAATGTTTCTGTGTAAAAAAAATCAGTTCATCATATAAAGCGATCATGTCTCTTCAGAAGACTTGGATTAGAACACCCTGTGAAGGCGAAAGATTTCAATGTAAATTTTGCATCAGGTTAAGTTTGTCATACAAATTTACCCTGTTGACCAATACAAAGATTTGAAAGTACCTTCTGTGAGAGCTGGGCTTCATACATCGCCACTCTATTGATATTTCGCTAATATGACCGAACCTTTAGTGTCTCTGAGCAGCACTAACCTGCATTATTTCTTTTAGGTGGAAGTTTCATGTGAGGACTCCTGGACATTGACAGGCTGTCAAGCTCTTTCGCGTGGTTCGGTCATTCATGGGGCATTTGGTTTAGGAAACACCTGTGTCGTTCATACATCTGGAGGAGATAAAGGAGCTGCCGCCATCGCCACCTGCTGCAGGCACCGCCCGTCCCACCAGCCGAGTGACCGCTGAAGACGCCTAAGGCGACATGTGCTCCTCTTTCCTCCCTTCTCTAAACACATAACCAAGGACATAACTGCTATAACTCAGAATAGTTGGAGGCGTGAGAAATGAGTTCAATTCTGCCACTATGGAGAAGAGCATCGTAACGGTTTCTGGATATAACCATAACCAATATAAAACACTTTAAAATAGGCCTTTAAACTGCAAAACACATTTTAAATAGGGATGCATTGACCAAATAAATAAAATTCTATATTATTTGGTTTAAATAAATTAAAAATAAAATTCTAATAACTAAAACAATTTGAAATGCTACAAGTGAATTTAGGCTTCACTGAAAAATGGACATTCATTTTGAGATTTGCTAAAGATTACATTTAACAGTGTTATTCAATTGTTCATTTTAAAAGATTAACTTTTTAGTGAGCGTTAGATGATGGCAAAGGTAATCTAAATGTAAAAAAATAAGAAACAAGCATGCTACAATGATATAATATTGGGCAATATTTTTAAAATATGGACCAATTCTTAAATTAAACCTCCAATATTCGTAATTGTATTTAGCCAGCACTTTTCAGTTTGATATTTACACATTTCTGAATCGAACAATATCTATTTTACTATATTTCGGGAAGAGCATATGTACTTTTATGCATGCGCACTGTTTATAAGAGTATACTTCTTTTTATAAATGTGTATTTTTACATTACAAGTTTTATACAAATGTTATACGAGTAATGGTCTAAAATCAACTTCAGACATGACACGTACAAAGTGACAATCTGAAAAGTTGTGCATTCCAGTTTTTCATTTTTTTATATCAAATGTTTTCATTGTCAAACTCTGATGTACAAATTAAAATGTGGTTTTAACATGCATTAACAGATTCCTTTACACATCATACACACTCGCAGCAGAAATGAATCAAAGAATCCTCAGTTATTAAAAACTCAAGCATCTTCAACCCTGTCCTGACACCCAGCTTAAAAATGCAAGCCTCGTCACAGATCTGCCGAGCGGTTGGTACAGCATCTACGGGTGTAGGAAAGGTAAAAAAAGATTGATTGGAGGGAGGAGGATCAGACTTGATGATAGTTTTATCACACCCTGTTCACTCAAGTACTTCAAAGATGACTCTAGAGCACTGAGTACAAACTGTAACTCCACCATTTCTTATGGGCTCCTTTAGTGACAACCATTTAGGCAGCTGAGCTGAAATTAGTGTGATATCATTGCGAATGTGCATATTCCAGCAAAATAAGAAAGATGCCTTCAGGCACTGATCTGATGAATTGTCCTCTCAATCGTCACGGAACCCTGTGCCTTCAGTCCGAAACATTTAGAAAAACTCCTCTGGTCACCCTAAAATCTGTTTAACTAATCATCCAAAACGCCAACCACATCTGCGGCGGTGAATTAGCAATGAACCATTTACTGATTCAAAGTATAAAGGCAGTTGTGAGTACTGCAGTGTTTTGCTGACTATTAGAGGCTGACACCAAGAGAAAGAGTCAAAAAGTCAAATACCCTTCTGAAAAACAGTTTAAACCAGCCTTAACTGGTTTTGCCAGGTCGGCCAGCTTGACCAATCTTGAGTTAAAGTGCCCAAAACCACTCTAAAACCAGCCCAAACTAGGCTGGTCCTGTTGAAAAAACATGTTAAACCAGTTTAAGATGGTGTGCTGGTTTTACCGATCACCCAGCCTGACCAATCAAGAGTGGAAGCGCACGGAAACCTACCAAAACCAGATTAGCAGGATTTTCCTGTTGAGAAAAAAACATCTTAAACAAGCTTTTAAGTGGTTTGCTGGTTTTGCCTGATCACCCAGCCAGACCAATCAAGAGTTTAAGTTCTCGAAACCCCTAAATCCAGCTAAGCGGGGAAAAAAACATCCTCAAGCAGTCTTCAAGTTGGTTTTTGGACCAGCTGAACACCAACTAAGCCAAGATGGAAGACCAGCAAAAACCAGCTAAGACCAGCAGACCTGCTTAGGCTGGTTTAAGATGTTTTTTTTTTTCCTCAACAGGTGGAAGACCAGCGTGTTTCAGCTTCGGCTGGTTTACTCAGTTCTTTTCCTCCTAGAGAGTCTCTCACACATGCAAACATGCGAAGAAGCATGTCAAAAAAGCGTCGACGTGAAAGTTTCCGAAAAACCAAGCAGAGAGCAGGTGACTGTGAGGTAAAAAGCAGCACTCTTTCAGCAAACGTTTGTGTGAGGTGGTGTTGAGGTCTTTCCACTGTAAACATTGAAGCAATGTCGCTAAGTGTTCTAGTCTAAATACAAAATGAGCAGCAAACGGCAGATGAATCACCCTGCGGACACCCTGAAAGAGAGACATCACAGGCCCAGCTCAAACAAGCGACCGTGACGCTCGAGATGCCGCCTGTGTCCTCATATGGCGCTCTGAGATGAGCGCGGCCGAGCGTATGCGTGTGTGTTGTTATCGTAATGTCGAGTGAGTTCAGGCATTTGTGTAGCACGATTTGTCTTCTGGTTTGTCTCAAGACGAGGACGCGAGCAGCGTAGGGGACGAGTCGAGTAAAGGCACTTTACTGCTCTGTAACAACTTCCCATCCCTCCAACAACCTCTGTATTACTCTCTCCCCTCCCCCTTCATCCCCTTTCTGCCCGATCCTCGCCACGTCATTCTATCGCATAAGGCAGACTGAACGGAAATGATGCAGGCAAATGAACAAAAAAAAAAGGGACAAATTTGGCAAAATTAACCCTGAAAAGTGTCTTCACGTCCTAGACCTTCATACCAGAGCGGCACAAGACAACATCAAAACAGATGAACAGAAATAGTGAGATGACACACTGCTGATTGTAGCACTCATTGTCTTTCAGGAGGAAGAAACCTTCATTGGACAGTAACATCTCTGTGTGTTGCATATGTGTATCTTCTGATGCGATGTGTCTTCCGCTGTAAAGTCTGTCCCCCACGTCCACCGTCATATTTCTCTGTCTAGCACTTGCGTAAACAGCTCGTGTCTTCTGCAGCACGCCGTTCCTATCCAGCGGTTCCTATCCAGAAAGTCAAGGATGGACAGAGAGCAGCGAGGGACATGTCTGTCCAATTGTCTCCATGTCATGAATCGGTCACAAACTGAATTCAAATATAAAGTGCATTTTAAAAATACCAGCAAGAATGAGAAGGGAAAAACGGTGTGATTATTTGACTCTCAGAGACTTGGCAAGTTCCTCTTTGTTTTCGAATAGATTTGAGGCACCTCTCAAACAGATCCAGAAAAAAATAAAGAAAATCAGTAAAGGATTCTTAAAAATATTATTTTACATTTGAAATTACACTTATGGAACACATCTTTACATTTCTCATGAACAGTATCTACTTAATTACATTGGCAAATATACGCTGACTGATTTCTTTTAAAATACCCCGTCTGGCACCATAGTAGTAGTTCTGCGTAAAAACGTTAAGGAAATGAAAGCCTCCGTTTTTAAGTCCCGTTCGTCTGACAGAACTCATCGAGTCAGATGAAACATCTCAATAACTTGTAAGACATGAACTCTAATTTCATCCAGCCAATCTTTAACCACCAGAAGAAAAAAAAAAAATAAAAAAAATGAGATATTCGCGTCTGTTCACGTCCCCGGCGAGGCGGCCTGAAGAGTGAGCGCTCCGACGGGCCCTTTGGCTCCTTGTGGTCGCTCCATTTCCAGTCCCTAGAAGATCAAATGCAGTTTTCTGATTGTGTGTTTAGAGCCCCAACATCTTTCCGTCGGAGGGAAATTTTTTTTGTGTTGTTTTGTTGCGCACAAACAATGAGAAACGTTAGGGGTCCACATCTTCTAGATCACTCCGAGAATCACCCAACATCATTGGGGATTCGGATCCCTGAGAGAAAGAGGGAGAAATAATAGTGAAAATACTTATTTATTAAACACTAGGATGTTCTCATAATATACTGCTGACACTGTTTTATGATATAATTGATGATTGACTGTTGAATTAATGAGACCTGTCTGAGGCTTCGGTCTGAGTTCTCATTGGCTGGGCTGCCGTCTGATCCATTGCTGCTGCCGGACTGCTCCTTCTCATTCAGTAAAGCTGTGGCATACGCCAGAGTGTCCTAAACACAAAACCCATCATTCATTGAGCAGGTCAAATGCTGTGATTCTTTCATAATGACTAGCTAACTCTTAGCTGTAAGCTCAAACGTGCTGCGTAACATGAGAATGAACCTCACTGGTTCATTCAAGCAAACATGCTTGTTCTTCCGTTTACAACTACCGATATGTGAGTTGATGAATGTTTATATGTAAATAAAAGCCTAAATTCAATCCGGTCATCATATAAAGCAATCGAGTCTCTTTAGAAAATTTGGATTAAACCGCTCAATTCCTATGGATTTTTTTTTTTTTTTACACAACTGAAAATTAGCTTAACTTATTTTTATGCTGTTCTGTGGGTGTTTTCATCACAAAGAAAAGCAAAATATTAAGGATGTACAAAAGTGATGAAAAGAGAGTGGAAAATGGGACTTTTTACTCTTAAGATCTGTACAAACCATATTTTCAATTGAAATAAAACTGAAAATCAAAATAAATATTAAATGAAAAACTTAAAAACCTTTAAAATGAGAAATGTCTTACCAACCAAAAAAAATAAGCACTAAAGTTGAAGTACTGAAATAAATGAAAGCTATACAGAAACTTTTTACCCTTTAAATTTACAGTGTTTTTTTTTAGTATTATTCATATATTATTATAGTATTTATTGGCTTTTATTTTATATTTTCAGTTTTCATTTTAGTTTTAGCAATGTTGTGCTTTTGTCATTTTTTAATGTCAAACCGAAGTAAAATTTTTTAAATTTTTAAAAATTACATGCGTTTATACAGGTTATAGCGTAAAACAAGTTCGACGATGACAAGAACGCAGCATAATGATGCATCAGTAAGTGCGGTACCTGAGCTGAGATGGTGCGCTGGAAGGTTTTAGCCGTGGACGTCTCATTCGATACGTTACTCTGAGGCGTCCAGTAGTGCTCTGACATCTGAAAGACAGGAGATGTGGAATTAAAAAAAATGCACAATAAAGAAGTACTTGTGTGTGATGCGTATCTGTGGTCTCTTGCCTTCTTCTGAAGCCACTGCACTGCCCAGCTCCAATGTCCTGAGAGCTCTTTAAAATAGTCCTTAGCTGGAGAACATCTAACAGAAACACAGAGGCATTAAACATCACTGCATGAATAAGTGTAACCACAGTTATAATACTTATGTTAGAAATTATAACGCATTAAAACGATGCAACAAGGAATCTGCAAATATTACAATGCATTTTTAATGTACATTATATTATAATCAGGGCTTGATGTTTTCTTTTTTTTCCACTGTGGCTAGCGGTTTTCTGAAGTTACTAGAGTTACTAGCATTTTCACTGGCCACAATTTTGACATCGATACTATGGGGAAAAATTGCCATATCGATATTTTTAATATTATCTCATAATTTTGCAGCAGGTATATTAGGCTGCAGGCACTTTAAGACCTGACGCACGGATCCAATATACTGTTACACATGCGCTTTCTTTCGGTTTACGTTCACTTAAAACAACTGACTGTGTTTACATGAATACTCGCCATGACCGGCTTTTTAATGTTATTTTGTTTGTATTTGACTGTATAAGCAGCAAAAAAGAACTCAATTTAATACTGAGAGGAGGCTTTATGTGCACGAACATTTCGGTATGAGCACAAAATCTACGGGAATGAGTAAAATTATGCTCAATATGCACAATCCTACTCCGAAATTCAAGCCTTGTAAGACCAACAATACTCATCTGGAGCAAATGAAATGAGTGAGTTAGAATATGAATGTTGAATATGAAAAATGACATTTGCTATAGATTGGGTGATAATTGAATACGCCATCATATCATAATATCTCTACAACACAGGTATGTAAATATCTATGTTGTGCATCCTTAATTTGAGCCCAGTGTTCTACACTCACTTCTGTGCCAGCGTGACCAGGAACTTCACACACTGATAGCAGCGACTGCTGTCCACGTTGTTGCTCTGATGCATCAAAGCTGTGAATGATTGAGAATCACATGTTAGTATACATCAGTTTAAATCACACAAATACTCATGCTCATATGGTTCTCACCCAGAAGGCCCTTTTCAGATTCAAATGCATATTTGAGCCTCTGGGACTGTAGAGGGTCCTCTACCATCTGAGAGGTGACAGGAAGAACAGTGTTACATCATTACACCCCACTCGAAACCTATATTTATAGCAGCATACGGCCATCACTCACCAGGATCTCTAGCAGCATCTGAAAAACGTTCTTCAGTTCATGAGGAGGAGCCGTTTCCAGATGATTCTAGAACATGAACATATTGTCAGGTATATTTTTATTGAATAAAAATAAAGGCAGGGATCAGCTCAACAACATTTTTCTCTGCTGAGATTACTTCAGATTTGAATATTTGTATATGATATTTTTACTCAATATTAAACAATATACATACAACAATACTTTGATCGCATTTAAACACATGCGTAAAAAGATATTATGTTTTATTTAACAAGCCTGTAACCATTTAGATCAGAGATTGACCATTTACAGCCATTTACAAGAGAATACATTCAAAAGTTATTGCCACCTATGGGCCAAGTTCCATATAAGTTTGCATGCTTCTTTAGAATCATATGTCACATGTGCTCACCTAATGATGCAAAATTTTGAGTTTTCCTTTAGACATGACAGGCTTTTGGGTAGACTTGGCCACGCCCATTTTTAAAACGGCTATCCAAAATTCAACATTTTTTTGATAATTATTGATCTAGAGAATCCCCAAAAATTGTGCTACAGTGGTTTTACAGAGGTAGAGTGAAAAATCTAGGATTTGTTCGCCAGAGTTGGTTTTTGAAATAATCTTAAGGGCCGTGAGCCAAACAGGTCCAGTGAGTTTCGTTCCGATCGGCCTCTGTTAACCTTGTCCGATAGCTGCTCAAACTTCATTGGTCACTGCCGGCCACGTTTTTAAAGATACACAAATGTCCGCAAAAGGCAGTCTTGGGACCTTGGACAAAGACACCACATCAGACTTAGGGTCGTGTAGTTATAGGCATTTTTGAAAACAAATTAGCCATTTTAGTAAAAGTGGCTCCACCCACTTCAAACGTTTTTGTGGCCTTTAGAGATGATGAATCAACTGTTTTTTCAGTCAGAGACTCCAGAGAATCTTGCTGCACTGGTTTGGTTACAATTGGGCCAAAAAAAAATTTCCAAAATACCCAAAAATCCTGAGCCAAGGATTCCAACAATATAAGACACTGGCGCCTACGCCTAATGGTTTAGTAGTTATGAGCTATTTAATACTTTTCACTGCTGTAGCGCCCCCATCAGGCCGATCAGGGTGAGCCTTGGTGACATGCGAGTTCCCTCAAAGTTTCAAGTCTCTACAACTTACGGTTTGATCTGCCCAATCACTTTTAGAGGAGATGCTTGGAAATTTTAACAATTACAATTGGGTTTCAGAGCTACGTGCTTGAACCCCTAATTATTAATATATAATAACTATACATAATTATTTAAAAAAGTATTTATTGATTGCTTGCCATCCTTATAATTGACCCCTGGAAGATTTAAACTAGTCACGTTACCAACCTTGAGTAACTGCAGGACTCCCAGTGAGAAAGGTTCGTTACAGAATGAGCAATACGTGATCATCTCTATGAGAAACGACAACGGTCCGGACAACTCACGCATGGCAAACATCACCTGAAAGATATGTGCTTCAGTTAGTAGTGTGCAATACAGACAAACAGAGACAGGAGAGGGTGAAAAAGAGATCTTACCTCCATGAGATACACCTGTCCTTCCGCTTTAAAGAGCAGTGTGTTGATGTCTGCATGTAGAGGCAGGAGGGGTGAAGATGGAGCCACCAGTCCTGAGGAAGCGTGCTTGAACACTCCTTGAGCTGAACACGCACGAGAACCGCATTAACACATCAGTCTCACAGACAACCATTAACATCTAAACACAAGCAGCAGACTGCATGCAGTTGATTTTGTTCATTAAATTACATTATTGTGTATTTGTATTATGCAAATGTTTCCATTTTTAATTTAGTTCAAAATCTGTTTTGGTCTTTCGCATTTTTATGTCATCATAACAGTTTTTGTTAATGATAACTTTGGTGTGTGTCCAGAAATCATTGTGTGTTCTTACCCTCCGTCCTCTGAGACGTGAGGTCTGTGTGCAGCACTATTAAGGCCAGAGTGTTGTGGAGATGCAGGAACTCTCGAGCCTGTGCTGAACTCCAGCGCCGGTGCTAAAACACACAACGAGCAGAATGTCATTAACACAGACATTAAACAATAGAGGGTAACATGAGTGCTTAAGCAAACCCCAATATTCACACAGAACATCATTTGTCATCATTCTAGGGATAGTTCAACAAAAAATGAAGTTGTTCCAAACCTGTAGTTTTTTTCTTCTGCTGAACACAAAGATATTTTGAAGAATGTTGGTAACCAGACAGTTGATGGCACCCACAGTGTTTTTTTTCCTAATATGCAAGTCAACGGCTACCGTTAAATCTCAGGTTACCAACATTCTTCAAAGTATCTTCTTTTGTGTTCAACAGAAGAACGAAATTCATACAGGTTTGGAACAACTTGAGGGCGAGTAAATGACAAAATTTTCGTTTTTTGGTGAACTATCCCTTTAATCAGGTGTTAAAAGATGGCGTCTGCAATACCTGGTTGTTTTGCCGGTTGGCTCCCAGGAGGAAGACGAGCATCCGACGATAAGCTGAATGTTTCAGCAGTAGCTGACATGGCCCAAATCCCTGAAACAGATTGTCAGTGAATAACTTAAATCTGCTCAATCGGTATGGCTTCAGAAGACTTAAAGACCCCCTGCGGTGAAAATCGATGTTTATATGTCTATGTGTAAATTCATCAGTCAACAGCATTGTTGAGTATTTTCAACTTAAAACTGCAGTGAACTAAAGACAGTCTCAAAAAACGCGGTTTGAAATCGCTGGTGTTTCTGACGTCAAAACTACCTTGTAACCAATCACGTCAGCGTGTGGGCGGGCTTTAGCATATCATTAACTATACTCTGAAGCAGGAGAGTCAGGTTATCCCAGAATACTTTCCTGTTGATATGAAAAATTGTGTACATTTAGCAATATAGCTGTATATAATTTATATTTCGATGCTATGATGAATTATATGCCTTTTTCCACTGATGATTTACATTTACATTTTTCATTATTTAGCAGACACTTTTATCCAAAGCGACTTACAAGGGGAGCAATTAGGGGTTAGGTGCCTTGCTCAATGGCACTTTAGTCATGGTATTGAAGGTGCAGAGAGTGCCATTTATTCACAATCCCCACTTTCAATTCCTGCCGGCGTGGGAATCGAACCGGCACAAGCCCGACTCCCTCACCACTAGGCCACGACTACCCACATGATCTAAGTTGTTCAAAGTCTTTCTAAGGATGCTGATTTTTAGAACAGCTGTCTGACTCTGAGATGGCGAACGGGAACGTTTGAGTGACACGTTATTTTATAACGTAGTCAAGAAAAAGGTTAATCATATTAATTACCGTTATGTGTCTGATGTTGTAAAGAGTGATACATAAAGCTCGTTACCATTCTGATACATCGACTTGTAGACAAGCCTGTATAATTCACTTCTTCTGAATCAGTTTCTGGTTCAAACATATACGGCTGAATTAAACCAGTATTTTGACATTGCGCAGCGTTTACTACAGTAAAGTTGAGCGAGTGGATCTCTGAGCTGGTGTGAGTTGAAGCGGGGCTAATTTGCATATTAATAGTTCCGTGTATACTAAAAGAAGCAAGGGTGTAGAGTTACATTCAAGCTATTTTAAGGCATGAAGAAATGATTTTCACCAGAAAAAACATTGTCATTTTAATGATCAAAGATGAGTTTAAAAGGATAAAATTATTGACTACAGGGGACTTTAAGGTGCGGACACATTAACAGTTCGCCCGGCGAAATTTCACAGGTGAATTCCAGTCATTCTAACAAGAATCTGCGGAAAAAAAAGGGTGAAAACGTTCCCATGCCGATTTTACTCGTGTTCAAGTTGGTCACATATATTCCCAGTGCTGACCAACAGAAAGCGACTTATTTTTGTGCAGTGCTTCATACATCTCTACACTATTGATGCCATTTTTTGTGGACGAGAAATTTTGCTAATGTTGCCGCACCTTTAGAATATTAGTGTACAAGTTGTGTGGGCCACTTTTATGCGTCTTTTCTGAGCTTACTAAATATTTTCTTTATGGAAAAGAACAGCATGAACGTTCTTCAAGTACACTGCCTGGTGCCTATAACATTGTTCTCACCCTCTGAGCAAAGTTACTGAAGAGGCTGAAGTACTGAGAACAGTTCTTGCAGTTGTCCGGGACGTCCTTATCCAACAGAGAAAGCAACATGTCCAAAAGACAGTCCAGCCCAGTGTCATGGAAGTACAAAGCACACTCCAGGGTTTTCTCCAGGATGGTGGCCACCACGACACGGACCTCTCGAACACTGCATTCCAACAGACAGATCCTACAGAGAGAGAAAGATATGGTTTATCATCAGATTAACCTATTAACTTGTGAATGTTTTGTGAATCTGACCCGTTTTCTATATTTTGCATGAATGTGTGGTAGGAGAAGCTGGCACATCTGAGATGGTTGGGAGGTTCTGTGGAAACTCTTTCTGTAGAGCCAGCTCTATCATTCTTCCCAGGGGGAAAAGTATTTTCAGAATTATGGCTCCAGTTCTCCATTGATAAGGGAAATGGTTGCTTATTTTGTTGGATGTGTGTCAGAACTCGATCATAAAACAATACGGAACATTCCCTGGCTTCGGCTGCGGTGTGGAGTGATAATCGGGGCAGCCCTAACATCCGATACGAACCCTCCAATCGTGTAACAGGGCTGCGAATCTCCAGATCTGGCTTACATGCTCTACACATTAACAGCCCCTGACTGGCCCACCTTCGGCCGTAGCTCACATGTGCTATCGATTTTCAGCAAAACAATTATGACCACACACTTACACAAACACAGGTGTTTTTGGTTTTGGGCGAGCTGGGCATTAGCTAAAACAAAAGTGAGTGAATATCACTCATGGGACAGTTTATGGCTCTCTATGTTTTTTCTTGTGGCAAAATCCAGTTGTACAACAGATCATCTAGCATAAGTTAAATGTACAGTGGCGTCAAATCGTATTTCGAGAATTAGTTCAAAAGTCTGCTGTATTTCTTTAAAATGAATGGCACTTGGTTTGTTATATATTGCAAATATATCCATGTATTGTTAATAGGTAAACTATGTAACTTTTGGCCTTCTAGCATTGCATCCCTAATAAAAACATCTCCACATCAGCATTTCAAATCCCTCAGTTCTCACCACTTCTGAATAGCCAAGCCAATGCTGTTTTTTGTTTAATTACGAGCTCTGTCACTTCTCTTTTTGCCAGCAGATTCTTCTCTGTTCAGCATTTGTTTAAAATGGGTGATGGCCCGGAGCAACTTTTTTCTATTTACAGATCGATGAGACATGCACAGGCGAGTGACATGTACGCAATTGACTCTTTGGTTTGATTGACATGCGTACCAACCAATCATAACCCCGAATCCGCCATTTTGTCTGACAAAGCAGTCAGGGGAGTTAATAGATTATGTTGGCGACCTTGAACTTCAAAAATTGAGTGTACTCCGTGCTTGAAACAACATTCCTTCTGATGTTCATTCAAGTTTATTTGATGCTATAAATGAACTAATATGAAGAGATGATCAGTTTACGAGCCGCTTGAACTGAGGAGCTACAGCGATCTGTCACGACACATTAAAGAGACACTATATGGTATTTATTGTTTAAACTTATTTAAAAAATTACAATATATTAAATATGAAACTGTTTCATATGTCTGTCGAGGCGTTGTCAGTGCCCTCTTTGCTCTGGGATGTATTTTTCACTACATGAGAACATGATGTGTGGCGTGAGAGCGCATGACTTGTCGGACAAAACAACAGTAACTAAAGGGGGCGGGTCTTTGCGAAGGGTCAATTCCCCACAAAAAACATTCATCTATATTATCAATAAATATTAACACTTACAATAGGCTTAGCATAGTGTAGGGTAAGACAAACATGTTTTGGAAGAAGAATTGATGATGTACTGACAAAGTCAGGCACCGCAGGTCATGTGACAAGAACCATCCAATCAACCCTTTCCCTTACCCTAACTGTAGCCTAATTACCTCAGACAAACACAGAGCTCTGTTTGGTGATGCTTGGGCCAATTTTTCTTAAATGATTACCAAACTGGTCCTTGTCAACTCTGAAATAGGCTTTGAATCTCTCATCATCCAGATGGAGCTCTTGGATAAGTTTGTGAAATTCTCCGTGGTGCACCCAAACACTGCAGGAGTTTGTTTTTTTTCTTCTCCATTTATAAATCTTGTACTAGAGCTACTGCAATGGCTTTTCGGTGATGAAAATCAACTGAAACTTCTGCGTAGTCGTAGGGGAAAGCTGTTCATGGTTGCATAGCAACGACAGACGCCACAGAAGCGCAAGCTCCCGAACTCTTGCAAAAGCGCTTGCAATAGAAGGAGGAAGCGGCGCGGCTGCGCTTTCCACGCGTTTTTAGGGCCTTAAGATGTTTACTAGCCAAAGGCGATTCTATTGCCATGAGTGTGCAGAGGATGATGGATATGATGCTCACTTGATGATCTCTCGTCCTTCAGGTGCCACCAGGTACTGGACCATCCACTGACACGCCTCGCTACTCTTGGACAACAGAACCTCCACGGTAGCAATCCATTCCTCTGTGTCCACCCTGAGAGAGAAGACGGCAAAAATGCACATTGGTAACACAATGAACAGTCTAAAGTTACACTTTGGAGATTAATGTAATAAAACATTAATTGAATTATTAATTATAAGATAAATATTTGGTCAGAGTTTAGTTCCAATTCTCACTAACTACGACTTTTGCCTCAAATTCCGAAATACTGCTTATTAATAGTTAGTAAAGTAGTTGTTAAGTTTAGGTATTGGGTAGGAATGAGGGATGTAGAATATGATCATGCAGAATAAGGCATTAATATTTGTTTCATAAGTACTTATAACAGCCAAAATCCTAGTGATATGTATGCTAACAAGCAACTAGTTAATAGGGAGAATTGGACCCTAAACTAAAGTGTTACCGAATTACCAAATAAGTGTTCTTGTCTTTGTAATAGTTTAACGATAATGATAACTGGAACAAGCCTTGAGTTTAAGCATTGTAAACGAAAGTAGCATCTCACCTGAGTTTCTTTTTGGTGCGCAGGTATGTGTGGAAGAGGAACTGGACGGCCAGCTGCAGGCTGGTTTTTGCCATGGCTTGATAAGATGGATGTTTTAACTTTGTCTGTAAAAAGGTAAAGCCCAAATATGAGAGAGAGCAGAAGATAGACAGAGCTTATAGAAGAGGCAATAATCAAATGAATTCTCAGGATACCGCATTGACAGAGGCCAGAGACAGCGTGAAGTTGAAGTAATCGCTGTTGTAAACATCTCTGTTCTTCATAAACTTCAGATTTTCATCTCGCACCATCTACAGATTGAAAAAATCGGGAGTGTGTCAAACTTGTCAAAACATTATCAGGACACATGGTGGTTCTCTTAACCGTTTAAATATTTTATTCCTGAAGATATTCAGACTGGTACTATCCGGAAGACTCGAAAAAAACATGTGGAAAACAGAAAAAAACATGTTAAAACAAAATCTCAAAGAATGCCATTGCACCAAAACATGATCCAAATGTATTTTTTTTTTTTGAAGCATCTAAATAAAAAAATTAAAAATACAAATAAGTAACCAAACAAATAAGTAAAAAAAAATAAAAAAAAATTAAACAGTAAAAATTTGGAACACTTTTTGGAAAATTACAAAAATTTGGCATGAAATACTAAACGACATGTATAATTATTTATATCTATTCTTTCGTGCTGTTAAAGTAACTTACAGGTTCAAAGGAAGGATCAATACATTATTTGTGGCTTACTGATTATCATCACTAAAACAATTATGTACGGTTTCAAAAAAATATAAATGTGTTCGTTTATTTTAAACCAGTATTTATGTAAAATAACTTAAAAAAAGTCTAAATTTTCTGTAGGAAATGAGCCACAAATGCTGTTGATAGCCCTAAAGTAGTTTTTATGATGAATGAATGCACTTTTATGAGCTTCGAAACCCAAGTTACTATTCGCTCCTAGCTTGGAAGCTTGGAAGAGAAAGGATATTTTTTAATATAACTCTGAATTTGTGTATGAAAGAAGATAGTCATATACTCCTAGGATGGTAAATCATTGGATAATTTTCATTTTTGTGTGAACTAACCCTTTAACATCGATTGAAACCAGAACCTTTCTTTCAGTCACTTCAGACATGAAAAGGCCTTAAAATCTCTACCTGAAAGATCCTGGCGGGCATCTTCTCCACAAACAGACCCTTCTTCTCTCCTTTCTTGACCAAGCGTGTGAGCAGGCTGAGGCGGTCGTTGTTGGCTCTGGGAGGCCGTGGAGAGGATTGGGGTGAGATCTCCGGAGATGAAGGGGCTGACCTGAGATGAAGGATTATGAACATTAATAGGCGTGTCCATATTCAAAGGTTGATACAGGAGGAAATGAGACGCTAACTCACAGGGAGAGATCCTCTGCCTCCTGCCTCATGATGCTGACTCGACTCTTTTTGGGCAGGACGGGGGAGTTCTGGTCACTGATGCGCTGGTAGAACAGCATGTAGGCGTTCCAGTAGCGCCGCCGCACGTCCGGGTAGGGATTCGCTATAGCATGCAAACACATAGTAAAAGGAACCCCATGAGTGATAATGACGATGACGCCTTACATTTAATCCATCTGGGATAATATGTACTGTGTATGGTGTATTTTATATATATATATAAGGTCAAGCGGTGGACCAATCACACTGATCCAGCTGACCAATCAGAGCACATTGTGATATTCGGACAGACTGGGAAGAGAGGTGCTGCAACAATGTCAAAAATGTGAAAAATAATGTTTTTTGAACATTCAAGCATGAAAACCTATTCTGATAGAGCCTAAAAACTAAATCAAGAATTTCAAAAAGGGCATAATAGTTCCTCTAAGGAAACACTGCTTGAAGTTTATATTTATAAGCTGTACAATTTTTTTTAATTATTATATATTCTTATATTATGTATTTATTTTATAGCTATTCAGTTCATTTTAGGCCCACTATTGTGTTCATTTTCAGAGGAGGTACTACCAGAAATGTTCATTTTACTGACTTGGTACTAAAATACTGGTACTTTTGACATCATTAATTTATATGGATTTAAAGAAATATTAATAACTTACACTGGTCGTAAACTTTGGGTCTGTATTCTCCCCCAAAACACTCATACTCCAGAGTCTCATCGTTCATGTCAAACTCTTCAACAACATTGTCGTTAAACTTATACCAGCGTCCTCGTGCACTACCCCTAAAAGGGAAGAGAGGGTTGGAAAAACACATTACAGATCTTGCTCAGTTCATCGTGATCACTCAAACATTCCTTCATTCCCTCAAAAAATGCGCTGGTTAAAAGCACCATCATGGTGCCAAGCATCTGGGACTGTTTAAAGCTCTCATAAAAACATTTGCCAAAAACAGAAGCACGGCCCCCCCCAGAGACCCATAAATGCGCACACATACAGAGAGGGGCAAAAGACCTCCCAGGAAAATTAAGCCCATGTTTCAGATATAGATATATACATATATATATATATATATATATATATATATATATATATATATATATATATTATAGGTATAATGGTCACATGAAAAGAAAGTAAATAAATGAAATAGTTAATGTTTTTGCAGTAAGTGTTATATTTTGACAGAAAATTATTTTATTTTAATTTGACATTTTTGTATTTAATAAATTAGGCGAACCAGGAAATTATGTGAATAGTGATTACAATTTTTGCCTAATGAAAGACAAAACCATCTGGGAAGTCAGAAGACCCCACAAACTGCACAGCAACATGCTAAAACACGCTAACAGATAAGGTCTCTCTCTCGCCGTCCCTCACCGGCGGTCTTTGATGAAAGAGTAATAGTGTCCCGCGTGGGCCTGTCCGCTGTGAACCACCACTCCCACCAGCTCGTAGTTCTCAGAGATGGTGACCTTTTTCCGAGGCGACCCCCCGGATCCGGCCTCGCCCCCTCTCCCATTCTCTCCGTGATCCGCACTTGAATCCTGACGGGCCATTCCTGATACAGTGTACGGCTCCATGTTCAGCACCCAGGGGAACTAAGAGCACATAAAGTGAACACAAATTAATGAAATGGACGCAAATCGATTAAACACCAGCATATAAAAGTTTGTCAATAAGATTTTTTATTTTTTTACTTTTATTCAGAAAGGACACATTAAATTGATTAAAGTAAAAGTAGAAACATGTATAATGTTACAAAAGATTTCTATTTCAAATAAATGCTTTTGAGCTTTCTATTGCTCAAAGAGTGAAAATGTATCATTTTAAAAGCAGTAGAACTGTTTTCAACATTGATAATAATCAGAAATGTTTCTTGAGCTGCAAATCAGCATATTAGAATAATTTCTGAAGAATCACATGACACTGCGGACTGGAAAAATTATGCTGAAAATTCATATGAATGTAAATTACAAATAGAAAATTAGATGTATTTAACTGTAATAATATTTCATAATATTACTGTTTTTACTGATCGAATAAATGCAGTTTAATATTTTAAAATATTGTTTTTATTTTAATATGAAACGAATGTACTACATTTTAGCCCGATAACATTTTTTTTAATTGAACATTTTATGGTACTAAATTATATTTGCGCTGTAGTTATAATCCATTTATTCATATTTTGAGCACAGACCTGAAAATGAAATTTCCAACTTAAACTGTCATAAATTTTAAATGCTTTAGAGCACAGATTTAATTTTAATCCCTTTTCAAAGATGGCATTTGGCAAATTATTGTTGAAATGAAAAAAGTTGACTTAAAAAAAAGTTACAGAATTTTATGTTCATTGTTATGAAAATATATATTTTCAAAAACACATTTTAATCTAAAACTGCAAGAAAATCAATGCCATAAATGTAAACAAGTTGCATTCCAAATTTGAGTTTGATATCTCAAAAAATGAGCTTTCAGTAAGATTTTGTTTGGCAGCAGTACCAAAAGTTTTCACTAGATGAAATTTGTCTCCCAATCATTTCCAATTTTTCGGTCTAAAATGACCAGAGGCAAACTTTTGAACAGTAGCCTATAAACAAATAATCAACAGATTAATTGAATTTTAAACTATTAGTTGCAACTACATGACATGTGAACTGGAGCAGAGCTGCTACTGATGCGTATAATCTTACTCGAATCTGCTCGTCGTATTTGATGGACCGCCCGCTTTCCCAGTCGAAGCCGAATCGCATGAGGTGGATGACCAGCACGCTGGGCAGAGATTTTATACAGGTGCGCTTCACAGTGGTCCGCTGCAACACAAAATGTGTGAGCACACATGTATACTGATACTTCACTGCAGTTCTTCATCAACGAGAACAAATCCAGCTGTACCTTCTCTTTACATTTCTCGCAGTAATAAGCATTGCTGCCATCCAGGACCTCTCCTCTGACAAACTGATCGAGAGAAATCTCCAGACTCTGACAGGACGTCACCCCCAAGTTCAGAGCCATGAACGTCTCCTCACGCTCATACCTACAAACAGTAACCAAACACGAAATCAAGCCATGGTTATTAACAAGGCTACTTGGAAAAAAAAAAAAAAAAAAAAGGGGGTTTGGAATGACGTGTGTGAGCAAACAATGACAGAAACGATGGGTGAGCTGCTTCCAGACCTGTGTGGGCAGTCTTTGCATATCTTCTGATCGGAGAAAATGCCCTGGAAGGTGTTCTTGAAGATCTGCTCTCGACCGATTTTCTATAAAGAAGACATTAGGAGAATTACAAACACACTTCAGACTGTGCATGCACACTTGAGTATGCAGGGGACATCAGGTGATCTTGTACCTTTAGATGTTCATCAAGCTGATCCACCAGACTGGTGAAGAACTCATAGGCATCCTGCTGTTCTCGCACATATAATTCTTTATTCCACATCTTAAAGATCTGCATCAAGACAATAACCATGTGATGAGAACGATCAAATACTTGCTCTTAATTCTGATGACTTAAACTTCAACTGAAAAAAAATCACCAATTGAAATAACAACAACAAAAAAAAATTATATATATATATATATATATAATTTTTTTTCACAATATATTTTTCTCCCCCTTTTTTCATCATGTATAACTTTAAAATGATCACGACTAAAAATTAATGTATAAGAATTTTTAGAATTTATAGCATAACATTTAAAATGAAAGTATACAGTAAATTATAAGAATGGATTATTTTCAAATAAGCATCTCAATATGTTACCATTTTCCTCAAATGCTCTAAAACTACAGATCAAATAAAAGTAGTTTATGATCCTTCATCAAAAAAGTCTGTTTAGTATTTCAGACATCTATTCCAAACTCCGTTCCCAATCATGGTGAATCTCACCTTCCAGAAGTTCTCAGGTACGTAGTACTGCAGTTTGCTCTCCATCAGGTGACCAAACAGAGACTGAACCTGACAGAACACACTCTCCTCTGGGTTTTCAGTGTCATCTTCAATTGACAAGACAGCCTACAACACACACACACACACACACACACAAAAAGGTTAATTTTCTTTATTATTCATTATGTAGAACAAAACATGTAAAATAACGGTTTGCTATTAAATCCTGTGATGGTAAAATTGAATTTTAGGCATCATCACTCCAGGCTTCAGCGTCACATGATCCTTCAGGAATCATTCTAATATGACGATTATTTCCATGGTTGCTGCTTAATATTTTTGTGGAAACCGTGATACATTTACTTCTATTTTTACTTAAAAGAAATAAAGAAAGAAAACTAAATAGAATTGCATCGATAATAACTCCTGTTTAAACATTTCCAGTCAATGCTGGTCTGATTTAATTAATCTGTCAAGTCTAACTATTGATAACAGTGTATGCTGCTGTATGATGCGGTTTATAATAGTCTCATCATAAGCAGATGGAACAACTTGAGGCACTAAAGTTAAAGAACTATACTAAAACTAAAAAACAAACAAAAAGTATTCCAAATGAAGCATTTGTCAAGAAAATACAAAGAAATGAAACAATAAAACAAACATTGTTTAATAACCACAATATAGAGTAAGACAGCAATAAACACTTTCCCTGTCCGGTTCACTTCTTCTACTTTTATCTTAGGGCGTCACCTAGTGGAGAGAGACTGTGCCAGCCGTACACTAGTGATTATAGTTCATACCTCAGGCAAACCAGGCTGCATGTAGAGCTGCTGGAACACGGCATTCATATAACAGGTCGCACCTCCATTCTTCAGCCCCACAAACCCAGATATAGAACGACTGTCTACGGGAGGAAGATACTGACAACACAGACAATGACAGAAATTAACGCAAGTAAATCTGTTGTACTGCTTCTTATAGTAGAACGGGGCAAAGTGTCAAGTCTAGTCAACTTTATTTACATAGCACTTTATACAAAGCAGCTTCACAATAATACTGGAAAATAACATGACAAAGACAAATTCAAATTCTGCTGTTAAGCAGCTCTATAAATACAATAGTATCTATTCAGCTGAAGTCAATTTATTTCAATAATTGTGTGAAGTTCATCTATTATGAAACAAGTTCAATTCAGCTGTAAGCAGCTCTACAGAAGACAATAGCGTCGTTATTCAGCTTGAGCCAGTTCAGTGTTATGGAAGCTTGTTTCTGCCATGGAATAAAAAAATAAAATGATGACTTTTTATCTCAAATTTTTCCCCACAGTTGTAAATTTAGATATAAAGACAGATTTGTGAGAAATAAAGTCACAATTGCCAGATACAAAGTCAGAATATGTAGAAATAAAGTCAGAATTACAGGATATAAAGTCAGAATATGTAGATATAAAGTCAAAATATGTAGAAATAAAGTCAGAATTACGGGATATAAAGTCAGAATATGTAGAAATAAAGTCAGAATTACAGGATATAAAGTCAGAATTACAGGATATAAAGTCAGAATTACGGGATATAAAGTCAGAATTACGGGATATAAAGTCAGAATTACGGGATATAAAGTCAGAATTGGAAGAAATAAAGTCAGAATATGTAGAAAAAAAGTCAGAATTACAGGATATAAAGTCAGAATTCTGAGAAATAAAGTAGGAATTATGGGATATAAAGTCAGAATATGTAGAAAAAAAGTCAGAATTACAGGATATAAAGTCAGAATTACAAGATATAAAGTCAGAATTCTGAGAAATAAAGTCAGAATTATGGGATATGAAGTCAGAATTGCAAGATATAAAGTCAGAATTGCAACCTGTTTTCTTGCAATTGCAAGTTTATTTTTCATAATTCTGACTTTTTAGATCTAAACTTAGAATTGCAGGATTTAAACAATTTTTTTTCTCATAATTGTGAAATATGAACTTTCAATTGCGAAAAAGAAAGTCATTTCTGAGGTAAGGCAATTGCCTTTTTTTATTTTTTTAATTCCATGACGGAAACAAGTTTCCATACAACGTTAATTCAATTCTGTTCAATAACAGTGTCGACGTTGCAAAATTCTTCAAAAGACAACGACAGCGAGGCTGATGAGGGGACTCACGTCGAACTCTTTGGTGAGGGATGGGTCAGACTGATGGTGCATGGACAGCAGTTCTTTAGTAATGAGTTGCAGGTTAGTTAGAGAGCTGTCAGCCAACATGACCAGCACCTCGTATGCTGCCAGACGACTGCTGACCGTACTGCACCTGATACACACGCAAAAATGCATTAGGAAATTTGAGCAACTTGCATGTTAATGTGTGTGAATGTATGCATTTCATCTTACTTTGGGTGAAAGTCGTGGATAGATGCTGTAGTGCTAGATGAGCTGTCACTGTTCAGGATGATTCGAGACGCTCTGAACAGGAAGTCGTCCAACAGCTGCTGGATCAGAGAAGGACCTGCAGCACATTAACAAGAAAAAACGTTCCACTCCATATCCAAATCTCCATATGCATCATATCATTTATCGGAAAAGTGGCTGACCAAACTGCTCTTTCTCACTGCCGCAGAGGGACAGCAGGGTTTTAATGAGGCGCAGGTGTCCGGCCAGCAGGATGTTGTCGGCCTCGCTGGTCTCCAGTTCGTTCGTCCAAGTGGGCTCGAAATTATCAAGCCAGCTGATCTCATCCTCCAGCATGGCCGCCGGGCCGATCTGAAGCTGCTCCATTTCTGATGCTGAGAACATGAAACACATGGGGCTGACACATGGGGCTGAGCCTTTCCGAAGGAATCAAAAGCAATTCTTAATTGCTTAAGGAGAGCTAAAGCAAAGGTCACCAAAAAGTTACATTTGGAGCTTTCCAAGTACAGTAAAAGGAACAAAACAGGGTTGAGTATATGGTGGGGGGAGGTGTTTAACATTCAGAAAATATTGATCAACTCAGGAGGCAAAAATGATTCATTTTATATGAAGTTTATATGAAGTTTGCAAGTTTTAATCTATTCTCATTTTTACGAACTGATATCGATACCTATCGGAACATTGTAGCGCACCTACTATCCAATAACTCCCAATAAGTTTTGTGTTCTGTGACTTTTAATATGAAACCAAGTCTCATATTTCAAATTCTGTCCATTTTATTACGGGGAAAAAAAAGCTTTGGCACTGTTGTAATGTGACGTGACAGATCACTGTAATTAAAGAGAAGCGCACATGAATTGATCATTTCCTTAGCTTTAATAGCAGTTACAGCGGGAAATAAACATGAATGAACAACTGCAGGCATGTTAAAATATAAGGTATAACTTTCCTAAATTCGTATCATGTCTCATGTAATCCCTCCATCAGCGCTTCAACCACGGAAAAACGTCAATAAAATAGCTTGTAAACAATGTCACATAACATCACATTTACCTCCGAAAACTATGGAGACCATAAAAACTCTAGAGGAGCATTTTGCTAAATACATGCACCATGTGACTTTTTAATGTTCAATATTTAATGCATGTTTAAAGAAATCTGTCAAGTTTTTATGTCAGCTACCATTTAAATAATTACATTTCTACTCCAATTAATTTTTTGAAATACAAACATGTAATTGTAAATTAGTATTATAACTTATTATGAAATCTTCCTTGAGTGCAATTTAAGCGTCTGTATACAAATCAGTTAATTTTTACCTTCAATATTGCATTAATGTAGTACCAACTAACTCCCATGTGTAGTTTAAGGCATTAGTTGAGAGATTAACAGGGTTGCAAATTCAGCCTAAATCAAGCGATCGTTTAGTAGCGACTAGCTAGTTTGGGGCCAAATGTTAATTAAGCTGTTGATAAAATTTCCCATAGATTCAACAGTAAATAAATATTTGCCTGCATTTTCTAATAACCCAAAAACTTGGGTAACAGGGTTGAAGAGTGAGACTAATAAAGAGTCAACTACACTAGAAAACTGAATCCGTTTCTTTGTTTTTTTTCCCCTCATGCTGTACAAAGAGTCCATATGATGTTACTTCATGTGTCACAATTTTAAATATTGTTACATTTTTTGTAACAGAGGGAAAAATCATGTGTTAACAGGGTTGCAAGTGAAAATATGGGAGGAAGCTAAATGTTTTTGATTATTATTTAAAAATTACAAATGGACTTTACTACATTTAACTACATGTATTATAACAACATTATGTGAATAGTTAGAAAATGCATCTAATTTTTGGAAAATGCATTTTTTTAAATTGACAAATAAAGAAGAAACTCACTGGTCAGGTCATCGAGTAGTTGGCACCTCAGGTCAAAATACTCTGTGCATTGTGAAAGCAACCTAAAACATGATCATCATTTTAGCTCAGTAGATAATCATCATTTCACAGCTTTACAAAGTTTACACGATATCTTTATTTTGTGGGCTTGAGCTTGATTATTGAATTTCAGCAATTTTGTTCAGGTCTCATTTGTCACAAATGGTTAAACAGGTCTCATTGGAGAGAAGAAATCATGCATGTTTCGTGTGTCTGACCTTTGGTTAATGCCTCTCATGATGCTGGTAGGAGACCAGAGAGGAAGTTGAGCTGTCAGAACCACCTTCAGCAGGAAGAGGTTGGGCTTCTGGAGATCAGGGTACGCAGAGGTGTCTGACTGACTGAGAGTGTACAGCTGATCGCACGCCACACGTCGGATCTGTGAAAGGACATGTGGACTCAGAAGTCATACTTAATAAGACCCGTTTGATTTTGTCAGGACTACAACACAGGCACTGACCTCTCCACTGGACGAGCCCAGCAGAATATCAATGATGAAATCATTCACAGAAGGCAGAGTGTAAAATGAAGCTTGAAAAGGAACAAGAAACAAAGTGATTCCATAAGCGTTTTCATTTTTGCTGAGTTTTCTTTAGCATATTTTGAATTTTTTTCTTACATAGCTGTTGGGAGCGTAGCTGAAGGCATGTGACAAGTAAAGAGAGCGCTTCTCGTGCGATAATAGTGTCTTTGATGGACACACACAGCTGTTTGACGCATATCCCAGCTTGTAATGTGGTGATCTCTCCCTCACTGCCGGAGCTGCAGTTACTTCCTGCAACACACACAAGCGCAAGAACAATGAGAGAGATGCAAAGACTGAAAGATGGATATATACACCACCGGTCAAAAATTTGGTCAAAAAGTCTCATGCTCACCAAGGCTGCATTTATTTGATCAAAAATACAGTAAAAATAGTAATATTGTGAAATATAAATACAATTCAAAATATATTTTTTTATTTTAATATATTTTGAAATGTGATTTATTCCTGTGATCAAAGCTGAATTTTCAGCATGATATGCTGATTTACTGCTCCAGAAACATTTCTTATTATTATCAATGTTTAAAAAAACATTTCTGCTGGTTAGTATTTTGTGGAAACCATGAAATGTTAGTATTCAAAAGTTTGGGGCGAGTAAAATTTTCCTTTTAAAAAGAAATCAATACTTTTATTGAGTAGGGACATATGATCAAAAGTGACAGTAAATTTCAAATCAATGCTGTTTTTTTTTTTATTATTATTTTCTATTCATCAGAGAATCCTGAAAAAAATGCATCATGTTTTCCACAAAAATATTAAGCAAAAAAAAATTCATTACTATTATTATTATTACTACATTGATGACAACAAGTATGATTGAGCACCCACCAAAAACTGGGCACCAAATCAGCATAATAGAATGATTTCTGAGGGATCATGTGACACTGAAGACTGGAGTAATGATGCTTTACAATATAATAAAACTGAAGAAAAAAAATTATAATAATATTTCACAATACGGGCTTCCCACCCTTTTTCAGAGCTCAATTTCCAGGACATTTCAAATTTCATAATGACAGGAATAAAAGATAACAGGTTCACAACTTAATGTAATATATTCCAAAAGTCTTTAAAAACATAGTTTATGTTTTAATCTTGTTTTAATTTATTCTATATTACTGACTGTCTTCAGTCTTCTGTTTTTTGTGAAAGCACACTTTCTATATTCATCCTAAATGATGTTACTATTCATATTGTAATTATAAACTATTTAATAAATTGATCCAAACAATCATAAGTAATAATTATAACGCAAACAAACAACACATCACAATTGCATAAATAATGCTATGAGTTTAATGTTTTAAAATAATTACAATATAAAATAGTAAAAAAGGACAGATACTATTAAAAAATATGGCCAGTTGGCGGCAGCAAATAAGTCTTAACAAGTGAGTCATTAGAGTCATTCTTTCAAGCGATTCATTCAAAACACTTATTTACGAACGAAGCAAATGACTGTTTGTTCGAACGGGTCAGCGTTAATTTTTTCAAACTAATTCTTCGACTAAATGTAAATGTTTATTCCTCAATGAAGAAGAGCATTTTTTTTTTTTTTTTTTTACAAAATACATTTTCCAGGACGATCAGATTATTCCAGGAAAAAGATCCAGGATTTCCAGGGCATGCGAGAACCCTGCAATGTTGCTGTTTTACTGCATTTTTGATCAAATAAATGCAGCCTTGAAGAGCATATGAGAAAAAAAAAAAAAAAATCTGGATTAATCCAAACTTTGGACCGGTAGTGTAGTACTGATCACCTGTCTCACCTGTGCTGCTGACCCTGCTGCGTACACCCAGCGGGAGAAGCGAGTTGGTCGTCTCTCTGATTGGCTGGCTGTTGCCAACAAGGTCTAATCGGCCTGCGGCTGCTGCCCAGGTGAGTCTCATGAAACACGCCACTGTGGATGTGAAGTCTCCCACCTCCATTGTCTGAAACAACAAACCAGACAAGTCATATAGGATGAGGAAAAAATAATTAAAAAAAACTAAGAGCACTGGATGCTCTCACACACCTGTATGGCGACACGGGCAGCCGGGATGATTTCTTCTACTCTGATGGAGGATCTGTCAGACATGGACACCTGCCTGTAGGAGGATTTTTCTGGAGTTCCACAGACGGAGAGCTGCCGGCCGCTCTGCCGCCCGGCGTTACGGAACGGCCGAGAGGACAGAGTGTCCAGACCGTCCTTGCTGAACTCCTCGTCCAGGATACTAGGCATAGCCTGCCCTACCAGTAGAAACCTACAGGGGGAGACAAAGAGCAAGTCGTTTAATGAACACTAAATACTTCAATTTATACATGAACCATGAACCAAGCCAAATGCATAACCTTTTAAAGATCACTCCATCTGACAGCGAGCGTTAGCTATAAATATATCACCTAAATTCACACATAAAAACACAGGCACACACATACACTGGCTGAAATAGTGCATATTTAATTAGACAATATTACTTTGTTGCAATATTTCAGAACTAAATAAAACGCATTGGCTGGTTAACTATCCGGTCAGTAGTTGTGCTGCCAAAAATAATTATCTTTCACCATTGACGGCCAATCAAATTAAGCCATGTATTCTGAATGAGGTACGCTTTTACCCCTGCTGGCCATTTATAAAATTACACCTGTTATGCTTGGGTCAAACATGACCCGTATCGACTTTTCCGACCGTATCGGAAAATTTACAGCACTCTCCTATTGATTTTGTACATGGAAATGCTATACACTTATCTAAACGTTTTCAGTTATGTTGCACTTTGTAAAGACAATCTACGCACCTATAGACTTACCTACAGTTACCTATAGACACGTAATATTCACAAATTCGTATTTTTGTAGTTTACACATAGATGATAATGGTATCATTTCCAAAAACTTGCACTTTGAAAACAGGTTTTTCAGGCCCCCAAAACGCTGTTATTGTGTAAATGAATGGCCAAAACGAATAAAACTAATGAGCAAATAAATAACTAAAAAAGTTTTTATTTTTCATCCATGACAAAAATGACCTGAAAAGAACACTTTTAAAAGCAATTTATTATGCTGCCTATCATCTAGAGCCCAAAGTATACTTCACTTATTAGGCGTACATGAGGGTCAGCGTACAGTGCGTGTGACGTGAATTTCAGTAGAGTACGTGCACCGATTTTTGTAACCACGCGTACTTGTAAGCGCAGGTCGCACATGCGCATTTCTTTTTTTTTGCAGTACTTAGCTTATCCACAAGGTGGCAACCGTGTCCTGTGGGCGTCGATTCACAAGGTAGTCAAAGAAAAACTGCATAAACAGAACGGAACACATGCAAGCTACAGCGACAAAAGAGGCCTATATAGACGACATATTGTGTGAAGGTTAGAAAGAAAAACTGCATAAACAGAACGGAACGCATGCAAGCTACAGCGACAAAAGAGGCCTATATAGACGACATACTGTGTGAAGGTTAGAAAGAAAAACTGCATATACAGAACGGAACGCATGCAAGCTACAGCGACAAAAGAGGCCTATATAGACGACATACTGTGTGAAGGTTAGAAAGAAAAACTGCATAAACAGAACGGAACGCATGCAAGCTACAGCGACAACAGAGGCCTATATAGACGACATATTGTGTGAAGGTTAGAAAGAAAAACTGCATAAACAGAACGGAACGCATGCAAGCTACAGCGACAACAGAGACCTATATAGACGACATATTGTGTGAAGGTTAGAAAGAAAAACTGCATAAACAGAACGGAACGCATTAGGGTTGGGTACCGAAACCCGGTGCCAATACGGCACCGGTACCTATAGAACCGGTATGTACCGGATCGAATCAGAATGCGAATGTCGGTGCCACATTTCGGTGCCACTTAAATGCCTGAAGTGATAGAAATATTTGTCCTCTGGTGCTATGACACGGACGTAAGAAGCATCAGATTCATCAACACGCCTGATCATTAGTTAAATTTAAATACTGCTTTCATAGGGTGTCAGAATGCTCGGAAAAATTATTTCCTGAATGAGAAAACTCACGTGAACGTTGGAAAGCTTTGATGATAGCCTACAAACCCAATACATCTTTGTAGTAATGTTACTGTCCATTTTGTTTTCATATTTCGAAGTAAAAATCCCAAATCGTCGGGAAGTGAGACCATCCGTGAAGCGCGCGAGCGCAGCAACTACACTTGCGCTGACTGCAGTGCAGCAGGTGGTCTACCGTTAGCTTAGCTAGCTAAATTAAACGCGCTTAAATTAAAATGCCTAAAACTAAACGCTCCAAAGTCTGGCTATATTTCACCAGAAAGGATTCCGACACCGCGACGAGCAGCAAATGTTTTACAACAGTTGCGTGTAAAGGGGGAAACACGTCAAACCTAATGAAACATTTGAGGGCACATGGAATATGCACCGTGTTTGACAGTTTGCGGACATCAGCTGGCACGATCAGTGTGGATAACCCCAGCCCCAGTAAGCGGGACAGTCTTCCCATATTGTTTGCACTTTCAAACAGGCCTCATCGACACCATCTGAGAGAGTTTTCTCCTGTGCAGGACATGCAATAAGTCAGGAGAGGTGTCTATTTTGCCAGAGAAGGCAAATATGGTCATATTTCTGCAAAAAAATTGCTGAAATTTGAAGCTGTTAAGTTATTGTAGTTGAGCTAGTTGGCTTAGGTTTTACTTGTTGTGTTTTGTATTTACTTATATATTCATGTATACTTTAAACTTTTAATATATTGTTCAATTTAAAGAACTTTTTTTGTCCAGTAAAAAGGTATTCTTGACTGAGTCATCCACCATCATTTTGTGGCTTTTTTAAAGTATCGGTTCAGGCACCGTTTTGGCACCGGTACCGTTTTAAAAGTATCGATTTGGCACCGGTATCGAAAAAAACCCAAACGATACCCAACCCTAGAACGCATGCAAGCTACAGCGACAACAGAGGCCTATATAGACGACATATTGTGTGAAGGTTAGAAAGTTATTTGCACAGCTCGCGCATGAAAGAACACAAAGATGTTTACATGGGTTGTAACTCGTGGTGAGAGATTGCTCAAAACTGCGTAAAATGCAGTAAAAAAAGGAAGCATACCCACAGCTAGAGAAGAAAAAAAAAGAGAAAGTACGACACAAAGTAGAGAAATAGGGAAGAGAAGACAGCCAGACTGATAAATGAGACTGCACCTGGCCAGCTGCAGGCAGATGGAATAGACTCCCTGTCTGGTCTCGTAGTCCACCTCAGAAGGGATCGAGTCTCTCTGCATGACGTTAACCACCAGACTGAGAGAGACAATGTGGCGTGGAGATAATTAATGATTAAAATATACAGGCACATTAAGACTGCATAATTATCAACATGCAGAGGAAAAGTGGGTGGAAAGCAGACGGCTACCTGAGACCTCCCGCTTTAAGGAAGTTCTCACAGAAAGATTTGACACTGGTCTTCGCCATTTCATCATCAGATGTGGGCATCAGCTTGGAGCTCAACACCTAAGAGAATGGATGGAGAGGGCTATAAGTGGAAGTGGTTTATAAGAGGGCTATAAGTGGTTTTTTGTCCTTTACAAGAAATAGTTTTGTTTTTTTAACCAATTTTCTATATGGTTTGTAAAAAATGTGGGATTGAATACACTTATTTCCTAGTAATAAACATAAAACATTGAAAGTCTCTTCTGCTCATCCAGGCTGTCGTTATTTTGTTAAAAATACAGTAAAAACAGTAATATTGTGAAATACTATTACGATTTAAAATTAATTTCTTCCTGTGATGTCAAAGCTGCATTTTTCCAGTCTTCAGTGTCACATGATCCTTCAGAAATCATTCTAATATGCTGATCTGTCTCAAAAGACATTTATTATTATTATCAATGTTGAAAACAGTTGTGCTGCTTAATATTTTAGTAACACTTTACAATAAAGTTCATTAGTTAAACATTAATGTATTAACTAACATGAACTAACCATGAGAAATACATTTGTTACTGTATTTATTAATATTTGTTAACGTTAGTTAATGAAAATACAGTTAATACAATACATTGTTTGTTCATGTAAGTTCACAGTGCATTAACTAATGTTAACAAGATTTTAATAATGTATTAGTAAATGTTGAAATTAACATTAACAAAGATTAATAAATGCTGTGGAAGTGCAGTTCATTATTAGTTCTTCTTAACTAATGAACCTTATTGTAAAGTGTTACCCATATTTTTGTGTTAAATAGAAAGTTCAAAAGAGCAGCATTTATTTGAAATAGAAATGTTTTATAAATGTCTTTTAGTAAATTTAATGCATACTACTTGCTGAATTAATTTCATTCAAAACAAACTTGTGAACAGCAGTGTACACACAAAATAGTATATATGTACAAAATGGGTAACAGGGCTGAAAATGAAGCTATTAATCAGTTGGGTCTTTAAACGTTAGTTTTTAAAATTTGATAAACGTAAACATTTGACTGAAGAAAGAGAGACATCTTGGATGACATGGGGGCGAGTAAATTTTCAGGAAATTTTAATTCTGAAGTGAACTAATCTTTTAAACATGACAAACCTCCAGGTTATAGAGCACTCTGAATGTAGACATGCCCGGGGCAGATGAACGAAACAGAGACTCCAGGATAGACGCTGCACTCTGCTGGTGCTGCTGTTTACTGGACAGAGACGGAGACTTCGAGGCCTGAGAACCAGACCCCAGTGTAAACAGAGTTTTCTGATGAGACAGAGAGAGAGAAGTTATTTGCTGTCTGCTAGAGAGCATTGTCTTCTGTCCTGCTAAAAACAAAAACACTGTCACATGACTCTCAAAATGTTGAGTCATCCAGCCAGTGATCACATCTGACATCATCTATGTCACCTAAACTACCAGTCACACCGACTCATTATTTACCATTACAATTTTAATACAATCTGAGAATAATAGTAAACTCCCCAAAACTAATAAATAATTTCCATAATTTTAATCATATTATGTATTGAGCACAAAATGTTAAATCAAAACTACACACTGCCAAAGTTTGGGGTCAATACATATTTTTCTTAAGGAAATTATCAGCAAGGGCACATTAAATTGACCAAAAATGACAGTAAAAACGTTTATAACATTACAAATGATTTATATTTTAATGCTGTTCTTTGTTCTTTTGAACTTTCTATTCTAAGTATTCTGAAAAAAAAAACTATCACGGTTTCAACAAAAATATTAAGCAGCATAACCGTTTTCAACATTGATAATAATAATAGATGTTTCTTGAGCATCAAATCAGCATATTAGAATGATTTCTGAAGGATCATGTGAGACTGAAGACCAGAATGATGATGCTGAAAATTCAGCTTTGATCACCGGAATAAATTACATTTTAAAATATATTCAAATAAAAAACAGCTATTTTAAATTGTAATAATATTTTACAATATTACAGTTTTTACTGTATGTCTGATCAAACAAATGCAGCCTTGGTGAGTCTTCTTTCAAAAAAAAAAAAAATCATTGACCCCAAACTTTTGAATAGTAGTGAATATTTGTCTACTATATATATATATATATATAAAAATTCAGTAGTATTTTGACTATATAGGGAGAAAAAAAGTGGAAATTTTATCCAATTTTATTCAAAGTTAAGGAAAGGCGTTCAGGTACCTGGTGACTCCAGACGCTGGACTCTTTTGGCACAAAGTTATCGAGGGCGTCCTGCACCTCTGGGTCAGTCGGGATAAGCAGCAACAACTTCCTCACACGCAAAGTTATTCTGGATAGAAACAAGATGTCCACACAGTCATTACAAGTCAACTGAAATCACAAAATACAACATATGCCAAGGATTCCCCAGTGAAGCGAAATCAACCATTACAAGAATAAAGAAAAAAACAGCATACCAATTTGGAACAACATGAGGCTGAGCAAATAATGACAGAATTTAAATTTTTGGGAGAATTATCCCTTCAAATAAACAACAGGATAACCAGCAGTCGTTGTGAGTTGTTTACCTGGGTTCCTCCAAGTTAGCAAGCTGATAAAGCATCTCAAAGACATTACACACCAACGCCATGACCACACCAGGAAGAGATTTCTCCTGCAATCACACACAATTTTGTTGAAGTAGGTTTTAATACTTTGATAAAGTATGTTGATGAGTAGATTTGAGGTACACAGATGTACTGAAATTAATACTTTTATTCAGAAAGGACACATTAAATTGATTTAACATGACACTACAGCAATTTATAGTGTTACAAAAGATTTATATTTCAAATAAATGCTTTCTATTCAAATAATTTTTAATATATATCAATATTAGAATGATTTCTGAAGGATCATGTGATACTGAAGATTGGAGAAATGATGCTAAAAATTCAGCTTTGATCACAGGAATTACATTTTAAAACATTAAAATACAAAATAGTTATTTTAAATTGTAATAATATTACTGTTTTGGAGTGCACTTGATCCAGTAAGTTGTCAGATCGGTGTGTAGCACGTACCTGCTCCAGAGCGTACGCCGAGTTAAAGACCCCGCTGCTGCTGGAGCTGGCCGAGGCAGAGCTGTCCGCTGAACTGCCTGATGGAGTGCCTGTTCCTGAGCTCTTCACGGTCAGACTCTGCTCATCAGAGAAACCCAGCTGATTCAACAGCTTCTGGTCGCGATTCATCGTCAGCTGGAAGGCACATTTAACAATACGACTCAGTACGAGTACTTACCGCACACAAATGGAGTTCATACGGAGAGCTTGTTTGCTGTAAACGTTCATTAAACACGAAACAGCTACATAAATGGTTTTTAATCATTCTCATTTAGTGTTCCACAAACTATTTTAGCTTTATTTATCTCAAAATGATCTGGAAAAATGGTAAAATTTTACAATAAAGTATCATTAGTTAACGTTATTGAATTAACAAACAATCATGAGTAATATTTTTTTTTATTATTCCTCTTAGTTTAATAAAAATACAACTGTTCACTGTTAGTTCACATCAGCTCAGGCCAATTAAATAATTTAATATTAGTAAATATTGAAATGAACAAAGAAAAATAATTCCTAAGAAATGCTTCTCACTTATGTCACCTGATGTCGTTAACTAATGGAACCTTATTGTAAAAAGTTACCAAACACACGAATTAAAAAATAAGCACTCTGAAGTTTGAGGGTCTGTTTACACCTGGTCACCTCATGTGTATTCTCGGAATGGAAATCTATCCGATCGTGAAAAGACCAGGAGTAAATGCCCTCTGAAAAGCTTTACAGACAAATTTCGATCAGATCACTCAAACCACTTCAGGAGGTGGTCTGAGACGCATTCCAAACGAAACAGGACAAGTGTAAATGCATCTAGTTGTTGAAACCACATTTGTATACTCACAAAATGTTAAAATATAAAACGTGTGAGAGGGTGTTATAGGCTAAATGACATGTTATAGCCAGATATGATGGCGCTACTGCAACAAGCATCGCTGCAGAGTAGCAGCTGAGAATCTCTTCAGCAAGCCAACGCAAACTGCCGCAAACGCTCAAAACACAATCATTTTTATTAAAAGTAGTGACTAAATGATCTTACCAGTGCTGATGCCACTCTCTCTCCTATTGCGGTCTTTGTTCTTGAAATTAGCTGATGATAAATAAAATGCAGCTCATATCTGTTTTTTTTTTTTTTTTAAGTTAAGTGAACTCCGTTTAAAACTGAACTAAGAATTTATATTCGTTTTGCGGAGACACATTTTCGTGGCCAAGTGTAAATGGAACCGTTTTAACAAATCAGACAGCTGTTCGACCAGGTGTAAACTGGCCCTTAGACCTCTGCAGGCAGTTACTGGACGATGATGATCATTTCAAAATGACAATTCATTGGCCAATAGTGCTATTGTTAATTAAAACTTAAACCAAAACTATTAAAAAAAAAAATTGAAATCATTGAAATAAACATGAAAGGAAAATAAATATTAGATGAAAAACTAAATGAAAATTAGAAATGTTAACTAACTGAAATTTAAGCACTAAAATTACAAACTGAAATAAAAAATAAACTGAATAAAAGCACATTACAAAAAATATTAAAAAGCTAAATCAAAATATTAAAGTGCCCCTATTATGCTTTTTTCAGACATTACCTTTCATGTATTGTGTAATATAGCCGTTTATGAATGTAAACGGTCTGCAAAGTTCAGATAAATTTCCCAAAAGAAAGAACCGATTCTGACCTGCCTGAAATGAGTAGTAAGTAATTCCAGGGTTACTTCCTGCTCGAACCTATGTAGGATTGTAACAAATTTGCATAAAGCCAGCCTAGGGTCCTCACTGGCTGCCAGCAAACAATATCAACTAGGGCTGCACAATATATCGGTTCTTTCTCGCTGCACGTTTGAGTTTACGCAAGAACCAATGAGGTTCATTCTCATGCTACGCAGCACACTGGAGCTTCTGGAAGAGGTTTGTTCTCACGCGTCAAGCAAGTTCGGCTGAGCTTCTGTTTATGTTCGCTGATCAATGTTTATATGCGAGTAAAAGCCTAAATTCAATCTGTTCATCACATAAAGCGAGCGAGTCTCTTCAGAAAATTTGGTCAAAACCGCTCGATTCATATGGATTAGTTTTACGATCTCTTTATGAACTTTTTGAAGCGTCAACGTGGTAGTCGCATTGCTGACTATGGAAGGACAGAACGATCTCAGATTTTATCAAAAATATCTTCATTTGTGTTGTGAAGATGAACAAAAGTCTTACAGGTGTATTTTTGGGTGAACTAACCCTTTAAGAACCTTTAAAATTGGGGCACTTTAATAAACACAATGCTACACAATTGGGGCACTTTAATAAACACAATTATAGTATATAAAAACTAGTAATATAACACTAATATTGACAATAAATCAATATGAATATACAATGTTTATTCTTAACTCTCTAAAGGCTGCATATGCGGTCATAATAGTTGCCGCAGTCTCAAACAGCGCTGGCCTGTGCTGTAGGAGTGTTTGGCATCTCTGCACCGCTCGGGTATGACTGCGACGGATCACGGTTGGTTTTGACTCACCATGCTGTCATTGGCAAATATCTGCACATTGTCCACCGGACAGCTGAGCTGCTCAGCTATCTTCCATCTGATGCTGCCTATAGTCTCGTTGCTGTGGGCCTGCACACATTCACATGTACACAAACACATAAGGGCCATTCTGATTCATCCTTTCAAATAAGGCAAAACAAATGCCAGTCAGTTGAGTCTACAGAGTAAATGATCACACAACAGACCTTTATGTTTGTGAATATCACATTAGGTTTCTGATGCTGAACGTCCATCTGCCATCTATCAATGTTCCTCTGTTCTCCAAATAGGGAGAATGTTTGTCTAGCATTTATATCAACCCTGCTTAAAATCTGTCATAAGTGTGTGTGTCTGTGTTGCGAGAAGCAGAAGGAAAGGGAGTGTGGCGTTACCTCCAAGGTGAATGTGTCTTTGGTAGATTCATAAGTGATGTGAAGTGTAACAGGATGGCCGTGGAAAGACGCTCCGTGAGGTAGAATAGTTCGAGGAACAGAATACAGGTCCTGAAACAGATCCAGCGGTGCATTGTGAGTCGCTTTGACCCGGAAACAATTTTCCAATTCAAAGCAGTGTAGATGTATAATGATTTAAATGTTGACTGCCAGAAAAACCTTACAGATTCCAAACAATTTTTAGCTATTATTCGGCGAAATTACTACATTTATTCAAAGATACACTGTGATTCAAAAGTTTAGGGTCAGTAAGTCCTTTTTTTTAAAAGAAATTAATACTTTTGTTCAACAAGAAAGCATCAAGTTGATCAAAAGTGACAATACAAACATGTATAAACATCTATTTCAAATAAATGTAGAATTTTGAACTTTCTATTAAGAATCTAGAAAAATCACAGTTTTCACAGAAATATTAGGCAGCTGTTTTCAACACATAATAATAAGAAATATTTCTTGAGTAGCAAATCACCATGCTAGAATGATTTCTGAAGGATCATGTGACACTGAAGACTGGAGTAATGATGCTGAAATTCAGCTTTGATCACAGGAATAAATTACATTTTAAAATGTATTAAAATAGAAAACAGTTATTTTAAATTGTAATGATATTTGAAAATATTACTTTTAATCAAATAAATGCAACCTTACTGAGCATCAGAAATTAAATTTCAAAAAATACTAAAAAAAAAAAAAAAAAAAAAAAAAAAAAAAAATCAACCTCAAACATTTCAATAGCTGTGTATAATAAATAACTAAGACCTGTATAAAAAATAAAATATAATGCATATATTATTATAATATATAAAATGTATTATTTAGACCACTTTCCTGAGATAAATTTAACATTAGATGCTCTTTCATATCTTACAGCAATAAACTTGCCATTTCAAAACAATTTTCCATGAATACGCATTTCAATGAATGGGGAGATGAATAAGCTATGGAGCTTAATTTTACACGATTTACTCAAATTCACATATTTGACAAAAGAGCTACAGTCCAAAAACCCTTCCTACGGCAGATGTCAGCCAATAACCGACCAATTAGTATCTGTTATCCTGAACGGGTGTCAAAATGTCTCCCTCTCTTTCTCAATACACACAGGAACACCGCATCAGATCACTTTCACTCTGTCCTGGGATGATTATTCCTGAATGTGCTAAATGGTGCGACAGACTCCATGCCTGATTTCAGTACGGAATTGAACAGCTGGAGAAATGGGGAGACGGTGAATATTGCAGTCAACCATCATTCTACAGCTGCAAGTCTGACAACTATCTAACACGTTAAGAATATTAATTAGCCAAGCCTGTCGTTCAATGACGTTGCTATGTCTGACTTCAACAGCTTGCCGGTTTCTTTGCAGATACTGGCTGGCGCTTTCAAACAGAGATAAACTCCAAGTCATTTAAGATGAATATTAAAGCAACACTCATAGGAGGTTCAATACAGGATGAACTTGAGCTAATAAAGTTTTGCACTCATATTTGTGAAGCAGTGCGTAACATGAGTGTACATGTCCCAGTGTGTGTGTGTGTGTGTGTGTGTCAGCTCTCACCTCTATTGTGATGACGTAGCGCTCTGCCAATAACAGAAGTCTCTCAATGATCACTAGTTTACTGGACCTAAGGACAGATGATTATGAATTTCAATGGGTTCAATTTTAATGTCAATCTTGATATCAGAACTATGGAGGACCAGGGGTGCCACATAAAAATAAAATGAAAAATCATATATAAAATTATAAAATTAATTTAATAATTCAAATATAAAAATGTATATAAATAAATGACTTTTTATATGGGCAAATTAATAGACATATTTAAAGTTGTTTATTTAATTCCTGTTTTTAAATATAGTTTAATAAAACAATAAATTTAAAAAAATCTTTTTTGAATGTATAAATAAATAGACAAATTTGAAACGGGTTATTTAATTCATTTTTTAAAACGTAGATTAATAAAACAAAAAGTACATTAGTAAGTCATTTTAAATGCGCATTTAAATCGCTTTTTTAAAAAGAATTTGGCAAATGCTTTTCTCTCTCTATTTACCAATTGCTTTTCTTTTTCGGTTTGCCGAATGCTTTTCTTTTTCCATTTGTCAATCGAGTGCTAAAATGCCACCACACTGCCTTCCATATTCAAATTACAAAGAAAGCGTTAACTGGCATTGGACGTATCGTAAGAAAGAGTTTTTAAACATTGCGGACGGTGTACAGCAAATGAGGGGAGGAGCTAAGCTAATAGGGCCGTCTGTCACCAGTCATGGGCGGGGCTTCGTACGTAAGAGTAAGAGGAAATCTGGAACTGCTCGTACGGAGAGACTGTTTATGATTTATGGGGATTATTAAAAAAGGATTAAGTGGATTTTTTTCCATTATAGGCTGGTTGTTTGCACACACTGGACACACATCTATGTTGATTTCATCAATCTGAAAGCTGTTCAACTTAAAACTAGTCTTCATACCTAGATGGAGATTGCACTGATGTGGCGACTGTTGGCATAGCAGTGGCTGTCAGCATCTTGGTTGCCCGGGTAACAGCATGTGTGAGGGTCGGGCCGCCCAGCGCAGAGCTAGCAGCCTGTGTGTGATATAAGGATGAGTTTTATCACTATTATCATCACAAGGGAAGAGGGAGAGAGTGTCATTTCACACTTTAACACTCACTTCCAATCTCTTATAGCAGTCAGCAATGAATTTCTTATGTAGAGATACGGAGTCCTGTAAAAATACACAAAGAAAAGGTTTACTGACAGAATTATGGAGAAACTATGTGCACCGATTAACGAAAAATCTGGGTTTCTGACCTTCTTCATTTTGGGGTTGAGGTTTATGTAGCTGTAGGTAATGATGAGCTGAATGGCTTCATTTGCGATGTCCTCGTCTGGAGATTCCATCGCAATTCTCCAGATGAAGTCCATCCCAGCTAGATCCAATCTCTCCACACACTGAGAGAAAGAATCATTTGTTTTATTTTGGCAGTCTAGACTTAATTGCTGGATTTTCCCTGTCAATTTTAACAAGCAAGGAATCTCATACCAGTTGTGTTCCCTGCCGTTTGAGACGGTGGTCACTGAGGTTTACATTCTCAAAGAAGGTCTTGAAGAGGTTAAAACCTGTAAGACATGGATGAAACCCAGAGAAAACTCACATATTCATAATACCACTTCATGTGACTCCACCCCATGGTGTTAATGAGGGCATTTTTATGCGAGGGTAAATTTAACTCAGTAACCGCAGTGGTTTCCTGCAGATGTACAGGATGCAATACCTCAGAGTGCTATAACTTACTTAATGTGAAATTACTGCGGTTTTAAGTGGAAGTGGTAAATGAACTCTGTGGCTAAAATCTTACCGTTCATAGTGATCTCATAAGGCTCGAGCTTGAGGATCTTCTCTTTAAAGAGCTGTTGTTGTACATCACTCTCTAAATCATGCTGTCCCTTGGTGAACCATTCGAAACACATCTACAACAGGGAAACAAACACCATCAAAACTATTACATAGTTGGTAAAATGCAACAACAATTTCTACTAGGGATGCGCGATACCAGTATGTTAAATCTGCAGTTCGTAAGTTTTGCCTCTGTCTCTGTGCAAAACCTGCAATTGCATTTAATTGCGGAATTATCATCACAGCATTGCGTGACTGTGTGTATTTAGTGTGTATTTAGTGTGTATTAGCGTTAGATTTAAATTTCTGTGCAGTCTAATCTCTAACGTTAATTTATCATACCATTCAATCCACCATCAAAATAACAGTGAAAAAACAGACGTGACAATGACGCAAAGACAAATGGCAGCATGATCGAATTTCCCGCGGAAGCCTACCAGTACCACTCAGATTAGAAAACATTATTACAAGCTTACTATTGTGAATCAGTTAAGGTAAGGATAGTTTTGAACACTGGCCGGTTATGCAAAATTGAGTTTGGATAATATTTTAACAAAAAAAAAAGTTGCGGACTGCTGCTTTACACAGATTAAATATTTACACCCTTATAGCTGCTGTGTGCGAGCCGATAAGTGAGATGCGAAAGCTTGTCAAATAAACATCTCTTTTTCAAAGACTTCGTAGGAAAGTTTGCAGTTCGGTCAGATATGGCAATAGCAAAGAAAGTAAAATGACTGCTGATCGTTCACTCAGCACACATGCGTCATTTGAATTCAAACTAAATCGTATGTGCAAGTAAAACCATAAACACTTACATGACTTATGTATAGCGAGTGGTTCCCTACATTATTACAGGAAGGTGGTACAGTAATCACATGATGTTTTCAAGAAGTTTTCTGTGCGCAAACACTCGAAGTGCGCGCCCAGAAAGCTGCCTCTCAGAAAGCGTGCAAACAGCCTATTAAATCCAGTGAACAAACAGTTGAGAAAGAAAACGCGTGTAACAGTATGTTGGATACGTGCAGCTCTTAAAGTGACAGCAGCCTAACAAACCTACTTCTGTCTTTGTCCTCAATGTTAATTTAACATCAAAAGACAAAGAGAAAATCACTCACTGCTCTTGACAGGTTGATCCCTGCTGGAGCAGCTCTAAATATTCACTGTGCTATTAAATTAAAGATAAAATATGATAGAGCAAGTTTCACTTCCGACTATGTGCGAACTGTAAAATGTATTTAGGAGCAAGAGCGCCTCTTAAATATCTTAAATTGAATAACGAGCATCTTATCATTTTAAGAAGTTCTCAATTTGGTAACAGCAATACAGCCTAATATGATTATTAAACTTTAAAAGGCGTTTATTTGAATTAAAATAATGATGATAATGAATGAAAATGCACCTTCACTCTTTGACAGCAGATGGCGCTGATGGAACAGCAGAAATGCAAACAGTGAAATAGAGCTATTGCATGTTGTACCAAAGTGTATTTATTACAGTGACTTTACATGTAATTTTATTGGCGTTTACTCAGTTGAATTATGTTTCTGTTTGAGTCTATTTGAGTCATGTTTATGAGAAAAATTGAGTTGGTATTACTTATAGGTCCATACTGAAGACATGTAAAGTAAGTCTATTTGGGATGTTAGCATAAATAAGTTACTTAATACAATGGTATTTAACCTTCAACTCAAAGCATGCGTGTCTCTTGCCATTTTTCTTTTCAAGCACCCACATATAGGAGTTGTATAAATGGCATGATTACATTTGAAAACAAAACCAAAACAAAACCAAATCAAAAAAAAAAACAAAACAAACAAAATAAAAAAAACAAACCAAACAAAAAAAAAAACAAAAAACAAATAAAACAAAACAAGACGAACACACCTCTCGATCCAGCTCGCACACATCCATGCCAGACACTAAGCATTCCCAGATCTCTTTGGCTCTATTCCAGACCAGGTACAGACTGGCCTCTTGCAGGAAGAACGCGAGGAACTTCAAGTGACCCTCCAAATACTGGAAAAATGTGGAAAAAATAAATGATAACATCAGGCAGTCAAAACCTCATTTCTCTTGTGGATTCTTTTTAAATGTGAGGCATAACATGAGTCACCTCTGTAGTCAACAAATATATTTTTGCTAATTCTTCAGTCAAATAACAACATGACTCATCTGTGAACCAGAGGAAATTACTAGACTGTTGTAGATTAATGGTTCTTAACCCAACATACATATAGATTGTATGGGTTTCACGACCACTGATGAATAAACAGTATTATAAGGCAAGGCTATTAAATAGCAGTCACAAATGAGTTGGTAAGCTAGTATGAGACAATCATCACAAATATAGAATTGGTATTTTGGGTTAAGAATAAATAAACAATACTGAGATGAACTGTTAATAAAACATATGGACACTGATCCTGATGAACAGAATTAACATCATACCTGCACACAAATCCCTCCCAGCTAACACACAACATACCAGTTATGTAATTTATTGGTACTTTTTTGATAATTTTGTTATTTGACAACGTAAAACATTGTGTGCTCTTAAATCTTTCCTGCAAAAACACATTCTGTGTGAACTGACCAAAATAAGTTATGAATCAGCACAATGTCAGCCACAGGGCAGTGGCACTGAAAAAAAAAGCGCTGTTTTTTTAAAAGCACTGCTTTTTTGCAATGCTGTGTTATGCGCGAGACACTGCAAAAGACACGAGCGCACATGTCAAACACGTCTGTCTAGAGTGTTTCCACATAAAAAGGATGGAAAAATGCATTCTGTCTGACAGAAGAGCAAAATCTTTGCAGAAGAATCAGCAGCTTTTATGCATAGCTTTCAAAATAAAAGTCTTGCAACAGAAAATCATTTAAAAATCAGTTTTTGTTGTTGTTGTTTGTCTGACTACAGGTCTTGCGACCCACCAGATGAGAAACACGGTTGTAGATAAAACAAGTGCATATTTTATTTCATTACTTGCTTGAGAATCACTGGGAGCACAGTTTTATGGTTTTTCTACTTTTCTACTTACTTTTTCTACTAATTTATCATATCATTTTTTATTTATTTATTATTATATCCATTACATATGTACTACTGTTTTGGGAAATCATTCTAATACGCTGATTTGGTGCTCAAAAAAACATTTCTAATTATTATTAATTATGGCAACAGTAGCTGCTTAATATTTTTGTGGAATGTGGTGCATTTTTTTCAGGATTCTATGATAAAAAAATAAAGTGTAATTTTTGAGCAATTTGATCAAAAGCATTAATTTCTTTAAAAAAAATTTTTTTAACAGTATTGTACGAAAAAATTTAAATACACTTAGTAATCATTATTGGCAAAAACTATTATCAATCGAGCTGTAATATAAACATCTAGTTCTTAGTATGACTAAAAGAAAATGGATATGTGGCAGCGTACCTCCTGATAGGAGTACCGCCCATCAACCAGTGTGGACCCAGAGAGACCATTGGATCCAGCGGCGGACACGGCCAAACGATGACATGACACCAGAGAGCCTGTGATCAGCTTCACTATCTCAAAGTTCTTCTTCAGATCTTGGATTATACTCTAATAGAGAAGATAACACAAAGCATAAATGCAAAGCCATTACGTAGCGCCAGTTGTGTAAAAAAATGAAGAGGCCAGATGGTCCTTCTAGACGCTGTCTGAACCTACCTTATCTTGTTTCTGGTAGGTCTGTTTGATAAAAGACCGGGTAATCTCGTGAAGCTGCCGCAAGGCTGGAACCACCCACACTGTCTGGGGGTTAGTCTGCTGAGACGACTACAATACAAGCACAGACACACAGATATAAACACGCAACAACATCAACCATAACACACATTCACTGAATACAGCAATCTCCATCTGGGTCAATAACGTGCAAGAATGCACTTTTATATGGTTTAATAAAACTTTTATATCAATTGATATTTAATGTCTCAAAAATGTCATGTGGTATAACCATCAAATAAAAAGTAATAAAAGACGACAATAAAATAAAGTTTTTTTTCCTCTCCTTGGGTCATTTTGACCTGAAACAACTTCATTTAATAAGCTCAAATTCACAAAAAACATGACATTCTAGGAGCTTTTGTGGTTGCCATTAAAAAAAAAAAAAAAACAGTACTTAATGCACTCCTCGGGTCAATTTGACCCATCATAGAAAATGTATGGGAAAGGGATTTTTATAGTTTTTCTGATCTCTTTGGCACATTTCTCAAAACAGTCTTAATTCTCATAACTGTTTGCTGAAACATCAGAACTCCACTGCATGTCAGCGAAATGTGGTTACTCACCCAATAAATTTAATTCATGCTTCTAAACCTAGTTATTGTGTCAGTAAATTGGCCAATGCCACCAAAATAACAAGTGTTTTGTCACTGTGTGCCCCACACTGGTCAAAATGTTTAGATGTTTTTTCACTATGGAAATATGTGTTATGTACAAATTGCATGTGTGTTCTACTTTTTAGTTGACATTGGCTGTTTTCTACACTATACAAGAATGTCAGTTTTGTCTAGTTGAATGCTCTTGTGAATCACAGTGAGCATTTTAGATACAGATTCAGACAGTAGGTCAAAATTTACTAGGAAAAGTCCACAAAAGGTATTGGCATCCTTATCTACTATGTACTTGCATCAAAAAATATGTACAGTGTACTTACTGTATTCATATTGTATTGCAAAACACTTGTGCCGCTATTGAGGTGGGATACAGGTTTAAGTGTTAAGGCTGTTGAAGGCAAATGATTTGTGTACAGTAAATGTTAGTACAAAGTAGTTAAAGACACCTAATATAAAGTGTGACCAAACATTTTTATTTACACAGGACATTTATTTTTGTAGAAATGCGTAACGTTAAATGTAAATTCACAGTTGCTTATTCTTTTATTACATATTATATACAGTATGTCTTCCCCTACAAGACATTCTTAAATATCTTTACATTGCTCTTCCACAAAAAGTAACCGTTTTGTCAGTTTATATGTAACACATTTCTACAAAAATAAACTGCCGTTGCCGTTTAGGGATTTAGACCTTCCTCCATGTTCAAAAATGGCAGTGATTAATGCCATTCAAACTCCATATAGCCAACTGTATGCTTCCAAACTTGATTGGTAAGATCCTATTTCATTACAATGGAAGGCCATTTGCCAATTTAGCAGATATTACAAACATTCCATATATATGGAATATACATGCATATCTGACAGATTTTGCTAACTGAATGGATAATTTTGCATGTGATGGCTCACACGGTGAAAGAACGTTTAAAAGTTGTGAAGTTTGACAGTTTCAATGAGAATCAACTCATCAGTTTCGCTAAACAAGCCATGTGCATTTAGTTACTGTGCAAATTGTAGACAGTTAATTGTTGTTTTCCCCACATGTGCCAAAACACATGCAAACTGATTAAATCCTCAAGAAATACAAATCTGATGTGAACAAGAAACTACTTGAGAACTGAACTTGTTTTGAGAAATAAAAGTCTCATGTGAGAATTGAGCCAAAGCAACTGAGGAAAAACTAATAAAAAAGGATAAAAAACAAAAATGCAAATAAAAAAATAATCAAAACCCACAACAAATCACACAAATCTCCAAAGTTTTTCCAGGTATTTTTCAAAGTTCTTTTTTTTTTTGCACATTTCATGAATATCATGAAGAGTCGCACCACATGACATTTTACAACCTGAACTATGTTTGTTTTGTCATAAAATGGTAAAATTATTTGATAATTTAAGAGACATGGAGTCATGAGGTTTTGCAGGGGTCCTCTCTATGATATAATTTTCTGTTTTAGGGTTTTTTTTTTATTTTACTTTGCATGTTTGTCTTCTTTTAATGAGGCTTTATTCTTTATTGGGATATCCGGACAGTTGTAACTCCCAGACATTTTTGACTTTATGCCTCTCAGAAAATACCAAAAAAGTACACATATGAATTACAACTTTTATTAAAATCAGCATCACGTCATTGACCCCTCCATTACCCAACGAGTCTCTGATTTCCAAACGTTTCAAATCATCCGACAACAGAATGATTGAAGCCAATAGTCAACAAGTCATTAGTTAATATTTGGATTTGAAGATCAAACCCCTAGAAGTTCCCTTTGTAAAAAAAAAAAAAATCACACATATCTTTACACTGCTTCCCTGTGAATCAAGTGGCAATCATCAGTTTGCAAATCAAAATCTGTTCATGTGAGATTCAGGCTGAGTTATGATTGGTCAGTGTTAAACTAAAGGGGTGGGTCTTCTCTTACTTTAGCCAATGAGCTTGGTTTCTTCTTGCCCCAGGAGCCAGTAAGAAAAGAGACCTGTGTCTCGCTGGGAGACTTTGAATCCTCCTGTATTTGCATCTAAAGAGATAAACTTCAGTTGTATTCAGTGAGCGCCACTAAAACGTTTATGCGGCAGACGCTGCACCCAAATCCCACCAGAGGCTGAAGCGCAAAGATTGAGCAAAGTGAATGCCTGTGTGTGTCTGTGTGCACGTGTTTGGGGTGAGATGAGGCAAGCTGGAACAAGAGTGCCAAAAATATAAATCTAGCACTAGAGACAGAACAACACCTTTATACTCCCAGGATCAGCTCTTAAAATAGCCCACTGCACAGATTCTAGCCCGAAAGAGAAGCCAGGAAGCTCAAAAATATGTGTCATTGCGTTTCAGTGTGTTTACGGTCTATAACCCTCTGAATATGGATTTTCAGGAAGGAGCACAGAGCAGATGGAAGAGTACAGGAGATTTGCGTGAGAGTGAGAGACTCTCCCTCCAATTCAGACCACCAGAAGCAAGCCAGACAGTGACTTTCCATAATGACAGAAAAACATAATAATGTAGCAGTCACATCATAAAAAATTCAACAGATTCCTATTAGTTGACTAATCGAAACAATGAAGTGTGCAGCAGAATTAAAATTCTGGGCCATTACTGGAATTTTGAGAATTACTGTATCAGCTCACCTTCTTGATGTCTTCAATGCATTTGATGATGTAGTTCCTCTTGACGGTTTCTTTGACAGCGTATGCGTCGCTGAGGATGGTCAGGTGTTCTTCCAGGGCTTGCTGCACTAGAGAGGTTGGTAAGGTTGGGAGATGCGCCAACTCCCACAATACCTCCAACACCTGACACACAAGCCACAAAAAAACACACAGATACTGTTTATTTTTTGTCACGTTCTTAAGTTGCCAAGACCGCAATTATTTCATTTAAAACATCCTGTAATATTGTGAAATATTATTACAACTGAAAATAACTGTTTTCTATTTTAAAATGTAATTTATTCCTGTTATAGCAAAGCTATATACAGTGAGTTTTCAGCATCATTACTCCAGATCTAGTGTCACATGATCCTTCAGAAATCATTCTAATATGCTGATTTGATGCTCAAGAAACATTTCTTATTATTATCAATGTTGAAAACAGTTGTGTTGCTTAAAATTTTTGTGGAAAGTGACATTTTTTAAGGATTCTTTGATTAATAGAAAGTTCAAAAGAATGGCATTTATTTGAAACTGAATTTAATGGAATTTATGAAAGTATTAATTTAAAAAAAGCAGGTTTAATCAGACCACCTTTAAGTGGCATGTGAAAGTGAAGAAATATATTAAGATTGTACAATACAATTCTTATCAGTAATATAATTCATCTAATATAATATACAGGTGATTTGGTTTTAAAAATAGTGAATAGAATATTTAAATATTATATGCAATACTTTAACATTTTTATTATTATATTCATGTATTTCCACCCTGCTGTGCAGTATTTGTTAAAAGATTCCTGTACATTTTAGGTTTATATTCCTACATTTTATAATTTAAATGTAAATAAATGACTTCTTAAGGTTAAACTGTTAATTGCAATCATTTGTCTGCCAATTATTTAATGCAATTATTTCGGTAACAACAACAACAACAAAAAAATCACTGCAGTGCACTAATAAGAAACTTTCACTAGTTTCAACAATTCTACATCAATCAATGCCTTTCGCACTGCTGCTGATTAACAGCTAGGCAGGTTCAAAGCCCAACTTTCAGGTGAGTGACAGAAATACACGCGTAGTTCAGTTCTGACGCCACGCACCTTTCCTGTGGTTGCCTCAGAGCGAGCCTCCCTGCCGATCCGTCCAATCAGACTCAGAAGCTTCTGTCTCACACGATCACTCTCCACCTCCCAGCTCTGAAAACACACAAGGCACAGTCATAATCACAGTTCACAAAGATGAAAGACTCCAAAGGAAGATGGACAAGACCTTCTGTATGAGGACGAAGAGATGGCTGAGCTGGTCAAAGTTGAACTTGACGGCAGCCGCGGCGATGATGGTGTGGATGTTCTCTATCACAGTGGAGGATTGACCAGCCTGCACACAAAACACGATACATCAACTTTTTGCTCAGATATAACGAAGGTACATAAAATTAATTTGAACAGCAATTTTATAGTAAAAAAAATTCATATAGTTTATATAATATCAACATTATAGGATATTGTTAAAATAATATAACATAATATATATTTCTATATACTAAATAAAAATATATTTAGGCAGACTAATGCAAGGATGACCGAGTTATTGCATTATTATTTTTGCCTTGTTTTCTTGTGATAACTCAAGATAACAGGATTTGTTTGAATACTTTTTAATGTTAAAATCATGCAAAAATAATAAGTGATCTTGAGACCATTGTTCTCTTAGAGGCCGTTTACATGACACGGCCCCTAAAATAAAAAAACTTTAAATGCGCCCTTCATTTACACGATAACGGCATTTTGGGGGCCGTTATCCACATTTTTAGTTGAAAACAGTGTTGTTTAAATGACCCCTTAGTATCATTGATGTACTAGTAATTTTTATTAATATTTTGAATTGGCTTTTATTTTCATATCTTCCATTTTCATTTCAATTTTAGTTCCAGACTGAAACTGAATGGTTAAAGTAGCTGCCATTTCTGTTGCATGAGAGACATCAAGCGGCAAACGAAAGCAGAACGAAACCACGCTTCTCGTTTGAGCTGCGCCGATTATCAGCTCGGACCAATAATAGAAAACGGAGCACAAGCTCTGAATCTCGACACTGTTACTACAAAGCACTGGGAGATATAGTGAGAAAGTGTTTGAATTCTCCACAGTATTAATAACATCGCTGTGAGATCTAGCGAGAAGCAGAAGAGTTTTCTGTTATAAACCATAGATATCAGAACAGACAGTGCTGACGTGAATACCAGGAGAAACATTGTGCCATGAACGAACAAGCTATAAAAGGCTTTTCAGTCCACAAATTACCATCATTCACCATGGATTTAAAATAGTAACGCTAACTGTAACCATGGTATTGTGGCAGAAATAGTCGAAAGTTTATACACTACTCATTTCAGGGTTCGTATAACCTTTTGAGGTGAAATTCAAGCTCTTTTAAAAAGGACTTTTAAGAGCGTAACACTTTTCCAGCACTTCAAAGCTCTTAAAATGATCTAATTTAAATGTTATTTTTAATATGATGACCAAAAGCATTATTTGTTCATCCTTCAAAGATTGCCCCTATTTGTAAAACTTAAAGTTTCAAGATGTAGGAAAAATAACACTTGGTGGGAAACAAACACTTTTATTTAAAGATAAGATACAAAATTATCACTGTACCAATAGATGGCGGCAGAGGAGCGCTTATTAGCCATTTCCACTACTTAGTTATTATTATTATTATTTTACTTTTTAATTCATATTTAGACATTATAAAATCAATATTATAAAATATCAAATCATCAAAATCTTTTTTTGTCGAAAAGGTCATGAAAAACAAAGACAAAGTGATCTTTTTTAACCACTAGAGCTGTCGGTCAGTTGAGTATGATACTATAGAAGAACAACGATACATTTAAGAGTAGAATATTTAAATTTTTCTGTATAAAAATTAGAATTTTGCACATTTTACGGTTGTTAATAAGTAAATTTTTTCTGCACCTCAACTCAAGCTCAGTGTTTTACTGCCAAATGTGCATTACCAATAAAAAATAAAAAAAACGTAATATTATTAGTAACTGCACTTAGTACATCATGTTAAACTGAATGACGTAGTCCTTGTGTTATGATTTAATCTCAAGATTGTTTACAGCTTCATTTCCATCCTGAAAATCAATGGAAATGCAGATGGACGCCAATTGAACTGCTCTGTATTAATTTAGATCTTAATCAAAAAGATATTTATAGCCTTCTGTTCATAATATTTCTGAGAATCAATGTCAGAAGTTCATGCAGCTTTGATAGAGCACGGAGTTACCTGTATTTTCCATATTTTGGAGAGCTCATCTAATGAGAGCTTACTGCCCAAAAGCTCAATGATTCCCTTTATTCTGTCACAGTACTGGGCCTGGTCAATGTTTCCTACAGCACACACACAGAGAGACAGAGAAATATTTTAATTATTTTATTCATTCTTAAAACTTAAGATTATCTTTAACTTTAAAACGCACACACACATTTTATATGCTACTCTTAAAAAATAAGAAACTAGCTCCCCACAGATGTAAAAAACTCTTAAAGTTATTTATCTGTAAATAAAAAAAACTTAAAATATTGTATGTTACAAAATATTGTAAGTTTACAATCGGTACTTTTATGAATTGCTTGATGTTTTTAAAGAGCAACCTAAGGACCACACAAAAGTTTTGAAAAGGAAAAGTGTGAAGAAACAATATCCTTATGAAAAAAAAAACATCATACATTCCTTATACAGTTAAAACAAATTCCATCATTCCACAAAAAAAACATTTATTGAGGACATTTAGAATGATAAGAGAAAGAGACTCAGGGAATCAGGGAGAGAGCACAAGTGAAAGAGAAAGTTGGCATAGAAAAATGAAAGTTAAAAAAAAAAGAGAAAATGAAAGGAAGAATGCAAAGAGAAAGTTAAACCAATCAAAGGCATTAAAGTGAAAGAGAAAAAAGAAAGTGTCATGAGAAATGTAAACAGAACAAAGAGAGAAAAGACAATGAGGCAGTGTTAAATAAAGACAACTGAATAAAGAGATGATGACACAAATGAGTGGGTGAGGTGAAAAGACTTCAGGCACAAAGCAACAGTTTAAGACTCTGGCTTCTGAACACTATAACACATAGATGATTCGCTCAATGTGTAAAGGCACGTCATAGAGCCTTATTTAAAGGATTAGCTCACTTCAGAATTCAAATTTCCTGATAATTTACTCACCCCCGTGTCATCCAGGATGTTTATGGCTTTCTTTCTTCAGTCGAAAAGAAATGAAGGTTTTAGAGGAAAACATTCCAGGATTTCATATTTCATATTTTAGAAAATGGCAGATCGTTTCGCTAGATAAGAACCTTATTCCTCATCTGGGATCATGTAGAGCCCTTTGAAGCTGCATTGAAACGAACATTTGGACCTTCAAACTGTTGAACCCCAGTGAAGTCCACTATATGGAGAAAAATCTTGGAATGTTTTCCTCAAAAACCTTAAATTCTTTTCATCTGAAGAAAGAAAGACATAAACATCTTGGATGACATGGGGATGACATTTTCAATCTGAAGTGAACTAATCCTTTACAGGACTGTATTCAATCCTTGAGATATTAATGTGTTAATGTCCTCCATGTGATTGGCTAACCTCCTTGCATATCAAATAAGTGACTAGATCCCTGCAAATTACTGAATGTTGAATAAGCATAAATATATAAATGTGCTAAGTCTGGAATGCTAAATTATGTCTACACAGTAGACTGAATTCAGGTGTATTTAGTATCATTAAAAAATACTAGGGTTAATTTTTTTAATTAGATTTTATATTTTCTGTTTTCAATTTAATATTAAAGTCTTAGTAATTTTGTTTTTGCTTTTTAAATAAGTCTATAATGCACTTATTCATTTTTATTTATTAATTTAATTTATTCTAATACTTAAATTTCAAGTAACATTTTTGTATGGTTTAGTTTTAACCCTGACTTTTACCTCAAACTGCAAGAAAAATCCTGTTTTCTTTTTTTTTTTTTGTCCCTGTGTGGTAAAACATCATGAAACCGGACAAGATTAACAGTTCCAATGTGGGTTTGATATGAGATTAACTTTTAATATGTTAAACTGGACCAGGGAACTTCTTACCTTCCAAAGCTATTGACAGGACTGAGTTTTCTACGAGCCAATCCAGGAGTCGGTCTGTGTCAATGGCGTTCTTCACAGTCTTGGATACTGTGCTTTCCTCAATAAGTTTTGTGACCTATCAGAGCACAGAGCCGTCAACATGAGGGAAGAACTCAGGCGTGAACTTTAAGCACTGGAAAGGAGAAAGGAATTTGAACCTCTTTGAGGGAGTTCATCTTGGCACTGAAGTGGGGCGTCTTGAGCATTCGGAGGAGGATGTCCAGCCGAAGGTCATCCACGACGTTCACCAGCTCTCGCTGGAAGCGCATGCAGAGGAGCTTAATGGCCGACAAGAGCTCTGGAATACTCACCAAACGCTTTAGAGAGAAAGAGACGTACATAAAATCAGAGAAACAACAAGGGGGAGTGTCAAAGTCGGCCATTAGAGAAATTTAAAATGGCAAATCCAGTGTGAATAAGCATCATGGCATTTTTCAAATCATTATTCACACCAACGCTATTGTTTTCAAACAGGTTTCCCCAAGCAGTTGCCCATTTGTCATTGGTCGCCCCAAACTCACGGCATTGGTCAGCTCAATGCTACTGTATCACTAGCTTTTTTTGATAGTGCAACTGAGCCACAACAGTTACAAACCCATAAAATACATTTTAACATTTAAACAAAATACAAAAATGTCAGCTTTAAAGCTATGAAAATCTCACACTGCTGCACAAGCGAATAAAGCCTGCAGGTTCCTCACCTTGTCTTTCAGGTCTTTCTCCTCCAGGTTCTGCACGTATGTTATCATCTTATGGATGACTGGGTCCAGCATGGGCTACAAAACACAACAAAACAAACCAGCTTAAGGTGAAGGTCACATGACAGTGTCCTTGAAATATCTCTGGTAACCATTGTTCTAAAACATGTTCATTCAAATTTTATGATTTTCAATTTTTCATTTTTTTTTAAATCTATGTCATTAACACCAGGTAAATCTGACTATATAAAGAATATCTCTAAGGTTCAACTATACTTGATATGAGAGTATGGAATAATGTCCAGTCAGCTGAACATTAGGGAAAAATAAACCCAGACAGGGTGATTAAGGGTCTGATGTTATGCAGATTCCATTGGTAACACGGTACTTACCAAAGTAAATAAATGGACATGACGTGCTGATTTGAACTTAGAAAATAATTTTATAATGCAAGAATATGTGACATATCCATCTATGTATCTATTAGAGCTGCACGATTAATCGTAAAAAAAAAAAAAAATCATGATCTCGATTCAAACGCCCACGCAATCTTATTTTATTAATAACAACGATTTGCCCATGTTTTTTTAAACGTTTGACAAAATCATACCAGAACATTCAAATATGCGTTCGTGCTGCCAGAACCAGAAGTTTTAAATCACACATTAGTTAGCCTATTTCTGTGTTACAAATATTCAATTTATCACACAAGTACTGAGATATAAGTTTTAAGTTAGTATATAAACACTGATGTCGACGATAGCAATCAAAATGGAGCAAACTACCTTTTGAAACGAACTTGGCGCGTCAAATAATGGTTGTATCAATTACATCTTATTCCACTAGGCGGCGACAAGTGATACTTTTTTTGTCATTGAATCATTCATTCAAAAGATTCGTTCAGAAGCACAGATTCATTGTTCGAATTGTGTGAGAATCAATCAATCAATCAATCAATCTATATCTATCTGTAACTATATCTAAACTAAAAAATAATATCTAGACAAACTATTAACTGACTTGACCATAGAACTTCTGACCAATCAGAATCAAGTATTCCAGGGATCCGTGTAGCAAAGACTTAAACAGATCAGTTGTGGAAACACTCACCTGCACCAGGCCGGAGTTGAGGTATTCTGCACACACACCGAGCGGCTGAACCAGCGCTGACACACACTGAGAAAACACATACACATGGATATTTTACTCACAAAAAACAAATAATGAAACGCCAAATACATTTGTTTCCGCCCTGCTAAAAGAAAAATGTTTCTCTAAGCTAGAGACATGACATGGAAACAAGGGATGAGCAAACTCTTAAAGGGATAGTTTGACGAAAAAAAAAGGAAGACGAAAGAAAATATTCAGTCATCATTTATTCACCCGACACATTCACCAGCGGCATAAAACAAAATCTCTGCACAGCAACTTCCGTTGTATGGAAAAGAACTGTGAGAAGATTCTTTAAAATGTCAGCAGACACATTTAGAATGACATGAGGGTGAGCAAATGATGACAACATTTCCAATAAACCTTTACTGAGCCATAACTACACAATCAGGAATATACAACATTTCTTTGCTGGCAAACATCTCTTTAGAGCTATTTGCCAACATAGAGTCAGCACAGATGAATCACTCCTCTGTTCAGCATCAGACTTCTCATCCAATGAAGAGCGTGAATGAATCAGTCCAGTCAGTGGAGGAGAGAAGACAGTGTCCTTCTCTTGTTTTCTGGCTTTAATGGCCTCTTACCCTCACTACGGATTAAATGGTTACTGTAGCAGGGCATCCCTTAATGTCTGAGATTCAAACATAGCTGGCGATGAACCAGAGGTACGTGCCACAGCAGGTCGTATGTTCCCCTGAAAAGAATTTCCCTCCCTACACTCTCCTCAAACTTCCTGTTCCTGTGTTAAGGCCATTAATATGCAAATCCTAAATCAAAGCATCTTTTCCCTGTCGCCAGCTCTATCTCTCAGCCCTGGCACCAGGATCATGCTAATGCCCACCTTCAAAAGACAAGCGGGCAGAACCAAAAACAAGGCGGCTTCACAGCTCCAAGACAAGGGGGAGCATTTACACGTTTGCACAGAAGGGGGGAGCGGACACCTCTTCTAAAAATAATGAAGCTGTCAAACATTCCGAGCATCTATCTGTCTCAGACCAGATTAGATGCTTTTCTGAGGTTATTTTTTTTTTTTTTTAAATTGGTATCTTCTTTAAAACAACAACAACAAAAAAAACGCAATAAAAAACAAAAAAACAAAACCATCCTATCTACTAGTTTATCTACCCTCCTGTCTGACCATATAAATGTTGTTAGTTTTTGTTTGAGGGCTGTGTGGTAGAATTCTTTGACATTGTCCCACTAACTCACTTTTTAATGTTTTTCAGACAACTGCATTGCCTCAGAGGGCTTGATGAGAAATAGTGTTTAAAATCAATTCTGTTAGATGTATAGTGCCTCTTTCACAAGATGTAATATCAGTCTCTGGTGTCCCCAGAATGTGTCTGAAGTTTCAGCTCAAAATACCCCACAGATCATTTATTATAGCTTGTCAAATTTGCCCCCATTTGGGTGAGAGCAAAAACATTCCGCTGCTGCTCCCGCCCCGCTTTCCAGAAGAGGGCGGAGCTTTAACAGCTCGTGCTTCAGTTGCTCAACAACAACAAAGCTGGAGGATCTCACGCAGCCTAAATGACGATTGTCAGTAACGGTGTTCAGCCTTACATTGTTCAAACCGGAGTCGGACAGTGATGGAGAAACTCAGGAAGAAGTTACAACTTTTAGAATGAAACGGTTAGTGGATAAAATTATGTAGTTGCTGTGGAGTTGATTCAACTCATCGACTAGCATGTGCCATCATGTTAATCTTTTGTACAAATCCAGCGTTGAATTGACCCTCGTTTATGAAGCAGTTCGGCGTAAAATGACGTCATGGTAACAACACTCGACTGCAACAACTCTTCTTCTTCTCTAAAGCAGCTCAACATGGCATCTTCCCCTTTGCTGCATGTTCTTGGGGGTGGGTTTATGTAAATTTTGGGGTTTGTGATGTCGCCAACACAGGAAGTAGCTCATTGTAGTCCCTACCAGCTGTTTGTTGTAGTCCTTAAAAAGCGATTTCTGTTAAAGAATGTTGTTTATGCTCAAACAGCAAAATTACACACCAACTTAAGTTAAAAAAAAGTTAAAAAAATGAAATAATAATCAAGGACCCTTTAATAACTGGCCTGAATGCTCTTTTTACTGCCAATTTTTTCTGGCATCTCATTTTCCCTCTCATCCCCTACTTTCGTCTTTTTCACACTGTCTGCTGTGTGTAGGATGCTCTCAGTGATGGTGATAAACATCCTGAGCTCTTTAGCACACATGCTATAATAGAATCTGTCCTCGTTCAACTCTCTCTCTCTCTCAGCATCTCACTCATACTGCCCCTCTTCATCCAGACAATTCTTCTTCACACTCTTGCTCTGATGACACATGAATTGTCCATTCATTTCTTTGCCATTCCATAATTATCCAAACAGAATTTTCAACCCGAAGAAAAGCAATCCAGCTCATATCTGGGATATCTAACCTCATAGCCTTTGTGAGCGTGCAACTAACGTCTCTTTTACATTGAGGAGTGGAACAAGGTTATTATTTTGGATTTTTGTTTTCATTTTAAAGTGCCCCATTATATATATATATATATATATATATATATATATATATATATCTCACCTTTCATGTCATGTGTAATATAGCTGTTTATGAATGTAAAAGGTCCGCAGAGTTTCAAAGAATAAAGTGCAGATAAATTTACCAAAAGAAAGAACCGATTCTGAACTACCTGAATCTGGTCGTCAGTGTGCCAGCCTTAAGGTCAACGAATAATTTGTACGCACAGGTTGCACATGCGCATTTAATGTTTTTGCATTAATTACTTTATCCACAAGGTGGCAACCGTGCCCTGGGGGCGTTGATTCACAACATACTTGAAGAAAAAATGCATGAACAGAACAGACCGGAACACATGCAAGCTACAGAAACAGTAGAGGCCTATATTGACGAGAGCTTGTGCGAAGAGGTTAGAAAGTAGCCTCATTTGTTCAACTCTAGCATGAAAGAATAAAAAGATGTTTATATGGGTTGTAACTCATAGAGGTATTGCAATTTGTCGCAATGCGCTGTGTATGCATATGAGTTAAGTGAAGTATACTTTGTAAGGCTGTGCGTTTGACTGAGTTCACACATACATATACTTGTATATAGAAAAGTATACTTTCTGCTTTACTTCCTGCACAAACCTAAGTAGGTTTGTAACAAATTTGCATAATGCCAATCTATGGTCTTCACTGACTGCCTGTGAAGGATGTCTACTTTGACCCGCCCTCAAACACTCTAGTAGTAGCTGAGGCCTGGAAGAGTTTGGTTTGTGTTGTCGACATGTCGAGAAGATACTGTTTTCACTTTGAATGAACTTCCAAAAGATGAGGACTTGGGCTTGAATGGATACAGCAAAACCAACTCCATTGACACTGTTCGCATCACAAGTGCTGAAGAAGCCTATATGGAGTTGAAATCCAGATATGGTAATGAGCGTTCCGTTTGCGACACACACTATAAGCAGTCGACCAATCACAACAGACTGGGCCATCTGACCAATCAGAGCAGAGTGGGCTCTAACAAGGGGGGTTTAACTATGTTTAGAGACACTGAATCTTTTATTGAACTGTTTCAGACACTGTGAGAAAAGAGGTGATGCTGCAATATATATTATGATAAAAGTGTTATTGACCTTACAACAATAAGTTTTAATTATTTATTCACTATTTACTTATACTTGAATTCAAGTAAACCTATTGTAGGAAATCTCCAAAACAAAGTTAGAAACCTTTATATAGTAAAATAATAATAATAGGGACACTTTAATACTATTTTTAAAGTTTCTTGACATTCCAGTTTAGTTTTAGTCCATTTTGTAAATGGTTGCAGTTTATTCCCATTTTACACATTTACATATTTACATGCGCATTAATTTTTCATAACTGTAGTTAAGAAATCAGTTGAGGAAATAACAACATTGGCAAAGATTAGATTTACATCTAAAATAAACAAGAGCTTTGAGGAAAGAAGCTGCCTCTGTGATTACACAAAAATCACAATTATGGGAAACAAAGTTCCAACTAAATAATTTCTAATGCTTATTCAAAGTAAAACAAGAAAATCACAGAATGTTATGACAATGCTCTGACAAGCAATGCAATTTCATTTGTGTCAAGCAAGCCACCACCAATGTGCAATTGAGAAAGTCAGTTCACAAAGAACAATTATAATAACAACAACAATTGTCCCATTATAATTGACCTTGGGCAGTAACGGTAAATAAATATCTTTAGAAATGTGTCGAGTGCGTGGTCTTACCCCAATCTCTATTTCCTGGTTGAGCTTGCACTGAATTGCCGTGAAGCCTCCCATCTCTCCAAACTGCAGATATAAGAAAGTCATATTCAGAGATATCTAACACCACATAGATTTGTCTGATGTCAAATGCAAGGTAATATAATAATTCCATCCATCAGTGTTCGTGACTGAAGCTCTTACCCGATTCACTAAGTCCACCAGCCAGCCGTGAGGCTCCTGGTCCAAACAGAAAACAGAACATGTGTTAAATTTCATGCAAAAAATGTAGTATATTCTTCACTTATGCAAGTTGTTTCTATGCAAATTATATCTTCTTAGAGAATATATTTAGAATAGCATGTTTCGTGGTCTAAATGACTATTGCTTTGCAGTAGTGGTCAAAAATATCGATATCTCGATATGCATCGATACTGAAATATCTGCAATGGTTACAATACTCTTTTTCTGCAGTATCGATACACCGATATCAGCTACGCTTTCTCACTCTCTCTTCTCTCTGACAGCGAACTGACACACACCCGCCGGCTCCTGTCAGTCACTCGTCTCATTCGCTCCGGTTAAATAGTGTTTGTATTGCGCATAATTTTAGTCATTCCCGCAAATCTGACGCTCACACCAAAATCGCATGCACCACTGATCTAAATAAGTGAAGCTCACATAAAGCCGACCCTCAAACAGCTCGCGAGTACCAAATTGACTTCTTTTTTGTGGCTTATTGCACTTAAACCATCAAATACATACAAAATTATGTCCATCTTGAGTATTCAGATAAATACAGTCAGTTTTAGACAAACAGCTGAGAGAAAATGCATGTTATGTAACAGTATATTGGATCAGTGCATAAGCTCTTAAAGTGACAGCAGCCTAATAAATCTTCACATTTGTTACTTTAATTATATTTTTTACCTGAACACTACTGTTAGAGCCATCTTAAAAACTTAAAACCATGTTTATTTCTTTTGTCTCTTTATTCTATTGTATTTATTTATGCTATCGTTTGCAGGTTTTTTTTAATTACAATTTTATTACAGACCGTTTACTTTTTTGGGGTAAATTTAGTTCAACCATTCAAATGAAGCCTCCTTGTTCATTGTGTAAGCTACTGCAACCAAATTACCCAAATTATCAAAAAAAATTGGTATTGTAAATGGAATTGAATATCAATATTTTTCAAGGTATCGTATCGAAGTATCGTGACAACACTACTTTGCAGTTAACAGGCTTTTTACTTGCAGTCATTGGCTTAAAAAAGTACAATTTCTTAATCATAAACTTGCTGATGAACTTGCTGATATGTGCAAAGGTACTTCTGAAAAGAACAAACACTGTGCCACCATTTTCCTGACAACACATTTTTGAATCTACAAAACCAGTTTTTCTGTCCATTAACTAGAACTGTCAAGTCAAGCGTCAAGCCAAAAGCACACGTACACACCCACACATGAACATTTACAGTACCTTCTGGTAGCTGGAGCTGGGAGAAACAGCAAACATGCTGTCCTCTCCAAACACTTCCGCCCAGTTCCTCTGACAGGCTTTCATCCGATTCTTAAAGTGATATTCGTTATCGGGGTTAAAAGCCTGTCAATAAAACAATACAGAGAAAACATGTTAACTCAAAGATAGTCTGACGTAGGGCTATATTCACAATGTATTTGCTGTGAATTTACTGGTGGTATGAAATTACGAAACACTGACCATTTTTCTATAAGACTAGTTTGAATATCTTTCGGACAAAGAAATCCTGTAATTTCATAGTCAGACATAGTGCAGACAGAGATGTGTTAAATGTCACCCATTTTTAAAATTTGGTAGTGAAACCGTGTCTGAGTCGGTAGTCGCGTACTGACGTCTGAAGGTCTGGAGCTTTCATTAGCCAAGGGCCGCCCAAGAGGACATCTGACCGACATGAAAAGCAACCAATCACAGTTCGCTTTGTTCTGCGTTATGTTTAAGGGCGTGAAAATGTGAAGTTGATGTCTCTACAATAAACTTGCATAATTCATCCTGTAGAATTCAACCAATCAGATGAAGACTTCAAAACTCTCGAAATGTTTCTCATTTTGTTTGCCTTATTTGTTTGCCAACGATCCGTGTGACTCAATAAACAGTCCGTGTGATGAGTCAATAAGTCCCATTAAATTCTTCAAATTCATTTAAACTGATGGAATAAAATTCAAAACACTGATTGAATGATTTGTTTCTGACATCAAAGTTCATATAATTTTCAACACAGACTTGGATTTTCTTTTTACCAAAGAATTTTTTTTTAATTATATTAAAATATTTAAATATTCACCACATTAAAAAAATATTTTGCATATTATATATTATTAATTTTGCATATTATACATATTAAATGTATTATATTCATATACAGTATATGTATAAATACAATATATTTTTATATGTAATGTATTATATTAATGTGTCAACTATAAATCCAATGAATTATTAAAATAAATTTGTATACAATAGACATATATATATATATTAAAACAAAATAATATGCATTACATAATACAAAATAAATGCATTACTTTTTATATTGGTTAATTTAATATGTATGAACTGTTACTAAAACAAATGTGAAACATTATAGCATAAAATATTAATGATATGTATTACACATAATGCAAAATAAATACATTAGTTGTTATATTGGTTCATATAATTAAAAAAAAAATCATCTATTTTATTAACTTTGTAAAAAAAAAAAAAAAGAAAAAAAACTTTGTATTTACTTGCTATATTCTATTGAGTTTACATGCCTACAATGACAGTTTGGTTAAACTGTTAATTTGGCAAATAATGTTAATATCACCAAAAATATATAATTATTTTAGTTATATTATCCAGTCATAGCCCTAGTAGAAGCTAACCACAGTTACTAGAATGTAAAATCAAAAGGGTATGTGTACCATAGTAAGAACTCCCATGAGGCCGATGGGTATGGGATCCTGTTTGACTCTCTCCGCGACCAAATCCACCAGCAGCATCAGCATGTTATAGATGCCCTCATGAATCTCTGTTCCCCACTTGTGCACCGCACTGGACGTCAGCAACTACAAGACCGTTTAACATCTGAATTATTCATCTCATCTAATCTCGTCGTTTATAACAATTCCCAACAAACACTTGGTAGAGTTTATTAGACGCCTGCTTATCCAAACACACACAAACCTTTTTGAAGGCCTCAGGCATGCAGCGGTCAATGAACCTCTTGCAGTTCTCATCTGCATCAGCCAGGCCTCGAGAGAAAAAACAAGATTTCAGATGTGTAATTTCTTTCTAGAGTACACAAACATCCAAACATGTTTTTTACATTAAAAAAGCCATAAGGACTTACCCAGTCTGGCCAGGCAGGTGGAGGCGATGAGGCATTTGCCGAGCGATTCCTCTCTCTTGTACGGGATGGACCAGTGATCAGTGAACACTCTGCTCTCCAGCTCATACAGATTAGTGGTGGGGAACTCCATACTGTTCCCAGAACAGTTCCCGTTCTCATCATTGCTCCTCTATAAGAGAAAGAGAGAAATGTGTCACATTGTTAACACTTGCAATTACTCTTTGTTTACATATATTCTTTATTTAATTGAATGCTTTAATTTTTAATGCTTTCACATAACAGGACACTATTGGGAGAGATCCAATCCTGCAATAGCAATGCGATTATGCACCACCTACTGAAGTACAACGCAGGCTTTATGAACTGACACAACGGTTTCAGAATAGTGTGTGTGTGTGCTTGTTTTCATGATTTATGAGGACACAAATTTGTATAATGACATGGGTATTACACTGGAATTATGACATGTTTCATGAGGATATTTCAGGAGTCCTCCTTTAAAATCGCTTTAAAAACATACTAAATATTTTATTAAAAATGTAAAAATGCAGAATGTTTTCTGTGATGGGTAGGTTTAGGAGTAGAGTTAGTGTAGGGGGAGAGAATGTACAGTTTGTACAGTATAAAAACCATTACGCCTATGGAATGTCCTCACTCAGACAGCAAAGCAAACCTGTGTGTGTGTATTCAAAAGTTTGGGTTGGTTAGGGTCTCTTATGTTCACCAAGGCTGCAATTATCTGATCATATATTCAGTAAAAACTGTAATATTGTGCATTATTAATACAATATTAAAATACCATTCATGGCTGTGATGATTTTCAGCAGCCATTTCTCCAGTCAGAAATAACAGCATTTATTATTTATATTATAAATGTCTTTCCTGTAACCTTTGATCAGTTTAATGCATTCTTGCTGAATTAAACTATTAAAAAAACGATTGACCTCAACTTTAACGGTAGTGCGTATACAGTATGCTCTGCCATGTTGTAGTCCATTCACTCATGTGTCTCATTGTGAAATTATAATGGTTATAATGGTATAATTAGAGCATTCTAATGGTTGAGAACGCTAAAATGTGATAAATTTATGATTTGTTAATCAATACATGCTTTTCAGTTACCAATATTTAAAGAGCAGGATGGATATTGGTCAACTCTATAGGCCTACACACATAATTTAATTGCAGCAATACCCAAAATTGTTGAAATTTTTAGACAATACTTGGGGGGAAAAAAAGGGCTAACAAACATATATTAGTCAGGCTAATTTATTTAATACGTCTCCTTCTCTTAATTTCAAGAAAGTGTGAGCCTGACAGCTGTCCTTCAATGGCTTGTGAGACTTGCACATATCTAGTTTGAAATGAATTTAATTCATTATCTACGTCATCCGTTTCATATTTATAATTAACGCTGCAATCTGGAACACAGTTGCCCAAGAAACTAGCACAGAGGCTAGCAGCACAGATTTGTTGTTGTTGAGTGGAGTGCAACACGAAATGAGCTTGGCAGTTGATTTCTGAGGCCATTTATGTTCAATTTTCACTGCAATTATATCGCAACTTTAAAGGCCAAATATTTCGATGGTTGTTTGGTGATTATCAGCATACACACTGTGGTAGATTACGGCTTTACGGGCTGTGGACTCTGCGAACAGGAAACAGTTCTGCCAGGGGAATATTAGTATACAAGACATATGTTTGCCCTTGAGTGAGTGGAATAAGTGAATGTGCAATCAGGTCTGGAAAGACTGAGCGCAGCAACATAGAGTGAAAGTCACCTTCTCTCTTTTTGTTCCTCGGGGGAACGTCAGATGTCTCTGGCATTCCCAAGGTCCGGAAATCAGTGATTTTCTAACTCTGAGAGGGAAAAACTGAGATCCGTTTTAGACCTGGGATTAGGAGTGAATGCCTCCCTGTGGGCAGGGTCTGAGTTCAAGGGTTAAATTAAGCTTCTTCAGACCTGACTGAACTTCAGCTGTTACTATTTACGTATTAAAGAGCCTTTATAAAGCAGGTTTAACACGGAGCTCAAACTGAGAGCAGCGACTCTGAAAGATGTTTCACGGGGCATCTGCAGGTCTTTTAAAATCAAATTCAAGGCTTTTAAGACCTTTATTAAGACCTGCAGAAATAGAATTAAATCCATATTGGGGTGGGGGTGGGGTGGTGTAGGTCAATGTTCATGGAAGTGGCAAGGCTACATAAAGGTGAAGGTGGCACTGGCCCACTCAGATTGACAGCTAGTCCACCCAATCAAATGTCATGCATACATGACAATAATAATCACTCAAATACATTAATATTATATTGGCAGCTGGATTATATATTGATTATATGTCGCCTAGAAAGCATGCAAAGAGTGGTCCCCTTATAATCACTAAAAAGTAGAGATGCACCAATAGCAATTTTTTTGGCCGATTCCGATTCTGACAGCATATACAAACAAAAATCTACTTTTCATCAATGCAAAGTTTTATTTTCATTAAAAAAAAACATCGGCAAAAAAAAAAGAACAAATAAAGAAATTGCAAACAACACCACAAATAAATGCAATAGAATAAAGAGAGCTATGAAATGTTTTTCAGGTTAAGTAGGTTTTTATTCAGGTAAGAAATACTACAGAAATTAAAGTAATCAAATGCTTACAATTAAAGTTATAAAACGTATTCAGTCAAGGACCTGACTGGGACCTTTAAGGACCTGTAGGGACCCTGGTTTTATTATTCTGAGACGCTTCAGGCTTTGACTAGACTTCATTGTGTAATATGAATGATGACAAAGCACATTCACTCAGGAACTTCAACCAAGCAAAAAGACAACTTTAAATGTCACTCTTGCTTTCCACAGGCAGATGTTGCAGATTGTCTTCAATTTCAGGTTTCAAGAACAGCCTCTTCACAACTGTTAGACTGTTCAACGAGCGATATGTGTCTCAATCATCAAAAATCTCAGTATTGTGTTCTATGAACTATCACATTTAAATCATGACATTTTATATTCTTCTGTGTTCATGTTTGTGTAACGAAAGAGCAGCTAGTAAGAGCTGTGCGATGAAACCTCACTCCCCTGGCCACAAGAGGCGCACTAGTGTCTGTGGTCTTTAGTGTCCTTGTTAGGGGTCGGAGTGGGTCGAGAACGACCTGTAACATTGGTGCCATGACCCGGATGGGAGTGAGGTTTAGGGGGGTGAGTGTTAAGAGCTGTGTTATGAAACCTCACTCCCCTGGCCTCAATTGGTGCACTAGCGGCTGATGCTAGAGAATGCGGTCTTTACTGTCCTTGTTATGAGTCGGAGCGGGTCGAAAAAGCCCTGATACACTGGTGCCGTGACCCGGATGGGAGTGAGATTATAGAGGCCAGCTAGTAAGAGCTGTGCGACACACCTCACTCCCCTTTTTTACACAATTTAATTGAAGGTGTGACCAAATTTCGCAAAATCTTGGAGGCAAAATATGACCACTGTCAATAGTGTAGTGATGCATGAAGCAAATCTGCAACTTTTTTCTCCATTCGAAAATCACAATCATGCAGATTCCTATTGAAATGACTGGACTTTTTTCCTTCTGTATAACCGGTTAGTTTCCATGTATCAAACAGGCTTATTTTCAAGTAATTTAGAGCAAATACTATGCAAAATTAATGTACCCCGGCCCACATGTAATTTAAATGAACATTTCATTTTCTAGCACATAAAAGCAATCTTAGGTTGTTACTAATTAGCCACTATCTCCACACATTTTCTAATTATTTTGAACACCTATAATTCACATTCTACGTGTAGCAAATCTTGCGTGTATTTAACCATTATAATGCACTTTTCATTTTTTAAATTTTACATATATGTAAACTTCCAAATTTTAGTAATGGGGTTAAAGTCAAGAGGGGTGGGGGGGGGGACGTAAAATTTTCTGAAAGTTAAGCATCTCCTTTCACTCATTTATTGAAAAAAATAATAAAAACTAATACTTTTATAACGATTCACATTTTGCACATCTATTTTGCACCCTATTAGTGAAATGTGCCACAACCGCCTGTTATTAAGGTCGTTGAGGTTTGAGTTTACAGCGGTTGTTATGAGATCTCATTACAATCTCTGTGACAGAAACATTAAACGACTGTAGAGGAGTGGATTGATTTGTTAAAGATCTGTGTGTTTCTGTTGACAGAGTCTGACAGCTTCTGTGTTCAGGAGAAATAAGAAGCGCTGAGCAATGTGAGATGGAGAGGCAGAAAGCAGAAGAGAGGCAACAGGAACAAATTACGTATTCTGTTCTCTGGTAGAGGCAACCACCACCTGCACTGTGAGGATCTCTGAAAGAGACAGAAATAGGGACCACGGAAGTCGAGTTGCGTCCTATTTTGATCAAATACATGCGTTTACTAAAAATATAAAGACCGCTGCATATGGTCAGAAGACTGGAAAATCGGTTTTCCTATTTGAATTTTTGAAGTCTGGAGGAAAATATGCTAATTACAACCCACATAAAACTAATTTGCATACATTTATGGTACATGTTAAAACTCTTGTGATCTAGATTTGTCAATGTTAATTAAATTATGACAGGAGAAAGTAGCTACTGACTTGTCACATACATGTCATCATTTACTGTTGTAGCTGCTGATTTCAAATGAAAATCGCCTCAGGAACTGTGTGAAAACAATCTATGCCTTGTGACTTTAAACTGTGAAACCCCAATTGCTAAGAATAGCAGGGAAGTGGTGTTTGTTGTAGGTTAACCAACTATCACGGTTCCTGATTATGTCAAAAGATAAAAAAAAGTGTTGCAAATACTGGCAAATATTATAAGCAAATATACTATAATATAGCATAATAAAATATAATATAATAATTGACTCCGGATTAAAATAATGCACATCGAGGTGATGACGCAGTGACAACGTGAAGCGGGTGTGCATTATTTTCTACTAATTCAATGGAGTCAATTATTTCATTCCTTTTCAACTTTGTTCAGATATTGTATTTCAAGACATTTGTCATGTTTTTGTCCTTAAAACGGCCTTGTGTGGAGGACTAATTTTTTACGTGGCTTTTAAAGAGAATGGGAGATTACGCTCTGATTGGTTTATTGTACATTCTGCCCAAAACACACCCATGACTCATTAAGAGACAAGGTACAACCCTTTTGTACCAAGCACCTGGTGTGCCAACCATTTTTTCACCCGTTAAACTAGCAAAAGTGGATTCGGACAAGCCCTAAGTGCACCTGCGCCATGAGCTTCGACCATGTGCTCATAGATAGATAGAGATAGAGAGAGAGAAATTAAGCTTGTGTGAATTACCCAAGTCTGTGCGTCTCTCAGCAGTATCTATACTAATAGCAAAACTGCAAGTTTATCTGCTTCAAGAACAACGCCGTTATTACCTCGCTAATGAGAAATGTCATGTAGCTTTTCAGTTGATTAAGTTCAAGTGGGAGAGAGAGCAGGAGAAAGAGAGTTTGTGCTTTCCATGCATAAAACAATTTTGTGGGTTTTGGTTCTTTCACTGTTGTAGACTGTAAGGACCTTTGAAATAAGCGAAATCATTTGGTGAAGTGATATGGAACTGTAATGCAGTCAAGACCTGCCTGGAACTACTTTAGCCATGCGTTTCCCTGAAAATAATTGTATTATAAATAATCTTAGAATGTTCATCAGCCAATCAGATTCAAGAATTCAACAGTCCTGTAAAAAAATTTAATATAATATAATTATATATATATATATATATATATATATATATATATATATATATATATATATATATATATATATATAAATATAAATATAAAGAGACCAGTGAAAATCTGAACCACTGAAAAAAAGAACAGAGGGAGAAAATTATTCTTATTTTTGAGCTCTACAAGCATTCTGCATACTTGTGTACTGTTCTTGAAGGTCAAGAATCCCATACAGTCTGACATAAGGGTGCCACTGATTATGGAAAACAACATCGAGCATGTAACTGGACACTTGTTATGTCCCAGTCCGCATTTCAATGCAGGATTACGTTTACTGGCGTCGATGGAGATAATAATAATTCTGCTGTGCAAACATTTTGAACCCTTCCAGGTAATTTTTGCAATTTCTAATATTAATAAATTTCAAATACAAACACTGTCAATCTAGGGCTGGTATGCTGTTCATGTGCAATGATCTAAAGAGAAGAGAGAAAGTCAGTGTTGTTAGGGAGGCCTCTGGTCTTTGGGGCGATGTAAGGTCACATGGCACATTCCAAACTTGTTGCCATGGCATACTAACGGGGTGAGGTGTGTGCGCATGGCCTGCTGCCTGCTAAACATCCAACCTCAGAGGGTTCGAACCTCCCTAGGGACGAACTAATATCTCATATGGCATCAGTGTTTAAGAGGACCGAGGTGTTCCTTGCCCAATACCTGGAATGCATTTCTCTTCTAAGACCTACCCCTAATACATCTCTGGAACTGTGCATGTGATCCTGCCCGTTGTGATTTGAGCAAGTTGTTTGTTGTTTCCCACTGCATTGCGCAGTGTTGGGCGGAGTGGCTGGGTAACTGGAGACCCCTTCTGTGTGTACCAGTACCCTCCAGACCAGGCCTGCTGGCTCTATTTATAGTCCTGATACATGGTGCTTGCAACCTGTTACATGCAAGACCAGAGGTAAACAAAGCAGCTAGACATGTCCGAATCTTTCCAAAAAAGTTCTTCATGATTGCAATACAAACATAGGGCACTATGAAATCCATTTTATTTTATTCTTCCAAAATTGTTTTTATTTTCTCCTAAAAGGCTGAATTATGTTTTAATGGTTCAATTACATGTGAATAATCAAAAAGGATGTCTAATCATTTGAATTCTTAAAACTTAAACAATTTATTAAAATTTTAACAAGTGCATTTTATTTTTTCCTAAAATTCTGTGTTGCCCGTTTAATATTTCTACATTCTGTTTTATAATTTAATACAATTGTATTATCAAAAAAAAAATTGTGGAAAAAAATAAAATTGTGTGACATTCCTTATAAAGTTTTAATAAACTGTATTATTATTGTTACTTTAAGTACATTCTACTGTAATATTTTTGTGCCAATTTTTTTTTCAAGTTATTTATTTAATTTAGTTTTATTTTGGCAGGTTGTAGTGAAGACCTTTGAGTTCTGTGTGTATATGATGCTAGTTCTTTATCAAATTAAATGAGAGCAGCTCTGGAGATGTGGAGTTTCTCTGCAAAATAAATATTGCAGTGTTTATTATTATATTCTAAAATGTTTGACTTCCTAAAAACACCAGTGTGAATGTAATGTAGACGGAGTTCCCTTTTAAAGTCGGCATTAAAGTTGCGATTGTTCTTTTTTTCCCCTATAATGATGTATATCCGAGTGAAAAAGATTGTGAAATTAGAAAAAAAAAAATGGAGGGCAAGGCTTGATTTCATCCTTTGGAATTAATTGGATAGTTGTAAGTTGGGCATTGCTAACAAAATAAAGGCAGAAACGAGAAAAAAAAAATGCAATAGCCCCACCCTCACGCCATAGCAAATGACAGGAAGAGAAGTCGTTTCGAAGGGGGAACGTTTTTGATTAAAGATTATGAGGGCAAATGAATTTTCAAAAAAAAAGTGCACAGATAAATCATTCATAATAAACACTACAATATTACAATTACAGGTCAATGCAAAGACTTTTAACTCTGTTCAATTAAACCTGGGTTGGAGCTCTTAACTTAAAACTGTAAAAACTTCTCATTTGCCCGCAGACGGTGTGCCTTATGAAAAGTAAACGAAAAATTTTCACTTCCTCAAAAATGCAGATATATATTGTGTTTTGTCTTTTAACCTAAAAATACAGAGATATGATTTTTGGTATTGACAAGAGCAGATGTTATTGCGCGTTAATGGAGATTAATATTTTGTAAATAATAAGAGGTAAATTGTTTTTGTGTAAACAAAGCAATCGCGACCCTTCATAAAATTGAGGTTAAACTACTGGAGTCACATGGAGTACTTTAATGGAGGTCTTTACTACCCTTCTGGGCCTTGAAAGTGGTAGTTGCATAGACATGAACTCAAAATGTCCTAATTTAATCTAAGCCTGGTCTGTGAAACCAGACTTATTTTTATACACTTTCCACCATACAAATAGCTGGAACTAAGTTAAATGCTTTTTATTAGTACCTGGCTTGTACTTTAACTACCATTAATAAAAAATAGATTCACTGTAGTAGAACTACTTTTGAGAATTTGCTACAATTTTAAAACAGCTTCCTCAACAGAGATAAAATAAGACTGAAGTAATGTTAACAACATATTCAAAGGGTTTGTGCACAGCACACGTTAAATCCAAGTCTGAAAGCATTGACCAACATGGACATTTTAAATCACTGCACTTTAGTGTTAGTCTTGGACTGCGGTTGACCAACAGGTCAAAGAAGCCATGAGGGAAAACAGCGAAAGGAACAGAGCAACAGTTGGGCAATAATCACAAAGCCTGATGGCCACATATAAGACTCAAATATCAGACAACAGAATTACACATAACTAGAGCCGTTTATCCAAATCCACAAAAATAACCATTCAAAAAAATAACCATCCAAGACACAAAAGTCATTTCACATACAGCAGCTTCTTATTAGCCTCTTTAATTTAACACAGGAACACTGATAAATATCCTTGTTAAAGGGTTAGATCACCCAAAAATTAAAATTCTGTCATTAATTACTCACCTTCATGACGAAATCCAAGAGGTATAGAACTCGTCCATAGACTTCATTTTAACCACGACTTTCAAGATCCAGAAAGGTACTAAAGGCATGGTCGACGTGACTGCAGTGGTTCAACCCTAATTTTTTGAAGCGACGTGACTACTTTTTGTGTGCAAAAATAAAAAATCAACAATTTCTTCTCAACCTGACAACCCTGCTGACAAGGTATTCACAACAAAACCGGCCCAATTGCTACTCAAAACTTGCTCAAAACTAGCCCAATTGACCCTTTGCAAACAGTTTGATTGACAGGTGATCTAACCAATCATAACGCCGAATCTGCCATCTTATCCGACAAAGCAGTCAGGGAGTAGCCCATAGTAGATTAACGTTGTTTAACTGGAAATATTGTGTGTACTCACGTCTTTCCGCGGTTGAAACAACATTCCTTCTGATGTCCATTCATGTTTATTTTATGCTATAAATGAACTAGTATGAAGAGATGATCGGTTCATGAGCCGTTTGAAGGATCTGTCTCGACACATTAAGGAGCCACTGTATGGTATTTAGAGTTTAAACTGCATTAAAAAAAATTACAATATTTTAAAAATGAAACTGTTTCATACGTTGTCAGTGTCCTCTTTGCTCTGCAATGTATTTTTCACCGCGGGAGAACATGATGTGTGGCGTGAGAGAGCATGGGTTGTCGGGTAAAAATTTTGGATTAAAAATCATGTTCCGGGAGTAAAAGCCACGTTTTTGGAGGGATTCCCCTTGTAAAATACGCATTCAAGGGCTAAATATCATGTTATTTGGGGTCGCTTCAACCTGCGGAGATGAAACACAACCCGCGGCAACAGCGCTAAAGTAGCCCAATTCCGCGGGAAAACCTGTGTCTGCAGTGAACGCAGTTCAGCGCTTCCGTGTTTACGTTTGAACGAGGGCTCATTATTGGCCGGCTCCTTTGTCAGCATCGGCCAATACTGAGCCGGCATTCGGACATAGAAGCTGGAAGCCCTAAATGTAAACAGCTTATGAGAATGACACAAAACACAAGATATTGTTGAATAAAAGTTGTTATTTTTATGTTATTGTGAACAAAAAGTATTCTTGTAGCTTCATAAAATTAAGGTTGAACCACTGCAGTCACGTGGACAATTTTAATGACGTCTTTAGTACCTTTCTGGACCTTGAAAGTGCTGTCTATGGATAAGTTAAAGACCTCTCTGACTATCAAAAATATCTTAATTTGTGTTTTGAAGATAAACAAAGGACTTACAGGTGTGGAACGACATGAGTGCGAGTAATACATGACAAAATTTAAATTATTGTATTAACTAACGCTTTAAGATAACAGATGACATGTTGGGACCGGAATGACATTTGATGGTTCAACGATTTGACATGTAAATCATCAGCCACACGTTTCCTGTTATTGCTCAACTGTTAGCAAAGAAAGAAGCTAGTTTAATTATTCATCAGAAGGAAAAATACTCCATTGGCTTAACGATTCACGATCAACATGCAAATAAAAATAGCAAACTCTAACAGGTCTCAAGCATTTCAAGGCAATATACGACCCATCCCCCAAGATCCTACAACTTCAGCCTTCATTCACATGGCAGCAGAATTCATTCGTAATCTGCTACTGCATGCACAAGATCCTAAGGTTAAGAGACAATATCTTGACATCCTCGTCAGGTGTTGCATGCACATGCACAACAGGTAATGCATGCATTTTCAGGGGCGATAAAGGCGTGCGGCGCCTTTCCCTCCGGTTTTTGACAGCCCCGGTGGTTCCGCCTCAAACAGCCGTGCAAATGATCACATATGCATGCGTTTCATAATCATACCTCACTTTCCACGACATCGTGATAAGCAGGAGGAGGATCAAACCCTCCGGTGCCCGTGCGCCCGCTGTTCTCGCCGTCTCCGCTGAGGCCGGAGCCGGGGGAAGTGCCGCTCTCCATCGGCTCGTAGCCGTATCCGAGTCCCGGGCTTTCGTTGGTGAGTAGCGCGACAGCCTCGTTGATGTCGTTTTTGGCCAGGCGCAGGGCTTTCCGGATGGCCACCGGGTCTGGGAAACCCATGCATAACAGCGTGGTCATATGCTGCTCCTCCTCTGTCTCCATCATGGAAGTGTGTCGATGATCGGGGCTTCAGTAAGGGGGCACATAGCACAGGCATCCGGCTGTGCATGCCGCCATGTTTACAGTCGGTGGTGCTGCTGGTATCCTGTCACGATGGATTCCCGTCACAGGCAGAGGGCAGCGAGGCTGAGAGCGGGCCACGCCAGGCCTGTGAAGCTAGCGACTCTAGTGGCTAGAAAGGTGGGTGTAGACTGGGATACTTTTCAAAATAAAGGTCAAACGATTATTATTTATTGATGGCTAGGTTGATTACCAAATTATATATATATATATATATATATATATATATATATATATATATATATATATATATATATATATATATATAGCGAGAGAAAGAGAGAGAGAGAGAGAGAAATAAGTAGGAATTCAAGCAAGTAACACTGAATAATTCAAATGCAAATTAATAAATAAAAACGTTTATTCAATTTCGAGTGTGAATGAAAATATTCCCCTTTTGATCCTTAACACGTGTGTAAAAACGAGTCAAATTTTTCTCAGTGTGTATTATAAAATATGTATACTCAAATATATTATCCTTCTTTTAAAAAAGAAACTATGAATATTTTTTAAAGTGGATTATTTATGGATCAGCTGTTACGTTTATTATTTATTGATGAGTAGGTTGATGTTGATATATATATATGTATATATATATATATATATATATATATATATATATACATATATACTTGTACTCGGAATTCATGCCCTTATATATATATATATATATATATAAGAATTCATGCCCTTATATATATATATATAAGGGCATGAATTCCGAGTACAAGTCTTGAAATAATCATTATTTTGAAATGCATTCGACCGGAAATACATTTAACAGCATCTCGTTGTTCTTTGCTTCACTCTTTTTAAATTGGCAGCGTTATCACGCAGCCCCACCCATATCTGTATATAAAACATGTGTTTTCTGGCCTATACTTTATTCATTATGACCTATAATGACCACATTTAGATTTCACATTTCGTATTTAGGAATTTTATCTCAAATGCACGCCAAAAAGAATACTACACACAAGAGAAATAAGAAAAACTAATAATCTGACCACTTTAAAATATTGTTTTTTTTTCACAAATCCTTGTCACACTTTATAAATACATTGTCTTCTGTCCGTTTCGTCTTACCAGGTTTTTTTTTTAAAAGTATTCGGTTTCATTTCACTGCATAAGAAAAAAAAAAAGACGGAAACGAGAAGTCACGTGAAACTGCTCTGGTCATGTGATCATGTGAGCTGAAAATGGCAGCTACGGGGGAGGAGGCCGCAGCGATGGACAGCATCTGTAAAGCACCCGCTCCCCCGACCGACCTCAACCTCACAGCTCAGCCCGAGCCTGAGCCCAGGAGAGATGCGGCCACAAGCGATGCGACAGAGACCCAAAAAGTCAAAAGACCCAGTAATAACAGTGAGCTGCTTTTGTAAATAATGCAAGTTGTGTGCAAGTCACTGCATCCTGGAAGTTCATCTGTTGCGAATCTCTTGCCTTTCCACCAGTGCTGCTGTTGATCATGTTATGTTCGTCACTTATTTTTCAGCTAATTCAACCCGTTTTCTTCCTGTTTATGAATATTTGCAAATTGTTTCGAGATGTTTTACCTGTTCTCTTCCCAAAAAGAATGCGTTTTGTGTACAGTGACTAACTAAACCGTGTCAGTGTCTCTAAATCTAGTAAGCTGTCTACCTAGACTGCAATTTGGGTCATCATAGACATTTAGAATCCACATTTAATGCCCAGAAGTTCCGCCAGGGTAGGCAGCTATCTAAGTGTGGGACACTAAAAGTGTTTTCTGTCTGCAACAGACGAGGGAGGTGTGGAGACAGCAGAGGAGGCCACTGAACCAGCTGAGCCGGATATCAATGAGCTCTGCAGAGACATGTTTGACAAAATGGCAGTTTTCTTACAGGGAGAGCTCACTGGTAATGACAATAGAATTATAATAATGAATCTGTTTATAGACTTCCAGATGTTTGTGTAATTCTATGTCCTGTTTACTCAGCCACCTGCGAGGACTACAAACTCCTCGAGAACATGAACAAACTCACCAGTCTGAAGTACATGGAGATGAAGGACATATCTATCAACATCAGTCGCAATCTCCAAGATCTCAATCAGAAATGTGAGAAATGCCACTCCGATTTATGTAAAATCAATCAACATATGTATTTATTCATGTTGTTGATGACATTAAGTATTTTGCAACCACATTTTCCTATCACATTTTTTTACTAATAAAGTATATTTATGAGTGTCTTATTAACATTGTTACTTTGCGATTTGCTGATAAGTGAAAGGGTTAGTTCACCCAAAAATGAAAAAGTCATTTATTACTCACCCTCATGTCGTTTTACACGCACCTTCGTTCATCTTCAGAATACAAATTAAGAGATTTCTGATGAAATCCGATGACTCTATTGCCACTTTCAATGTCCAGAAAGCTACTAAAACATACAGTGGTTCAACCTTAATATTATAGAGCGAGAGAATACTTTTTGTGCGACAAAATAACGACTTATCAACAATATCTAGTGATGGGCGATTTCAAAACACTGCTTCGAAGCTTTACGAAACTTTTGTTTCGAATCAGTGGTTTGGAGCGCCAAAGTCATATGATTTCAATAAACGAGTGAACAAATTACCTTACTGTCAATAGAGGTCTCACTGAGCCATTGGATTTCATCAAAATTATCTTAATTTGTGTTCTGAAGATGAACGAAGATCTTACAGGTGTAGAACGACATGAGGGTGAGGAATCAATGACAGAATTCATTTTGGGTGTACTAACTCTTGAATATGCAAACTAATATATATGTATATATATATATCATCTTAAAGTATGTTCTCATTTTTGGCTTTAGATGCCGGTTTGCAGCCTTATCTGGATCAGATTAACCAGATCGAGGAGCAGGTTACGGCTCTGGAGCAGGCTGCATATAAACTAGATACATATTCAAAGAAACTGGGTGAGTACAAACACCAAGAACTCTGGGGGGAAAAATACTACAAGTTTTACATAATATTTTATGTGCTTTTATACATTTAATTTGATTAAAAATGATGAAGGACACCATTAGTCTTTGTATAAATGATTAATCCTAAACCCAACATAGAGAAAATAAAGAGCCAGTTGATCATCATGATGAAAGATGCATCATCCTGGTTCCCTTGACAAAAACCTAATAGGATTTCCCATTGACTTTTAGATGATGTATATAAACAACAAAAGTTTATGATTCTTACATGTTTTGTTTATCATATTAATCTTCACAAATGGACTAAATGCATGAAGCGTTCTTTAAAACTTCCATAGTAATATAAGTCAGCTGGAAAACTTCTGGTGGAATGTCACTTGTTAGTGTGTCAATAGTGTAATACTTGGTTAATAATCAGATTATAGTCACTTAAGAAGTCAGGCCTAATGTTAATTCAGTTATTCAAACATAAGACGACTTAAATAAAGACGTGTTCAGTGTTCCTCTTCAGCAAAATTCAATTTGGCCATCAGTTTTCACACTTTCGTGAAAAAAAAAAAAAAAAAAAAAAAAAATATATATATATATATATATATATATATATATATATATATATATATATCAGCATACTGTAAATTAAAGATTTATTGTGCTCTTTACTTAGATTAATTGAATAAAATGTGAGATTTCACAAGTGTGCTGAATCATTGAGCTCGTGCTGCACTGACTGACAGCTTCTGTGATTAAAGGGAGAGCGCGGCGTTCGATTTCTGTGTTATTCATTCACAAGAAAAGTTGTTTTTCTTTTTTTGTAATTTATTTTTTATTGACATTCAACACCAGGTGAACATTAACATCCATACTTCTGATATGGAGTCGTAATTATTGTGAACATCAATACGACTACTTTTCAATGAAGGTATAGAAAAAAATAAATAAAAAAAAGAAAAACTATGTATATATGGAGTGATCCTTCTGCACATCATAAGTATTAGTTTGTAAAAATAAAAACAGGATGTGGGGTATTACATAGTCAACACATTTTTTCCATTTCAAAGTAAATTACTCCATTTCCTGGTAAACACAAGCTGTCACTTTTTTCCATTTTGTAAATGTCCATTGCAATTTCCATCCGTGAAAGTTGTGAGTACCTCATACAAAATATATTTTTAAACCTAGTGATTTTTATAATGTTTAATATTGATTCAAAACCGAAACTGAGTGAAGAACTATTACAGGAAATGGCCGATATATGCGCAAATAAATGATCCTCTGATGCTTACAGTGATAATGTCTTTTTTATTTTTAAATAAGTGTTTTGTATCAAATGTTGCATTTCCTACATCTTGAAATGTTCGGTTTGACAAATGGCGACAATCTGAGAAGGATAAACAAATAATGTATGGTCTTCACATTAAAAATAACATTTGAAGTGCTGGAAATATGTCTAATTACAGACGCCGCGTTCCTAATTCAAACATTCCCATTAGCTTTGTCTTTATTGCAATCAATACAACTGTGATAACTGTATTAATGTAAATACAGTATTAAAAAGTCAACCATTGATGGTTTGGTGTCCATGTACAGTGAATATGAGAGAATGACGGCTAACAGTTAACCGGAAATGCCCAAACTGGCTTAACAAAAACGAGGTCATATGGTCAATTAATTCACCTTTTATGAGATTTTGAAGCGTGAGTACAATCAAATGAACTAAAAATGAAATATAAATGAACTACGCTACAGTCTCATGACTTCAGTGTCGCCATCACTAAGCTTCTAACAACTCTTTCAGTCTTGAAAAACATTTCTCTGAAAGATCGAGTTAGATGAGTTTACAAGAGCATGCTTATAAACACAACAAGGCTAGTGAGTGAGGTTGGATGATGACGTTTAATGTCCCAGACAACCTCTTCAGTCCCATTGAGTCATTTATAAGCAAACATCTTTTTCAAGACAAGTACAAGCTGTATAAAGTCACAAGGGGGGTTTACTGATTTATTTTATGTATAGAATAAAACATGAACATATCTTCAGCTTGTGTTCACCATAACCCTTATTTCAGGCATTTAACCAAAAAAAAAAAAACAATTTTGGACGATGGAAAAAGTTTAAAATATTATCCTACAAAAATGTCTTCCCTGCAGCACTCGACATCTTGTGATGAAACTTGTACATCTCCTATCACAATCAATAGAGTGGTCTATTTTTAAACTGCTGTGCAGCTGCTTTTATTACCATTGAACTTTTGCAGTTCAACTGAAATCAAATATAACATGTATCGATCGCAAACAACTGTTATATTTAAATAAACTGACCATCTTTCAGAGCTTGCTTTCTATATGTAGTTCTGTATACCATAATGAGCAAACTCATTATGTTAAGATGCAGAGACTAGACTTGTTAAATGAAATACCCTTGAATTAAATGCTGAAGAGTTGATGGTAACTGATTAAATGGACGTTAGATGGCGCTATTACACTAAAATAGATGCTCCTGCTCTTTTCTGTTATAGTAGTGCGCACATTATGTGAGATTATTAATATATAACGTACAGATGTGCAGCTTTCAGAATTTTGTATTTCATTTGTGTAATAACTTCTATTTGTGTGTTTATTCACAGAGGCCAAGTTTAAGAAACTGGAGAAGCGGTGAAAATGGCCTTCAATGTAGTCATCCTCAATTTTACTCAGAGATTGTGTTTTATGCACTAAACAATCTTCAGAAAGATATCACCACACACACACACACTCAGATGTATGATACACACTATGGGATTGTCATAGTCTCTAGGTTACGGACCGTGCAGCAAGTAGCATTAATTTCCATATTGAACGCTCATTTATTTTGATAAAAGCTGTGTTTTGGTTTTGGAAAATCAAGGCAAGACTGCAAATGGCAGGAGTATAAACTTTGACGTGCGTTCATACTGACTCCTGATCTAAAAATACATATTTAAGGCATGAATACAGATAAAACTGTACAGTGTATTTAAATTGCTTCTATGTTGTTAAAGACAATTTAACCATTATTTCTGTTAAAGAGTGACTTAATGATGTTTTTGTATGTTTGCAGTTAGAAAAGCGAATGTTTTGCTAAACATTTGTATTACTGTCTAATTATTTTCAGAATCCTAACTAACTTAACTAAAATGTCAATTTGTGAACTATTGTAATACAAAAATTAAAATGTCAAGTAAATGTTATTACATCTTTTACAGTTTTTCTCCTTCAATTTGAGACATTTCTCTAAATTATCCTCACGGCTCTGAAAACAATTAACTACTCCGTCAAAAAGTTCATAAATCCTATAGAAATTCTATTATCTTAAAAGAGGCAAATAAAACTGTATAGTTTGAAATGAACAACAATTTAAATTAATCATGTCTGGTAACTTGACCAAATAAGCAAAAATGTCAAATTTCTTGTTATAGCCCCACCGTACGATCAATTTTCACAAAATTTGGAACATATACTCTGTGTAAAACAGTCTATTAATATGCCAATTTTTGCAATGGTAGGCCATTCAGATTTGGTATAGCTGCTGAAATTTGATTGGCTGCTGGTGGTAATGGTTTTTTTTAATGTATACTATTGAAATTAGAGGATATAGGATGTCCACCAAAGAAGATATATACCAGTTTTCAACCTCATCAACCATTCAATTATGGCATTAAGGTTTTTCTTTTATAGCGCCCCCTATGGGAAACTTTAACATGCGTCCACAGAATGTCCTCTTGTCTATGTGTACCACATATCTTAAGTTTGGACTTTGTGTTCAGTATTTATACTTAATTATATATTTATAGACATATACATTATATATTGTCTATATATCTGTTAAATGGTTTGACTGATAAATTCTTTTGATAACGTTTTGCCATGAAGGTCTTAAGATAAGTGGCCTATAGGAGTTCAAAATGGCAGCAAAATTTCATAGATGGATATGAAATTGGGAGTCTTCAGGATTCAGATAACAAACATTTTGTTTCTTGTCCTTATGGATGCAGAGTTATTAACCAAAATGCAAGGCTATTATAGCGGCACTTATTGTCCAAGAGATGTATAGCGATGTATCGAAGTAGCGGGTGCGGTTTCTGACCATCCCATCAAGTTTGGGTTCTCTACAATGTATGGTCTCTGACACCCAGACAGTTTCAGGGCTGAAAAAGAATTAAGAAGTGAATCCTTAGAAATATTGAATAAAAACTGTACTGTAGTCACTGAACTTTACTGATCACGACCCAATTTACATGTAGCAAGAGAATTTCATCACAGAATATATGGAACACTGGAAAATGATGACAGAATTTTCATTTTTGTTAGAACGATCCCTTAAAAGTCTCAACTTGGTCCTGGAGGTCCACTGTTCTGCAGAGTTTAGGTCCAAATGCAATTAAACACACATGAACCAGCTGATCAAGGTCTAATTAGGCATACTAGAAAGTTCCAAGCAGGTGTGTTGAGGCATGATGGAGCTAAACAGGACAGGACAATGGCCCTCCAGGGCCGATTTTGGAGACCTCCATGGGCAATCTACCATTCGCAAAAACCCGCCCCCTTTAGTTACTGTTGCTATGTCCAACAAGCCATCAATAGTAAAGTCATCAAATAAACATGAATGCACATCAGAAGGAATGTTGTTTCAAGCGTGGAAAGCCGTGAGTACATACAATTTTTCAAGTTCCAAGTACACCAACGCTAATCTACTAACTCCCCTGACTGCTTTGTCGGACAAAATGGCGGATTCAGGGTTATGATTGGTCAGATCGCCTGTCAATCAAACTCCCAGTGAAGGGTCAATTGAAAATGTAAAATTACAAATTTTGTTTGTTGTGCTAAATGTTTGTGATTTTTAAAAAATATATTAAAATTTTGGTTGCTGTGTCAAGTCTACAGAACACATTTGGAGTATTTTCTACATGTTTTGAGAAAATTAAGCATATGATATGAAATTTGTATGAAATGCATGAAAACTTACTATCGATTTTGGATAATTACAAAAAGTGCAGATTGTTTCATTGTGTTCATTGTTTTGAGAGTGATTTGAGTTTGGAGAAATGTGTCAGATCAATTGAGAGAAAGTGTAATATTGTCCTCCTAACAAATATGCTTCACATTTTCTATCTCAGTTTTACATACTAATGATTTTGTCCAGTCATAATTATTTCACAGCGTATGTTGTGTGGGGATTCTTTTAATGTTTCAAACCTCTCTCTACACATCCACCAGAGGGCAGACTAAGCCCACACATAGTCTGACTCAACCTTTAACCTGAATTTGACTGTAACTCCACTGATAGATTCAGGGCCATGTATGGTGAGGTGTTCATCCACAGAGATAGTGGCCGATGTATCATATGTTCAGGCTCAAAGGTCAGAATACCAAAATAATCAGCACGGGGCCTTTATATGCACTTCATAGATAGTTTAACAATCCATAACTATATGCCTATTGATTTTCATTTATTTAAAGTGATAGTTCACCCAAAAATGTAAATTCTGTCATCATTTACTCACCCTCTCAGAGTTTAGTTCTCTTGTTGAACGCAGAAGAAGATATTTTAAAGGATGTTGGTCTTCCATAGTGAATTTTTTTTCTTCTTACCGTCAACTGTTTGATTTCTAGCATTCTTTAAAAGATCTTCTTTGGTGTTCAACAGAAAGAAAGAAACTCATACAGGGTTGGAACACTTTTGGGTGAACTATCCCCAATAACTTGAAAATACTATCCTGTAGTCATATACAATATGTAGAATTTAACAGTACGCAATGCGATATCAGTTCTTTGACATGTTTGACATTATCACAATGTGAAATGGTTTAACCGGACAAACCAAATTTATCTCTCTTTCTCGTCTGATTTTGACCGCGCACATGCACATAGTCTAAACTTGCCTGTTTATAATGTCACAATGTTATCTTCACTACATATTCTCACTCCCTTGATATATTTATTCTTTTAATTTAAACATACTTGACACAGAAACACAAAGACATCAAGCCAAAATAAAGACTGTCTCTTCTAACTCATAGCGGCTTTTCTTTATCCTTTAAAGAAGAGGTACGCTGTCCTTCACTTTACTTTTATTCAACTCACAGAAGTCTTTTTTATTTGTTTTGTACTTTTTTGGTGCAAATGCTTCCTTGGCCACGTCTTTTCCACAAACACGTGCTGCCTTTTTAACCTCTGAAATTGGTTTAAAGAATTAGGCCATATGACAACTTCTATCTATAATTTTTTTTATTCTAAAAAATAAATTGTGTCTTGCGGAAGAACATTGTTTTGATTGTGCTTCGGCTCTGCTCCTCTACGCGGATGAATATGGTTTGAGGGGCTGGTGTATGGATACAGGACATCTAATAAATAATGATTTAATAACGAGGTTTGTCATTTTGAATGACCCATTGTCGATTTGCTCATTTGTTGTGACAACAAACTTTGGTAACACTTAATTTTAAAGTGACGTTTAAAAAACACGTTAGACCTACTACATGTAATTATGCGTAATTTACTGTTATTAGTAAGTACAAGTAAACTAACCTTAACCCAAACCCTAACACCATGTCCTAACCAGACGCGATGCAATAAGATTCCAGCTACAAACAATTTGTTTGTCCACACCAGACGCGACGCGACTATGCGGCGCGATAAAGTCAATAACAGCCAATCAGAAGAGCGCGAGGACCGACTCTCTCTGCGAGCTTCCGGCACTCGCAACGGAACAGATAAGTAGCCTTCATAATCAAATTCATGAATATTACATCATTTTAACATTATTAAAAGTACATACTGAGTTACTGAAACAATCATTGTCATAGAATACACTTGTCTGTCCACAATGAGTTGATAGTTTGAACGTTATTTATTTCGAAGATCTGAGGTGAATTGTTCATTGTTGTTTCAGTACGGCTATTAAAAGACACACAGAATGATATTCAAACTCACATTAAACTCTTTTAGCATTAAATAAAGCACATAAACAGTAAAAAAAAAGAAGGTACATACCTTTAATATCGTTGCGTATGGTTAGGATGTAACCCAAACCATAACTCATACGTAAGCTAGACATTTTTTTTACATATTTTTTTTACGTGTTGCATTTTGTGTATTCTATGCAAAATTGTATATCATTAATGTTATCTATGTAATGTTTGCAATCATAAAAAAAAACTCGGTAACACTTTATTTTACAGTGTCATATATGTTATATACAGGGTCACATATGTTACTTGTATTTACTGTACTATTAACTAGAAATTATGCATAATTGCATGCAATTAACCCTAAACAACCCCTCATCCTAACCCTAACCATATAGTAAGTACATGTAGTTAATTGTCTTTACTCAGTACTTAAATGTATAATTATACTGTAATACTGACACCTTAAAACTCTAAGTAAGCTACTTGTAGTTAAAATTATGATTTAATTACGCCACCTTAAAATAAAGTGTAACCCAGACATTCAGCTTCTAGTGAGTTTGAGTTCAGCTGTCGAATATTATCAGTTTTCCATCAGTCTGAAGTTACTCATCTAGTCCTCAGAGATCAATTACTAGAAATCCTGTTGAAATATGTGTGTGTAATCCACACTTACAGATGTCTAATGCTGTGTTGTGCGTATGTTGTGTTTACAGTAATTAGATCCCAGAATGCTGCTTCTAACGCTCACTTAAAAGCCAATGGAAAGTAACTGAGAACAATGACTCATTAATCAACACTTCCTCCGGTCCACAGGGCTTATATAGCAGGATTTATGCTGTTAGTGGGCTTCAGTGATGAGAGATGCTCATTGCTTAGTTCCCCCACCATAGGGTCTCTGTTTGATGTACATGTAAAACACACTTAGTTTCAAATGCAGAGCATGTTTTTCCACAAACATCTGGCTTATATCTTTGATTACAGTTTGTCATGAGTTGCTCTGTTTGCTGGCTGAACTGGGTGCTACACCCTCTTAAATAGTTTTAACATCACGGGGCAAATGCTTTGCAGAGCAGCAAAGGTCATGGATACAGCCATTTGTATGCTTGTGGATATAGTACTTAATCACACTTTTTGACAAGGCTAATTATGAGCCCCTGTTCGAGTGAGTAATTAGTGTTGAGTGGTGCTAATGTTCTAGTTGCCTCCGGGGCTTTTAAGTCCTGCTTCACTTTACTACACGCTTTCAATTACTGCCAATACTGAGTTTCTGGCATTATTCAGGACCAGCGCATTGAGAAATATACATTAAAAAAGCTGTATGTTTTATTCACATGGGTTAACATTATATATATCATGACAAGTGGGACCTTTCAATGATGCAGCTCAAAAAACATTACACATTTGTATACTTTAAGGCGCTCCAATTGACCGTTCACAAAGACCCGCCCCCTTTAGTTACTGTTGCTATGTCCTACAAGTCATGCACTCTCACGCCACACATCATGTTCTCACAATGAAAAATACATCCTGGAACAAAGAGGACACTGACAACACGTTGACAGACAAGGTTACTTTTGATATGAAACAGTTATATATATAAATATTAAGTTTGAACAATAAATACCGTATAGTGTCTCTTTAATGTGTCGTGACAGATCGCTGTATCTCCTTCGAGCGGCTCGTGAACCGATCATCTCTTCATACTTGTTCATTTATAACATCAAATAAACATGAATGGACATCAGAAGGAATGTTGTTTCAAGTGTGGAAAGACGTGAGTACACACAATACTTCAAGTTCAAGTTCACCAACGTTAATCTACTAACTCCCCTGACTGATTTGTCAGACAAAATGGTGGATTCATGATTGGTCAGATCGCTTGTCAATCAAACTGCAGGCGAGGGGTCAATTATGCTCTCCTAATTTTGTTTTGGACGTCTCCTACAATAGGTTTACATGCATCCAAGGTCAAAAACACTTTATATATTGCAGCATCACCTCTTTTCTCACAGTGTCTGAAATGGTTGGATAAAGGATTCAGAAGATTTTGAAGTTTGAAGGAGAAAATGAGATGGGGTTTTTCGCCCTACCACGGTACTTCTGCATACGTCGTGACCTTTCCAATGTGATTACATAATGCGTGAAACTTCGCAGAGCTAGCGCAAGATGAGCATTTGTGGTTAAACAGTATATAAATTTTTATTTTTTTTAGAAAATGACAGATTGTCTTCATCTGGGATCGTGGAGAGCCCTTTGAAGCTGCATTGAAACTGCAATTTCGACTTTCAACCCATTGGTAGCCATTAAAGTCCACTATATGGAGAAAAATCTCCATATAGACATGAAGACATGAACATCTTGGATGACATGGGGGTGAGTAAATTATCCTTTAATACCAGGTGGAAACAGGGCCTGAAACAAACAGACAAGCATGACACAAACAGTGAGAAGTCACAGTGTTGTTGGACTGTTACATCAGAACTCTTGGAATGCCACTCGATCAATTACGGACCAGAACTAACTGCTGTATAAATGAATTTCAGTGCCAAATCCTAATGTGCTTTCTACTCTCCATATGAAACGCACACTAATACAGACACATTCGATGTCATAACACTGAAAAAAAAGGTGAAGAGGATTATCTCACTGTAAACATGGACCTTCTGTGCCGAGGCCAACACAAATTCTGCGTCTAAACTATCTAAAACGTATTTCAAAGAAAGAAAAGGCTGATATGTCTAAGAGCAGAGGATCTCTGTGTTGTAAATGGCTTATTGCCCGATTCCACCACAGAAAACACATTAGTGCGCCACAAATGTGACATGCATGAACTCCTTCAACCTCAATAGATTTTTCACCGATGGGCTCAGAACAAACACAGAGCTCGTAAAGTCGTGCTGTGTTCACGAATCATTCAGAATCATTATTTCTATTATGGGACACTTTGGAGAAGATGTGGCAAAAAATGAAAAGTAAATATATTTTTCACATCAGACATTTTTATTATTTTACCACTTTATCTACGCATAAACCTCAGGTGCAAATAATGCTTTTGTCTCATTTTTGTTCCAAAAACTGAGAGCAGTAGTGAAAATCGGAAGTTTATTATGTGAAAGACAACCAAACCATGACCACTAAATGGTTTCTGCCAACCCTGATACAAGCACCAAATATTTTGGTTGTTGTGGACACACACATTTTGTTCCCAGTGTCGGCATATGACTCACCATCCGACAGTTGTGTTTAATTTGGGACATTGCTAACAATATGCTGGCCTTCCTTTCAAGACGGTTCTTTAGTCATGGCCTTGAACTCCCTTGTGAGAAAGATGTGTGCTTAATTGCATTGAATGTACTTGTAGTTTACTTCAAATCTTAAAAGTATATTTTTTGAAAAATGTAGGCCTGCGTGCAGATAATATAATATTTAATATTATATAAACAAATGCCACTTAAGTGTACTTAAAGAGATTACTCCTTCATGACTGTTTCTTAACACACTTATGTCCACTTTTAACTTATTTTGATGTGTTGACTAACACACTGTGTGAAGTATTTCATCATAATCTTAAGTTGGTTTTTTGATATTACATTGGAAGTTAACCATTACAAATATGTACTTACAAATATATTTAAATGCATAACATACATATCCTTGTCAGTACATAAACTTTAACCATATTTCAAAGACAGCACAAGTAACTATGAAAAATTATACAAAGATATAAGTGGGTCAAAAAAAACTATTATAAAACAAATGAAAAATATAAATCATGAAACATTTTCATTTAATTATAAATACTAAGCAATGAGGTGTCCAAATTTTTTCAAAGTATTTTATTTTTGTGGTAGTACTAGAACTCCTTTTAAAAGGATGCTAAATGTACTTTTCACAAGGCCCCTTCAGAACACAATTTAAGCAATTTTTCCCTTTAAAAACAGGACACAAACAAAAATAACCCTTAAACACTTGGGGGAAAAGGAAATGCATTTCCGAGTACAAGATAGAAGTAAATTAGAATACACAAGAAACTACAGCACATATCCCGTAACAAAAGTAGTGAAATTAAGATCCACGATATAGACTTTCTTTGATGAGAAGAAGCAATAAAGAGCTCCTTGGAATTGCGAGGTCGGGTGTTTGAAATTGTGGTGAAAGAAATTCCTGGTTTTCCTCTGGGAATGCTGAACCCTACAAGACCACAGGAGACTGCCTGTGCTGATGTAAATAAACATACATAAATCTAAGTCCTTCCCCTGGGAAGCAGTGAGGAATTGTGTTTGTGAGTGAGTGAACGAGCGAGAGAGAGCATGAAATGTGTTTGTGTGTTAGAGTTGAGTGATTGGACGGATCTCTTTCATATCTTTTTCTAAATCGCAGTGAGCGAGTATTTGATGGATTGACTGGAATGTTTGGCCTGGTAGTTTAATCCACTTGCAAACATCCTCAGATCCTGATATGTGCTTCAGAGTCATTTATGTATATATAATACCTTATTTAGACAAACTCTTCCGAACTGGGGATCACATTAATGATTCCTGGATAAATTCGATAACTGCATCAATCCATCATATGAAGTTTTTATGTTTTTAGGTATAGAAAATACATAAATCCTGCATACAACTTGCATCATCATTAAAAGTGTTTCACGAGATCACACTTACAAATAAGTCAAATAGTAAATGGTTTGTGTATTTGGCATACTATCCGAGGAGAGGGCTCAGAGCTTGGTATTTCACCCAAAACCCTAATACTCCCCCCCATATTCCTGGCTGTGGTAGGAACCAGCCAAGAGTCAGGTTGGTGGATGAATGCTGAAAACTGTCGAGGAACGTTGGTGAGTCGTCTGTGTATAAATATATATGTAGGTCTCCTCTCATGCTGATAGGATGGATGAGATAATTGCAGACAACTAATACAGTCAGTCACAGGCGATCCACACTCCACTCCAGAAGGGGGCGCGCACTGTAATGCAACGCTGTTTACTAACCGCCATAACAGGAAAAAGCACAGAAGAACAGACGATCTATGCATGGTTATATTTACATGTAATTTATCTCTCCCTCAGTGCTTCAACTGCGGAAAGCCATCAATAAATCAGCTTGAGAATTGAGAACATTTCACGTAGCGTTACATTTACCTCAGGAAAGTCATTTAGTGTTCACAACATGTTAGTTCACTAGAGAAATGAACTCTAGAGGAGCATTTCACTAAATATATGCACTATATTAGCTTATATATCTATTAGATTTTCTTTACCTGTTATTAAGGTCTTAATTATTTAATATATGTTTAAATAAATCATGAAAACAAGTTATGACAGTAACTGTAAATTATTAGATTTCAAAAATTAATTGGATTAGAAACAAATTATAGAAGATTTAGACGTTAATGCAAAACCTGCCTACATGTTTTTTTTTATTTGAGTTTTGATTATTATTTTATTATTATGATTATTATCTAAAAATAAATAGCAACTGAATTTAATAGTCTGTTGTTAATTGTAACCTTTAATATTATAATAATATGCAAAAAAGGCTTCCTGTATATAGTTTACAGCATTAGCTGAGATTTACTTTTTATCCTTAAGAAAATGTTTTATTTAAAACTTATTAACCCATTCATGATGCATTGAATTACCATCAGAGCTCTTTGCAATAAATACTGCTTTTGATTTCGAAAGTCTCAGAGAATCCTTTCCCCAGCACTGACCCACAGTTGGATCCCTTCGGCAGGAGAGAGTGGATTATAGGAGAGGATATTGGGATACTTTAGACCAGAACCCAAATGCTCTTCACACTAATAAGAAGCAGACTGCAGTTCTCCAGCAGTCCGGTCACTACCCCTGCCTTCCCATCACACACAAGCACACAAACAACCCTACCCTCGTCCCATTTGACGCACAGTGTTGGATCTACGGTCTCCATGCTCTGCTGCAGTAAACCCCAGAGTAGCAAGGGGTTCATAACGCATCCCTCCTCCTACCAGGCCAGAGTAATCAAAAACAGCTGCTATGATTAGTAGGGATCCCCCTAACAACACAAAACCATTATTTATGCTTTTGCCTTATTAGCTTTTTTATCTCTTTCCATCACCCTGTCCATCTGTCTCTTGAGCATAATATTAATTACTTGATATGATAAATGAATAAGCGTGTATCTTAACTTGCAGGGTAGCAGAACATGCAAAGGGGCCCGTTGCTGGATGATAGTGAAGGAGACAAATGGATTACACACATAAAGGACATGCAATCATACACACAGAGGGCAGTGATTACACACTTTTGGTTAGTCTAAGATACTTTGGAATCCCAGGACTGGTATCAGGCCCGAAACTGTTTACCCGTACTCTTACTCACACTTGGTACCGTGGAACAAAGTGGTTGCTTGTAATTCAACATTAACAATGTCTATGATATAAAAGAATTTAGTTTATTGAATATTAAATATAAATTCAATAGATCTGCAATGAAAAAGAAAAGCACTTCACAAAATGCTACTTGACAGTGTGGACACATAAGAGAGCGCTCACTTTTTCCCTGCTTAACATATACAGACTAATATACACAACAATGATCAAAACAAGTAAATAAAATAACTAATGACAAACAAATAACATTAAAAGTGTTTTTAACAAATGATTTTAATGAATCACTCATATAGATAGCCACTTGTTTCGTTTTTGAATCAGTGTTTTGAACAAATTGGTTGAGTGAATGATTCAATGACTCACTCATAAAGACAGTCTTTTAAATGTTCCTGAATGAATCAGTTTTGACTTATTCAAACAACCAATGATTCACTCATAAAGACAGTCATTTATGTTCCTGAATGGATCAGTATTTTGAATTCATTGGTTGAGTGAATGATTCAACGACTCACTCATAAAGACAGTCTTTTAAATGTTCCTGAATTAATCAGTTTTAAATTAATTGGTTGAGTGAATAATTCAATGACTCCCTCATAAAAATAGTCATTAATGTTCCTGAATGAATCATTATTTTAAATTAATAGGTTGAGTGAATGATTCAACGACTCACTAATAAAGACAGTCATTTATGTTCCTGAATGAATCATTATTTTAAATTAATAGGTTGAGTGAATGATTCAACGACTCACTAATAAAGACAGTCATTTATGTTCCTGAATGAATCATTATTTTAAATTAATAGATTGAGTGAATGATTCAACGACTCACTAATAAAGACAGTCATTTATGTTCCTGAATGAACCATTATTTTAAATTAATAGGTTGAGTGAATGATTCAACGACTCACTAATAAAGACAGTCATTTATGTTCCTGAATGAATCATTTTTGAACTCATTGTTTGGGAAAATGATTCAATGATTCCATTGTAAAGACAGACACTTGTGACCACCTACTGGCATAACAATGTAACCTGCAGAAAAGTTAACTAAAAAATCACCACCACTAATGGACTGACTGACAGTCTGTCTGGAATGAACCAATGCAGATAAGTGGAAATATATCAAAAAAAATATATGAAGGCACAAGAACATTTGGGAAACAATGTATAGGGGGTATAATAAGTTCTTTATGCTTCAATAAGGCAAAGAAAAGGCACTACAGATACCTCCACTGAGCAGCTGGTCGGCCTGCCTCTGTTGTTCATGACATTGATCTTCAGAGATTCAGAGCTCATTGTGTTTTAGATGGTTTTGTGGTACTAACAAACATAGAGTTGCCTGTAAATCTTCTCACACAATGGGGACCATGACACACAAGTCTAAGAGGAAAGACGCAAGCTGCCCTCTCAGGGCACATTTCATTCTCTCTCTCCATTCACAGCTTTTTACATGAGGTGTAAATCAGGTCCTCAGAGAGAAAGCCATGGCTGTTCAATGAACCATTAAGGCAGCTGCTCTGTTCCCACATGAACAAACCGCCCAGGTTGTTTACGTATGCAGATGAGCCCGTATGAGAGGAGAATACTTAGCAACACCCTGAGCATCTGCCTGAACTGAACATCATGCAGGTACATTATCTTTGCAGTGAAGACATCTGGTAGTCATTTCTCTAACCAGGCAGCGGATGGTTTACACAGAACCTGTTGCTGCAAGCCTTGGTAAGTCAAGCAAACGTTGATATAACGCAGGGCATGGGGTGTAATCACATAAGATGTACGTAATAATATATGACAACATGATTCTCTAAAATAAACTTTAGGTGACAGTTGGTGAGATTCTGCACACAGAAATTTCCCAGAATTCTCATCATGAGCTACTCCAGAGCAACCCACAATTGAGCATTCAAATATTTAGATTTCTGGGTCGCAGTTTACCACAGCCAACACTGATTTTGTTGCCAATTTAACTTGATGATATTTTTGTGTCAAAACACTTGGGGCTCTATCTTACACTCGGTGCAATGCTACACCAGGCGCGACTCGAGTGTTTTTTGCTAGTTTCAGCCTCAAAACACAGTTATCATTTTCACGTCCAGCGCCCACGTTGTTTAAATAGCAAATGCCCTCACATCCATCTGTTCACCCATGGGCGTTCTGGTCTGAAAACGAGGTGTGTTCAGGCGTGTTGTAGGCGCGCTGCTATTTCGAGGCAACTGAAAATGACTGCGCCATTGACGAACAAAAACCTGGTCTAAAGTCAATGGCGCAATATTTCTATATTTACTTTTTTATTTAAAGGGCGCATTAGTAATATGCGCCTATAGGTAGGTCGTACAACACACAAACATGCCAGATATTAAAAATAAAAGCCCTTGGAATTATAAGGTTCTGTCTGACATTTTTGCAAGTCTAATAGAATGCAAAAACTTTGACGCTCAGTATCTCAAAAATGCAGATAGAACCTTATAATTCCAAGGGGACGAAGGATTACAATGTAAAAGATTATTACTGAGTGCATAGATAAAAACTAACAGACAAAAACAAGATAAAAATATCTCCATTTTCATAAAGGATAGTCATTGCATGTATCAGAATTACTTATTTGCAGTAATGACGAATGAAATTGAATAATTATTTGAACAATCATGGCATTACACACGTGTATTTAAACTCATCAGGTTGAGGGTGTCTATATTCTGCCATGTAAATAGCAATCCGCTGGTGCAAGCACAACTGGCTTTTAAAGGGAATGGGAGATGACACTCTGATTGGTTTATTGCACATTATGGCCAAAACACACCCATGACTCATTAAGAGACAAGGTACAACCCTTTTGGACCAAGCACCTGGCGCGCCAACAATTTTTTCCATCATTAAACAAGCAAAAGTGGATTCCGACACGCCCTAAGTGCACCTGCCCCATGAGCTTCAGACCATGTGCTTAGATCGTTAAAATATGGCCCTTGGAGTTAGTATGAGTTAGTAAAATAATAAAACTCCCATCTGGCGCAGTGATTGACATTCATACTTTTATTTAAATTATATGAATTAATTGAAATGCTAAATTCTAAATATTAGCAAATCAATTTTCAATATTATTGAATCATGAATCAATGAATCAATATGACATTCTGTACTTCTGCCTCATATTAATCTTTTAATAATATACTTAGAGATGTCTTGACACCACAGCTAACAGAGCAATTTTGTCTTTACTGTCTCAATGCACATTCTTCTTTCAATGGATGATACAATTTCTACAGATAGTAGATAATTTGACAATGTTCAGACTGTTTTTCTCTTCTGACGACAAGGGCCAAGTTGAATTCCAAATTCTGCCTCTAATATGTTGACGTTCACAAAAACGTAACAAGCTGGTTTGATGATTCTAGCTGGTTTAAGCTGGCCTCCCAGTCCCTGTCAAAAAACTAAACCATTAAAAGAGAAATCAGTAAATACAATACTGGCAAGACTGCAGGCATGTGGCTGAGAGCGAGGAGAAAGCCAAAGGTGCTCGGGGGGGTTGAGTATCTGGTTTCTGCCTCAGTGCCATTGTGTCTGGCTGAATGAAGGTCTCACAGGAAAACTCAACGTCAGAAGAGGCTCCAGAGGCATGGACTCTATGACTTTATCGTACATGTTGTTGATTTGTGTGCCTTTGTCAAAACCCAGTTTTATTTGCTGATTTAGGTAAAGTGAAACAGTAAGGAGCAAAGTGGCACACACACACACACACAAAATTGCCATGCAAAGCCCCAAAATGTGTGTGTTTTGCATGATTGCAGAGACGTCCATGATAAAATGGTGCAATAGAGTTTAATCAAATACTTGTAGTGCCAGAACCATGTGTCCCAGACACCACAACAACAAACACAACAAGCATCTCTACACATACATCTGGAAATACGCTGTTTAAGTGGAGCAAATTGTAATAATGCACAAGTTGTATTTTTCATCATTCTTGTTTTGGACTTTTATAACACAAGATGCTTTTCAGTTTTGTAGCTGATTGTTATTGTGTTACCTTTTGTTTTGTTTTTATCAGCCCTACAAAAAAAATATGACAAGAACACATTCTGTATTCTGCTTAGTGTAACATGCAATAGGGAGGTATTGGCGGCATTTAAAACTAAAAGTACTTAAGAACATAAAAATCCATTATAAACCAACCAATCAACCAACCAACCAATCAATCAATCAATCAAACAACCAACCAACCAATCAATCAATCAATCAATCAATCAAACAACCAACCAATCAATCAATAAGAAGGCTAATGATTAAATAAAGACTTTTCTTTTCTTTTTAAAATGGGTAAAGTGACAGAATCCTGAAACAGACCAGAACAAAGCTGTTCCAAATAGGCACATGCATTAAATAAATGTGATGTCATTGAACATATTTAGTTAATGTCATTATTAAAAATAGTAAATAATATTACATTTAATATTGCATCCACCTTAATATACATTACAACAATATATATTTTAGATGTCAATATTTAATAATAAACATTTTAATATCTATGCAAACATAAAAGTTTAATGCGAATCACCATGACTTAGGCGGACCACTAATTTGTGCTTAATAAGTTTACTATGGATACCAGCTGACCGAACTATCCCAACAAATACATATTTGTAATCATTTGTTTATTTGCTGCTATAGCAACATCCAAGCAACAAGCTACGTTTCTACCAACCGAGAACTTTAATTCTGCGAAAAACAGATAGTTTTTAATAAAATCTGAGATGGTCAGAAAGATCTTCTGGTTTAGGGTGTACATATGGAGGTGATCTAACCTGATGTTCAGCCAGATGTAAATGGAGACTGTCTCTCTTTACATCTCATCCTCCCATCTCTCTTTCTCGCTCACTCTTGGCTTGATTAAGTGATGAGAGCCGTGAGATCAAAGACAATAATTTGTGACTCATCACAGCCAACCCAAACCCTGCCTGCATGCATTTATTCACTAAATCTTGCATTTAAAACATGTGGGTAAGTAATGCAATGGGAGAAGAATCAAAGACTTGCTAAGAATTTCAGTGCCAAATACATGACAATATTGGAAACAAAGTCCCAATTATGTCTTAATTCAAGAATACATAAAGTTTCTCACAGACTCATGAAGTGGGAATGATGGGAATACTACAGCAACCATAGATATACACATAAATAAACACATACTGAAACAATGCTAATGTAAACGACCTTAAAACAACTTTAAACAAATGTGATTTGACTTGACATGCCAGGACACTCTTCAGTGAAGGAATAGTTCAGCTAAAAATAAAAGTTTTCATTCAAATTTAGGTGTCTGTAAAATGTTTTAATGTTTTTGAAAGAAGACTGCACTTATTTCATCCAAAGTACAGTAAAACAGTTACCCCACAACTTAAATCAGTGATACTAAAATGGCGGACCGGATAATTGCGTCATTTTACCATTTCTACAAATTAGCAGCGTTTCAAAAAACGGAGCGGTTCACAATTGCCCACAATTGCTCAGGGTCGTTTATGGTAATAATCTTTCGGCACTACATCCTCTGATATTTTGATCGCGCTTCATTCAAGCCCTTTCCGCTCAGTGCGTGTTGCTTCTCTCTTCTGCTAAAGACGTAAAGCGCCACATTGAGAGCTGCAGATGACGCGGATATTTCAAAAGCAGTAGCAGAAAGGATACTCTTAAAACACTGCAGAAAACGAGAATGCAACAAATTTGTATCCAGGTCTGCTGTGTTGCTTCTCACAGTCCCAAAGAAATGGCATTCTGTGCTAAGCTTTACTCTTCCAAGAACATGGAAAGCAAAGCCTGCTCTGTAACATCCATTATTCTGTATCCCTCCAACTCACAAAATCCGCTCCACACACAATCATTAAACTGCAGTGTGTTCCAATATGTTTCATTACATCAATCCCTCATTGTCATTGTAATCATAGGGCATGAAGACAAAAGAAACAAGGTTTATTGAGGTGAAAACACTTTTTTCATCTTTTATACAGTATTGTTGTACCAAATACAAGTAATGAACTTCGTAGGAGTTGAATCTTTGCTGGATGTTTTGTGCTGAAAGTGTTTCCTATCACATATCAAAAAATAAAATTGTCTGTAACTGTTTGTTCAGACAGAAGAGCACCTGGTCTACCGAGGAACAGCTATGAGAAATAAATAACATGGATGTCATCAGGGGGTATTCTGAGAATTATGACATTATTATTAGATTAATGTTGAGTAATAGACTGTGGTGTGAGTTTATTGGCTCCCACTGAAATACACTCTCTGTGAACCAAATGGAAAGCCAGTTTACTCCCTTCATATCCAGGGTCACAGCGCAGAGCATTATGCAGTGATCAAAAACCTTATTTTTCTGATCAAATGTTTACTTTACAAGGCCAGAGGTCACAAACCAACAGTGAAATGTGCATAAACACAATTCTGTAGTGGCAAGATATTGAATAATGTAGAGTTATGAGGCAAACGCTCACACAGAATGATTAAATTAGTGTTTCACTGCAATTATTTGTAATAGATTACTTATATGTGTGTTATTACATTGTAATAACATGTACTTTGTGGAAAAGACGAGATGTCTTGGGATTAGTACATGAGGAAAACATTCATGAACATTCTGTAATATGTTTTCATACACTGTTATTCATTTAGCATAAATGTCCAATTTTTGCTACACCTTCAAGGCAGAAATGTAAGAGCTTTTACTCTGTCCATTTGCACACATTTTTTGGCTAACTTTAGGTAAACATCCAGCTTTTAAGCATTTGATATGTTGTTTTAAACCAAAGGTATGCGGCTTAGACAGGCCCAGTTTTACAGAACCAATGAGTTCATTTACACATGATCATAAGAGGATAATTTAAGAAGTATGTGTGGAATTAATGTGCGTTTTCGTGTCTGTTATACATAAATTTAGAACAGTAAAAAAAAAAAAAAAAAAAGTTAATGGTACATTGGGGAAAAAGCCATTGTTTGCCACTTGCATATGAGTCTAACAGATCACTCCAATGCTTTAGCATAATTGTAATTCTCTAAAAAAAATTCAATGAACATCTCCCATATATTTTGGAAAATGGAATATTTCGCCTTACAATCAAAAGTTGGTAAAAACAAAACAAACCAAAAAAGAAATGGTCAAGTCAGCACTGACAACTGGGTCTGTAAACTGATTTACAATTGGCTGGTTTGCAAAATGAGAAGGAAAAAGAACAAAAATTAATGATTATTGTTGTTATTGAGATAAATTTGCTGCAGAGAGTCCCAAAATATACAGCTGAGGACATAACCATGAAAAATAAATCCAACACCTCTCCAAAAGTGTACAATATGGCAACTTTAATAGAATTAATCAAGATAAAACTTTGTAACTCGTAACCAGTACAACTATAAATGGCATCCATCCATCCATCCGTCCATCCATCCAATAAATTCTAATAAGTCTAATAAGATTTTTGAGGAACTAAGAAGCTAAATGAAATTTGTTGGATTTATCACTGAGTTGTTCCTCCACAGTTCAGACTCTGTGAAGGAAATGCTGTATGTGCCATGAGTCCATATAGAGTCCATATTTTCTCCTTGATTTTTCAGTTTCATTATTAGGAACCAGGGGACTGACCTCATCATACCCCCATACATCTCCTCCACTCCTGCCTGAAGAGTAGCTGTGGAGAGCTCGCGTTACAGAGAACCCGCAGGAAAAGATGAAGCTTTCGTTTTCTCATGTATTACCACTTAAATCAAAATTTCATACATGTGGTTCCCATTACTCACGAACTGTTGGCCGTGCTCGCTCGAGAGATTCTGTTTCTTCTCCTTAACCTTGTTGACTGTGCACTTTGTCATGTGCAGGAACAGAACTTTGGAGGAAACTGCAATTGTCATGAAACAGTTGTAGGAAAACAACATTTTTGTGGATTCACAATCTTGTTGAACAGAACGAGGAGGCTGGGTAACACTTTACTTTGATGGTCCCCTTTAGACATTCTGTTGACCTACATGTCAAATAACTCTCATTAGAGTATTAGTGGACTGTCTGCTTAATATCTTCTGACACTTTATTTTGATGCTCCCCAACAGACATTCTACTGACTATAAGTAATTTTGCAAGTACATGTCAACCTATTCTAATCCTAAATCAACCTACTAATACTTTACTAACACTCTAATGAGAGTTAGTAGACATGTAGGTGCAACGTTACTTATAGTCAACAGAATGTGTTAAAGGGACCATCAAAATAAGATGAAACCAGAGGCTGAAACAGTGCTCAGTGAGTTTATAAAGAGTTTTCCATCCACCATCAAAGCAGGAAAACACCTGGGGAAATACACACACAAACAACCCAAAACTCAGAGGAACAGGTCTCAGAGGTCTAGCTGACCCAGTAATGCCTACACAGCTGCGCTCGCACACACAAACACTGCAGTCCAGTGCGGTTTCATCTTCATTTAGCATGATTCAGCAGGTCCAGAGTGAAGATAGTTTGAGAGAAAGGAAAGAGAACAATACAATCAAATAATAACATTTAAATTCATTAAATTGAGAAAACTTTTACCATACAATTAAACTAAGCCTTTCCCAAATAAATAATCATTGTTGTAAATGGAATTGTTCCAATCATACTTTCTGACCAGGTAATAAATCTTCAGCCAGTTTAAAATGTCATTTATTCCTGTGAATTTTCAGCATCATTACACCAGTCTTCAGTGTGACATGATCCTTCAGAAATCATTCTAATATGCTGATCAAGAAACATTTATTATTAATGTTGAAAACAGTTGTTGTAATAAAGGGCGAGTCAGCGGATGAGATCCAATTGCAAGCTTTATTTACAAACGTGGTCAAATACCAGCGATGGTCAGATACCAGCAAACAGGAATGTCAGGGAGAAGACAGTCGTAATAATGTCCAGGCAAACAAGATCGAGGCAGGCGGCAAGAGAGCAATAGTCCGATAATCCAAAGCAGGGGGTCAAACGGGGTAGGCAGCAAACAATCAAAAACCAGAACAGACAGGCAGGAAACAGGACCAGGAAAACAAGACACAGGAATAACGCTCGGAAATGATTGGGGTTAGCTGATCAAAACTTCACAGTTGGTGTGGTGTGAAAATGGTGCTTATAAGGGGTAGGTGATGCGTTACAGGTGTGTGTGTAATCAATGATTGGTGAATGAGGAGCAGCTGGTGCGGTGATCAGTGAGTGGGTACGGGGCTTCTGGGAAATGTAGTCCTTTATGAATGAATGAGCATGAGCGTGTGTGAGAGAGTGAGTCCATGGTGAAGTGCCCTCTAGTGTTTCTCGCGGGCACTTCAGCTGACAATCATAACAGTTGTTTTGCTTAATATATTTTTCTGCAAACCGTGATGCTGATTTTTTAAAGGGATTTTTGACAAATAGAAAGTTCAGTATAAGAATAAAAGTAAAATAATATATTGCCAAAATGTGAATGTGAATGACATATTATCCTTTGCACCCCTTTTCTTCTTTTGTAGACACAAAATGCAGATTTTTCCTCTTGTTCTGTTTAGTTAATTAAAATGCGTTAATGATACACAATTCCAGAACATTTTCTTTTAACTTCACTGCACTGATTTCTACAATGTTTAGAGACTGTAGTAATGAAGCGCACAACAATAAGAAAATAACAGATAAACTCTTTAATACAATACCCCCCGGTTTCATAAACAAGGCTTAAGCCTAGTCCCAGACTAAAATACATGTTTGAGCTGTTTTAAATGAAAGCAACTTACACTGACATATCTTAAAATATGTCAGTGGCATTGTTTTGTCTCAAGATGCACATCAGCAATGTTATTTTCTAGGGTATGTTTATAAAAGCTACTTAAATGCCCTAATTGAACTAAAGCCTAATCCTGGCTTAGTCTAAGCCCTGTCTGTGGAACCAGGCCTATAACTCAGAAAAACCCAGGAGATCTCAGGAATTATAATATAACAAAACTGTTCAGCACTCATGTTGAACATAAAGAACAGCTTCATCTAGGTCAGTCCTGCGAGAATTTTCCACTCGAGATAGTGGTTAAACATGAGGTATAATTCTTAATTCACTAAATCACTAAATTAAAAATGAAAATAAAGTCAGAATTATTGCACTCTTATTACGCTCTCTTTGGCTCTCGTTCACTGTGAAGTTTAGCGGACATTTGCTTGCATAAAACTCGTCCATTCATGACAGCAAAATGTAAATATTTGCATGACTTTCTAACATTTACAGATGGAGAATATAGCTGTGAAATGCAAATTATGCACTAAGGAAAACACAACGTCTCGAACACACCAAACAGCACAAAATATATATGCCGTTTGCCTGGGTAGAATTTTTTTGATCCATGATTGACCTGTACTGCTTGAAAATAGCATGCACATCAAATGATCTTGACTCACTGAACCTCGGTCAAAGATTGTATGAACTTAAAGTGTCCTTTATGGAACCGCTTTTGTTGTTTGATTTGTTAGGTTAATTCAAGTCAGGTTTTGGACTGTAATCCCCAGTTTTCTTAGCGCAATTTATGGAACAGGCCTCCGGTGTGGAACTAATGATTAACCGTGGAAACAACTCAAAAGAACAAACTCAAACCGCAAAACAGAACAGAATAAAAACAAAACAGAACACAATGAACCAGGTATACTCTTGAAAATTTCATAGTGTATAATTAATTTACATTTGTAAAATGAAGTTAACTTGATCAATTTATATTAGGATTGTATGAAGGCCTACTTTATATATTTTTATTAAACAAAACTGGACACAAGAATCCAGACGAACACAGATGTTCTTTTTTTTTTTGTAATTTAATGTAACATCATCATATAGGTAGTAAAAGAATTCTTGTTGTGTACCAGAAGAAAAAAAAAACTCTCTAAAAACAAAAGCCAAAAATCTGTTAGTTCATCCATAAACCACAACCACCTACATTGCATTTGTGTTCCCAATATTGTTTGTTTCTTTTGATTTATATGTGATTAAGATCATACATCTGGTTCTTTTGGCCTCCTGGCATTTTATCCATTTCTTTGGAACTTGAACAAACCCCAAATCCTCAGAGATGCTCTCACGTGAATGTCCAGCTCTGTTATACAATACACAAGAAGTTCACTGGAAGATTGCTTAGCTGGGGATGACAATAAACAAGCTCTTATATGGTTATTTTTTTATTTTTAATTTCTTCCAGATGGTGATATTGTAACACAGAGCTTTACACCAATTCCACATCCAGCTGCGGTTATTGAACCAGATGGTGGTGATGCATTGGCTTATGAGAGCTGCAATGCTGCTTCCTGTGGACACATTATATGCAATAATAATTACCTCTCACACACCAACTGTGAATGGCAAATCCATTTTGAATTTAATTCTGGCACGAACACTTTCTCAATCAAACGATGACAAAACAAACAATAGTGAAGGAAAACAGTCAATGAATGCGAAGAATGATGGCACGAAGCATAAAGTCAACGAGGCATGAAGGCAGACGATAAGTGTTTGGGGGCGGCCCTTTTATGTGGGTCATGTGCTTGGCAGGACCAATCGCATTTTTCCACAGGTTAACGCCCACCTGGAACACAAACATGCCTATACACACAGACAGAGAGAGAGAGAGAGAGAGCGATAGTATGCACACACAATGACAGTTCATACAGACACAAAATATCTCAGGGTCTTAACAAAACAAAAAGTGTCTTACACAATTTAAATCAATATATTGTTTTATGTGAATGAGTAGGCATGATGATTTTCACATCATTTTTAAGCAAAAATTCTAGACTTCAACATTCAGTGCCCAGAATTCTTGTAGACACATATTTAGAATTTGTTTTGTGGCCCTATTTCAGTGACTTAATTTTTTTGTTTTTTGGAATAACTAAGCATAAACATTATTCTCTCAAAAATACAAACATATGCATACATGTAGCTCACATATTATGGTAGCCTAGTTCGTGCTGAATACAGTGTAATAACACTTTTCCATTAAAATATATATAAGCAACTAAAAAAGCACAAATGTCAGGACATGTGAAAACTTCTCCAGGACCCCAAAAATCCACAGACCCCAAATCATAATATTGGCCACCCCTGAAATGGGTCATACCAATTCATACCATATAAATTTTCCTGAGCTCCTTATTAGTGAATGTTGTTCTAAGACAATGTTATACTGCTGAATCAAACAGTTTGTACAAGATGAAAGACTGAATCCCATCTCTTTAAACAGTGGAACAACAGAACACGCTGTCATGGATACAGGCTGTGTTTGTGTTAGTGTCTGTGCACAGTGCCAATCTGATAATAGCGTAGTTGTCTTTGTTTTAATCCCTTAGGTACCGTTATAGGAAGTGAAGAGAAAGATGGAGTTAGATTCTCAGAAAAACCAAACAAAATACATGTTTCACATATAGCTCAAAGGAATGAAACAGTGAAGGAGGAATGAGGGATGAGACTGGAAGGGGTTTTTGAAAACTGAAGTGAAGGATGGTGTACATCAGAAAAAAGGCATAATGGGTCCCTTGATTGCTATGAGCTCTTAAAATGAAAATTAAGATATATTAAGCTAAAGGCTCTAACACTTTTGAGCCGGCAAGCAAACTTAAAATCTGCCTCAGGTTTGGTTACATTTTGATAGTCCACATTAGACATTCTGCTAACTTTGGAACAACATGTCAACTAAAGGCTGATTCATACTTTTGCATCAAACCTAGAATTCATTTGATGCTGCCTAGAAAATACTTCTTTTTCAGCAGATTGTTTTTATCCATTAAAGCGTAAAGTTAGCTTAAAAGAATGGAAACCATTAACCTCTTTTTCCATCTAATTTTTGTGGTGATGATGTGAGAGATAAATGAGGATATCCTTTTAACAGTGAACGACATGAGTGGTAAACCACCACTGTTTATACATTACTTGACATTACTTTTGCATCTGTGCTGCTTCTGGGCTCTTACACTGTAAAAAAAATCCCTGTAAAATTTACGGTAAAAAAATGGCAGCAGTGGTTGCGAGAACTTTAGCGTAAAAAATACGGTAGCAACGTTTTAGGTTTTACGGGACAGCACTATTTTACAGTTCAAAACCATATAATTTAAAGGTTTATATTGTAATAATTACGGTTCATAACTGTTTATTTTACACACAGTTCCATTAAATTCACAGTAAAAATAGTATTTCATTAACAGATATAATGTTAATTTACTGTACCAACCTATTGAAGTACCAATATCTGTTTTGTACCTTTGAAATACACTGACATCCAAACACAGTGGTGATGATAGTCACATGACGAATCAAAGCTCATCACAAGCTGAGAATGACAATACTAATATATAGAAGGTGAACAATAACACAAACACTAAACACCATCATGGTAACACACATGAAATTTTAAAAATGCAATAAACATTAATTTAACAACATCATATGTAACATAAAACCCTAATTTACGTAACTGATTGGAAAAAAGTTATTTCTAACAAGAAATAGTTATTTCAATGAAAATACATGTTGAAGTAAATATGAAGTGTTACGCAGGGAATTGTGGGATTGTGTATTTACGGTTTTTCATTGTAAATTATACAATAGCTTGTTACTTTTCACTTCCAAAAAACTGTAAATTTAATGGTATTTTACTGTAAAATACAGATCTTTTAGATCTATTACAGTTTTTCACTGTAAAATGGTCGGTGAAAAACAGTTAATTGGTTTACAGAAAGTTAACGTACTACACAGTCTTTTACCATTAAAATCATGGTCATTTTTTTTACATTGAGTACATTTTACAGTTTTTATACTCTTTAGTTTGCTTTCTTGTACCTTGCAGACGTTTGTCTCTTTCCTGTCAATGTTTTTTCTATGTGTTCAACTCAGAACATGCAGCAGGATAGAAAAAAAAAAAACTTTTCTATTTTTTAGGATAGGTTGGTCCATGGATTTAAATATTAAACTTTAGATCTGTATCACACTGAGCACAATGTAGAGATGAAGTTGGTTTAACTTAAAAAAGTAAGTTACCTGTTTGCCTTAATATTTTGAGTTTAAATTAAAAAATTGAGTTAATACAATGAAGATGGTTTAATCAACAGAAACTCTAAATATTATGTTATCTGAACAGCATTAATTATCTAAGTTGATTTGACTGAAGAACAAATATTGTGATTAATCATAAAAAAAATATTTTTTACAATTTTTTTTAATATTAATAATATACAATTTTATTTTACAATTTGTTTTGTATTACAGCATATTATTTTTATTGTGACATTAAAACACTGAGGTAAATTCAATGAAATAGGGCCCAGTGTACCGTTTTAATATGAAAGAAATTTTTAATATTTTTATTCAGATTTTCTTTTCTTACAATGTACTTGATCTGGCATCAATCCTACTAGAACTGTTGTGGGCCTGCCTGGAGCCGTGGGCCTTGAAAATCATTCCCACCTTTCACCCCATTATAGACGGCCTTGGAGAACAGTAAAAAAGCTGCATCCGATGGACAGTTTCAGGGATGAACTTTTTATAGATATGTAAGAGGAGGGGAGTAGAGGGAGATACCAACCTAAAAGACTGATTCTAGTACCTCTGCTTCGACCCTGCGGGGATCATGATGCCAAAAATTCCCCTCATTCAGACCACAGAGAAAATGGACAACAACCAAGATCTGTCCACTCACTCCTTAGGGATGTTGGGACACAGAGCAGCAGCGCAGTACAATTGTATGTTGTGTAATCGTTACAAAATACCACACAGTAGGCACACTGCAGACGATGAAGGCCGCAGAGATTTCTGCATTGTCAAAGCCACGATTGCCAAACGTTTTAGACTTTGTGCCAATAATAGTTGTTGATGACAATTTTTAAAGCTCTCTTTTGCTTGACGGGATCATACATAAGAACAATAGCGTGATTTTTAGAAAGGAAAACATACCTTACTTCTGCCTGCGGGCTAAAATTAAAGATTTTCTAGCTCATTAATCATCTCTATAGTATTTTCAAAGGCACAAAGCCATACCACATTTCTACTAGCAGAGCTGAAACTGTAAAATGCACATGCATGTTTGACTAGGGGGAAAAAAACAATACATTTTGTCTGATTTTTCTGTTAAAACATTGAACAGCCATTCTTCTCCATGTATATACACAGAATTAACAGATTAAACACATTACTCTACTCCCTCCCCCCTACCGCCGACAGCTTCATCCGCAATCTGTCATATAAATAAGAACGTCACTTTCTTCATCAGCTGACATACTTAAATTCAAACATATGGCCCAAAATTCAGTTTTCAAAAGGATTTGCATGGTTCACATTCATACAAAACTTGGACAGACATTTTAGAATAAACACAAAATGTGCCTTATATGGTAGATGTTTGGAGAATGTCCTGAAGCTGTTCAGTGGTCCACAGCCTAAAGGTCAAGTTTACTAAAATACACCGAACATCAGTTTTTGATTCCTTGTAATGACATTTGACTTACTTTGCCTGAACACTGTTTGTCTGTTAATGAGAACTAATTACATTGTTCTGGATTGCTCTTTTATCAGCACTGTGTTTCATCACTGGTGATGTCATTTGATTAACCAGCCTTTTGCAATTAAAGGGTTAGTTCACCCAAAAATGAAAATTCAGTCATTAATCACTCACACTTCATGTCGCTCCAAACCCCTAAGACGAACGAAGGTCTTACGGGTTTGGAACGACAGAGGGTGAGTAATTGATGACCGAAATTTCATTTTTGGGTGAACTAACCCTTTAAGTGATCACATGGTATATTCATTCACCACATTCTCACACTCCATTAAACAAACCAGTTTGGGCACTTTCCTCTCTGTCAATCAAAATGATGAAAATGTCTTATGTAAACAGATTATTGCAATTAATTGTATATATTTAAATAACTTCTGACATTGTTCATCATAAAAATATGTTAAAATATTTTCTCAGAACTTGTAAGATTCATAAACTCAAGCTACTTTTTTAAACTATCTTTTTAAAATAAAATATTGACGAATATCATACACTGAGTGTAAACTGATTTCAATAAACATTTTTTCAATTTTATTTTAATTTAATTTTTTTTTTAATTTTAATTTTTTAATTTTAATTTAATTTTATTCCCTATTTCATAAAAGCAGTTTGGGATATCATATAGATGCCAAATTTGATCATTTTGGATGTTAAAATCATAAATAAACAGTCATTTGTGAGCTATCTTCCCTCTCCAATTTATTAAAAAAAATTAAAGTAAACAAATTTAAAAAGAAAGATTAAAAAAGATCAATTCATATGACTTTTTTTTATATATATTTTCTAATAACTTATGATGTATAATGCTTGATAAATGTTAAAATAGCAAAAAAAAAAAAACCTACTTTATTGTCAATTGATTTCCATGAATTGTATTCACAATAGCTTCGGAACGTTGCATTAAAGCAGTTTAGGATGTCACAAAGATGCTGAATTACTTCACTTAGGGTGTTAAAATATGTTTACAAAACTCGTAAGAATTTTATGCAGAATATTTATTTGTGGGCAGGTTATGTAGTACACACAATACATTGTCAATGACAAAAAATATCACTATTTAATGTTACCAGTATCATTCCAATACGTAAAATGGGCCAATATATAGCACAGTATTCGTGGGAAAAGTGTAATGAATCCCTATTACATCCGTAATATGATCGAAATGCCCTGATGTCTGAGGGGTCACTTTCACATAGCCCAGACAAGACTAAATCCATACGGTCTCTTGTGAAGGCTCCCCTCACGGTTAGTATCCATCTTGGTTCAGAGACAGAAGGCTGCTGGATGCTGTTGGCTGAGGATGTTTGGTGTATCTACTCCAAACACACACTGGGAAAGCGTCTTTGATGTACAGCGTCTCTTTTGTCTTCACACCGTGTTTAAAGAGGTCCCCAAGACTCTGACCACTGGGTGAATCCAAAATGCCCCAGGACAAACCCACACAGACAAATATACTCCACGGGCTGCAAAATGAAGCATCAAGGGAACTTTTTCCCCCTGTGCATGTCTGCTCTACAGGACAAAGACTGCCAAAGGAAACCGCAGAAAGCCAAATATTATTTGTTACCTGCAGTTTATTATTGATAATAAAAGAAAGAGCCTGGCTAAAACTCAAAGATGAGGTCATTTTCCTCTGTTCATTTAAAAGATGTAGATCATTAGCTCACATTCAGACATAATGAAATGCAAATTCGTTCTGCTTGGAACAGGTAAATAAAAGAAAACAAGTAGAAAACAATAGTATAGCGGTGAAAAATGTGAACAATTAAAGAGTGAAACTGGTCGCTCATTCTTAAAACAGCACCAAAGCTTCTCACCGCCATCTCTTATCCATCAAAAGCCAAAGACCAGTCTATAAGCCAATTATTCACAACATCAAACCCATTGTTACACAACCTATTACGCAATGCAACACTCTCAGCCAAAGACACTCGATACATGGGTCTAGCTTTACAGTTATGGTCCTCAAGGCATCTATAAATAGTCTGTCTGATTTAGTATAGACCTATGCTGAAATGAGACAGAAATGGTGAGATGGATTTAATCACTAATTACTGATAAAAATAAACATTTGCTTGAATAGATAGATGGATAGATGGATAGATAGATAGATGGATGGATGGATGGATGGATGGATAGATAGATAGATAGATAGATAGATAGACAGATAGACAGACCTCTTATCGGAGGCTCATTAAATGGTTATTTCAAGTTGCATGAACTTGATCTGAATACCTTTTCTGTATACATTCTCCAATATCAAGTACATAAATTTATCCATTCAGAACGGCATTGGATATGAATATCCAACTGCCTGAGGGTCTATACTAAATCCAAACGACAGCATATTGGCATGACAGAGTCAAACGGCAGGGCCTCTGAACTCTAACATTATTACTCATACTGTTACCCAAGCCCAGAATATTTCAACACCTCATAGGCATTAAAGAACTCAGACACGTTCACAATGGCATGCACTTTCAGGACCAGCGTAATTTCCAGTGACACCAGATATTTATACATCATATATGGTGTTTAACTTTATTCTACAATATAATAAGTTTTGATAAGCCATTTTAAAGATTTAGCTGGGAGGCCAGAGAACAAGGCATTACAATAGTCCAAATTGGACGTAATGAAGGCATGTATGAGCCTTTCTGCATCAGGAAAAGTGAGAAAAGGTCGAAGTTGAGGAAATTTTCCTAAAATGATTGAAGGCGATTTTTGTTTCATATAAGCTGAGGATCAAAGATGACAGATTCCATACATGTGAAGTGGGAAGTTCTATGTTGGATTCGACAATCAAACTAATATGATCAACCTGCCAAGTAGCCACCACTGTACCAATCAGCATAAGATCAGTTTTTAGCCATTACGTTTCAGGAAGTTATGGCTGCATCTAGATTATGGTTTCTTCTAGACACTCACTCAAAACAGCTAATGTGCAACGGACATCAGAACTAGTGGTGATGTAGATTTGAGTTTTATCAGCATTGCAGTGATGCTAATAATCTGGAAGCATATGCTAAATAGAGTTGGGCCCAACACTGAACCTTGAGGAACTCCCTATCAAGCTGGCACGGTATCAGATTTATGATTTCCCAGACAAACCAAAAGGGGACGATTAGTTAAGATTGAAACTAATTTCCTGGAGAGACCCAGCCAGCCTTGTTGGACTGTAGACTGTCCAACAAGACAGAATGGCATATGGTGTCAAAGGACTAAGGTCTAACAAGACCAAGAAACTGCATACACCAATATTAGCTGCAATAAGAGGATCGTTTAAACCTTCACCAGAGCTGTCTCAGTACTATGCCCTATTCTGAAACCTGATTGAAAGGGTTCAAATAGACTGTTTAGTGCAAAATAATTATGTATCTTAGCAGACCTTTGCCAGTAATAGGTTAGAAATAGCTCTGACTTGTACCACCCGACCAGATTCAGATTCATTTTAGCATTGATAGCGCTGCCATAGAAATGCATACTTCCGAGTATGAGAATGTGAATTATGGTAAATATGACAAGTCAGTTCAATGGGGAAGTGTGTCTCCGCATAGGGCAGTTGTGGCCTAATGGTTAGAATTTCGGACTTCCGCTCTCATTAACCACAACTGAGGTAGGCACACAACAAGGCCACAACAAGGCACCTAACACCCAATTTGCCATAGCAAAAATGGCTGCCCACTGCTTCAGGTGTGTGTGTGTATGTGTTCACTTGGATGGGTGAAATGCAGAATATGAATTCCGAGTATAGGACACCATACTTGGCTACACGTCACGTCACTTTCTTCAGTTTCACTTTTCAACGTTGATTCAATTCATTTCAATAAGTGCCATTTTGCAAAGTTAATCAGTTATGAAACAATTAAAATATATGAATTAATGTATAAAACATAAATAAATAAATATATTTTATCCCAATATAAGTAAAGAATAATTAAGTCATTAAATGTAAGTTCAGATACCACAATCTTTCAAAATCATTCTGAAGAATAACAAGGCTGACACACACATCCTGCTGGCGTAAAGTTACCTTAATTACCTGTTAGCACACACACACACACACACACACACACACACACGCACACACACACACTTCATCTCTAAGAGAGCCAGAGAGGGTTGCAGAAGGTATGTGGAAGACAGACTGAAATAATATTTGACATGATTAGCAGGGGAGGATAAACAAAGCTGCACCTGGTCTCTCTGCACAGCAGCCTTTCGCTGCATGCTGGCACTGGAACTCTGGGATACACTCATGCTTGGCTTTCACCCGGCCAGTGAGGCTGAAGGAACCGAGCCATGATACACATGTAAGAGTTTGCAAGAGGTTAGTGGTGAGGTTTTGGTAAGATCAAGAAATCTTTGAGATGGTTAAGCCAAAGGCAAGTTCAAATATCCATTAGTAGGCCAAGCGCTGGAAAAATAAAACATAAAATTGTGATTCAGAATCACGCATTGTCGAAGGCAGACATAAAAGCGTCGGGATTTTTTGGCAAACATTTGACATTAATCTTTAAATGTCCAAATATGGTATTTCAGCTGAGAAAATAATAAGCTATTATGTTAAATAAGATTCAGGTGGCTGGGGTGTAATTATGAGAGTGATGGTGGGTGAGCGCAGACATGTCATTAAACCCTCTGTCTGTTGGCAACACAAGGTCTCAATGGGAGAGTTGTGGAATCAGAGTAAACTCTTGGCATAGGACTGTATTTATTGTGTACGTGTTTAAACATGTTCAGCTGGGGTTGAATGATTACTCAATAAATGGATGAATGGAAATACGTTGTTTTTATGTTTGTAATTACCACTTTTCATTGTTCTTACCTCTCTTGACTTTGAGTTGTGAGAGTAAGCCAAATATGAGTGCAATGGTATTATTTTATAGGGCTGTTAAAGTTAGCATATTAACTGATTGAATACACTACCGATTTTTAATGCTTATGAAAGATGTTTGGAATAATTTAGATATTTGAAAGATGCTCTAATGCTCACCAAGGCTGCATTAATTTGATAAAAAATACAGTTATAACAATAATATTGTGTAATTTTAATTTAAATTAAATGTTTTGTATTTGAATATACTGTACCGGTCAAACGTTTTTGAACTGTAAGATTTTTCTGCTCACCAAGGCTTTATTTGATCCAAAATACAGCTAAAAAACATTATTATTGTGAAATATTATTACAATTTAAAATTACTGTTTTCTATTTTAATACATTTTAATCTATTTTCCTTCAGAAATCATTCTAATATGCTGATTTGCCGCTCAAGAAACATTCATTGTTATTATCAATGTTGAAAACAGTTGTGTACAATTTTTTTCAGGATTATTTGATGAATATTAAATTCAAAAGAGCAGCATTATCTGAAATAGAAAGCTTTTAATTTTAGTATTAATTTCATAAAAAATCTTACTGACCCCAAACTTTTGAATGTTATGCATGTAATATATCTGTATGTCATTGTCATGTATTCATTATAAATATTAATGGAAACAGCAGCAGAGGACTAATGCACAGACAACTTTAAACATGTAAGATTAAGTCCATAAAGTGTAGGGGAAGTTATTGCACAATATGTATTCAATTTATTTTTTTAAATAGAATCTGAATTTGTTCATACCTTTATGCATTAACATGAAATGTTCAATTGACAGCCCTACAATCAGAATTATTATTATGTGTATGAAATTCATAGTAAAGATTCTGTTTTCAACTACTATTTGATACTGAAATTCGAGCCAAAATTCCTTAAAGAAGTCAACTTAAGTTTGTAAGGAAGCTCATATCCCGTTTCCAGCAAGGAGGTCACTGGGTCAAGCTTTGCGTTAATGATTATATTCACCAGCCAGTCTAAAACAAAAGGAAACAGATGAGGACATCGGTACAGAATTAAAACTTTTTCAGGGTAACATGCGAAAACGTGACCCCAACTACCTGTGGACTCACAGAGGGATTCGAGTTTAATGTGAGTCCTCCTGCTCCTGATGGATAACCCTAATCATTCTATCTAGAGATGTCATACCAGTCATAAATACAACAACAATAACCTGAACCAGATGCACACCATCATTTCCAGTCATAAACCCCCAAAACTGAACCCCGGCTTGAGGTAAAACCACTTGCCCTGTAGTCTTTGAATAGACTGTTTGTAATTAGACCCATATCTCACTGATCATTTATGTACAGGGTGAGTGGCATTTGTAGCCATGCACATGTTTCTCGTTGTGTTTTCCAACAATGAATCTGTAAGGGAACTATGAATACATCGGATTCAGGTATGAAGCATGGCCTCGGCAAGTTCTGGAGTTTTAATATGACACGCACCTTGGATAATGGAGAGGCTGTTCCTGAAGACCTTTGTAACCAAGTGAGCTTGCTTTTGTTATGAGAAGTGAAAAACCAGGGACATATTTCTGAGCTATTTGTTCAGTGATGTGCATGCCCCTATATTTTTGTCCAATATTTCTTTTGGAGCAGTCACAGGACTGGCTGAAAACCCTAAGCAGGCCCCATGCAGAGTGAAATTTAACAAAGGAAAAATCAGCTCATGTTCAGCTCGGACTTTTCAAAAAGGAGGAAATGGTATGTTATCTGATGAACCTCAGGCATTTTCTTGCTCTACTGTTTTGATTTTCAATATCTTTTTTTTGTTTTAACAATGCCTTACAGGGATAGTTTACCCTAAAATGAAAATTCCGTCATCATTTACTCATCTTCATGTTATTCCAAACCTGTATGATTTCTGCGGATAATTTAAAAAATGTTGCACAAAACATTTTGCTCAACATTGCCTTACATTTCATGGACAACAAAATCAAACAAACAAAAAAAACACTTGAGACATTTCTCAAAATATCTTCTTTTATATTCCAGAGAAGAAACAAAGTCTTACAGGTTTAGAATGAGTAAATTATGACAGGATTTAAATTTTTGGATGAATTGTACTTTTAAATATTTTTGTTGAGACTGTGGCTACAAATTTCAATGTATTTAACCCTCCTCGTCGGTCAAAAATGACCGTGAAACTTTATGTTTTTTGGCTTCATCAGAATAGGAAGACACAAAAAAATAATTGACATGATTCAGATATGTTAAAGTGTCAAAAAACAAACAAAAAAACAGTCACACTTGGCTCCTTCGCTGTCAAAAATGACCTACATAGGAAATGAATGGGGAAAAAAATGGGTGGCATGTCAGGAGTGTAAAATAGACATAATTTTGCAATAAATAATCATTTTAATTAATAATAATTTTTTAAAAAGAATTATAAAGAAATCATTTTTTATTGAATTTTGATGTTATGTGTAACAAAATGTCCTCTGTGTTCAGGTTTGACTGTAGTAAAATGAATGCAAAAACCGACACTTCAAATCATTTCAAACAAACAAAATCGAAACAAAAAGAAGTCATTGAGAATGTGTAAGTATAAACGCAATTCCACAACTTAATTAAAATAAGTATTTATGTCTAAAACCCAATAGAGAATTTATAAGCCACTTTATATAGGAATCTAATGGTTTCTCCAAAGCATTACATAAGTTTTTCTTTTTTTACTCCAACCAGATGGCACTAATCTACCTTCAAAAAATTGGATTTTGAATGCCTTGTCTCTATTTAAACATGAAATACATGCCATTTTAATAGTTTTAGTTATAATAACTCTGATGTAATCTGAGGCCAGTTGCATAAATATTATGTTAAGACTGTCTTAAGAACTAGCAGTTGGGGGGTAATCAGTCTTATATTCGGTATCAAATTAGAACAATCTATGTTTTTATGTTACACTCTTATGAACACTCAAAGAAAAAGAACATTTACATTTTATGCAACTGGCCCATGGTCTTTTTTTCTTTGCTTTGAGGATATGGGGAGACCATGTAACTTATCCATTGGCATTTGCCTAATTTGACCCGCTTCTAAGTAACATATAAATATGCACCAAAATACTTTAAAGCAGGGTTCCTCAAATCTGGCCCTGGAGAGCCACTGCCCTGCAGAGTCGAGCTCAAACCCTGATCAAACTCACCTGTAATTTTACTAACTCTAAAGGCTGTGATCAGCTTACTCAGGTGTCTTTGATTAGGACTGGAGCTAAAAATCCCCTGGGCCGGATTTGAGGAACCCTGCAGTAGAGTTTAACAGGACACATTTATGTTGTTATCCTATGCACAATTATATTACTGTAGTTAGTAGCAACTAGTTAGATGCATTTTACTACTTTCATTTATCATTGATTTAGTTTGCTGTCTGAGACCCAATCAAAACCTGCGGGCCATTTCTGGGTCACGACCCACCAGTTGAGCCACTGCTGTATATCACATTTGAAGAGCATGTATACAAATACACAGATTTACAATAGTAAGATTTTGAAACAGCTCTTACGGTTTATTCAAACTGCTTTCACAACATAAACTGTGGTATTGCTGTATTGTTTTGCTTGACAAACTACATACTCAAACATGATAAAGTGAGCAGTAGATTACTCAAGTTTACATCTCAGATGCCATTCACCACAATGTTGACACTGAACTTGCAGAAAATCCTTGCAGGCGGAATTCTTTGAAATGCTAACAAATCCGCAGGAAAAACATGGTACTATGACTAAATCACATCCAATTAAAGCTTTACGAGCAGCGGTTTGAATGCTTGCAGAACGTGAACAAAGCTCATGCAATGTCTGGATGAATTTGGGCCGAATAAAGAATTGCCGCAAATATGTAAGCAAGCACTTTTGGGGAAAAGCCACGGAAATAAGTTACATGAATTCGTGAGACATTTCGACTCGCTGCACATTTCTCAGTCTGGGGCACGGCATGTCACATGAAGTTCTCTCAGGTTGGTGTGATGCATGAGATGAGACCTGAAACCTTTGGCACGGTAATCAAAGGGAGGATCTATCTTCAGACTACATACCAACTCAAGGGCGCCAACTGTAACTGATATTTGATTGAGGTGGACTGCTGAGGGATGCTTACCGAGTGTTATAATGAGCTAAAATTATTACATGATGCACACATATCACAAATATCAATATCTCAATCTTATATTGTATCTCGACTTACATACTCTCCAAGCCAACAATCGTGAACTAACATAGAATTAACTACCCAGATATGACGGTTTCTGGAACAGAAGTTACATGGACGAACATCTGTCGTTTGAACATTGGACTGTTGTAAATAATGTGAGGCACATGTGATGGAGTATTAACTTGTGCTAAGTTCCAACCACTCAAGTTTTAGATGCTGTTTCTGAAGGTTTATTGGAACTATACACTGAAAAACTTTACTGTGAAATTAATGCATGCATGCTTACAAATGACTGTGAATCAACAACAAATTAACATCACATTACTGCTCTTGTTTTGCAATGAATTCACATGATAAAGTTGTCTTTAACCAGGCACTGTAAGAAACTAAATTGTTTACCACTGTAATTGTTATGAAGTCACCATAACGGTGATAAGTGTTCCAATTGCTTGGTATTTTGGATCTTGAATATTCAGTTTTAAATTTGTGATCTAGCCAAGTCAGAAGTGTGACAAATGAAAAGATTTGTTAAAGATGGAAGCTTGACTATAAAATGAGCTAATTGGCTGATTATAAGTTGGTTAAATTATACTATTATTGGCATTATTTTAGCATGAATATTCACCAGAATCTTATTTCAAATTCATAATTGTTTGTAGACGGAAATTTCACTCTAGTGGAGCAGCTGCTGAGATGAGACATTATATTTTTTCACTTAATGATACACAGACATCAATATTCTACGTACAAAACACAACAATGATGACACTCAACTAATGATTATAATAAAAAAAGGTAAAAGTGAAACAAAAATAAGTTCAGCAGCACAGATAAAAAACTACAGCATAATCTGTTCATGCTGCATTGCATGCTGGGTACCTTCATAGTACATATGCATGTCATTTTTGAAAGTCACAGTAAAGCCAAGTGTATTTTTTACAGTACAATTGTAAAACCTAAAGTTGCATAGTAGTAAAGTACTGTAGATTTTATAAGAAATTTCCATTAGAGCAGTTAGATAGAAGAGAAGTCCTGCTGTAGAATTACTGTGATGCAATTCTTAACCTGGAAATTACTGTAATTTCACACCAAAAATTTTAACAGTGTGGTTTGATGAGACAATGTTGTGCAATGTTGAACTATGGTATTAATGACGGAGCTTGCAACCGTAGTTGGCTAATGGTGCTTTTATGAAACGCAGAAATAAACGTCAGCATCATTAGTCATCATCATAAGCAGAGATGACACACTATCACTCATGATCAGTGACCAGCTGGACCATTTTTATGACTTGATCTGATTACAAAAACAGATGTTGGCAGACTCAAACGGATATGTTAAACAATTAATGACTGATGGGATATGGGTTAGTGACAAATAAGAAGGTATATTTGCACGAATTGAGGGAGTAACTTTCATTAACAAAAACTGGGTACAATCAGATGATATTATTCTACTCACAAATTAAAAGGAAATTTAAAAGTGTAAACAAATTACTACCACAGACCATGAATAACCCCAGAAGATTGATTGTGATTTAAATATATATGTCTATTGCATGTTGCCTTCATCAAAAATGTTCATTAACTGGAACAATTACTGACAATATTGTGCATATATAATAAGTGATTTCAGAGCAGCCATAGATGACATAGTTACGTTATTCTCATGCACATGAAGGAAATTGTACAGCTCATTCAGTCAAACTGACGCATAAGGATTATTTGTGGCACAATCAGGATTTGAAATAATTTGTTTCAGTCTTTTTGTGTGGAATGTCCCCAAACCGGAATCCCATAATCTAAAACGCAGTAGATGCATTAGGAAAAAGGTGGATAGAAATGCAATCTTTGTAATCATGTTGGTTACAAACATTTTGTTAAGTGAAATGTAGTAAAATGCTTTTCTTTATTTTCAAACTTAAAGGATTAGTTCACTAATTTCCTGATAATTTACTCATCCCCATGTCATCCAAGATGTTTACCTGTTTCTTTCTGAGGTTTTTGAGGAAAACATTCCAGAATTTTTCTTCAGTGGACTTTCTCCCAGACGAGGAATACGGGTCTTATCTAGCGAAATGATCAGTCATTTTCTAAAAAAAAAAGTATACTTTTTAACCACAAATATTCATCTTGGACTGCTCTGGTCTAAAGGATGTTTGACTTAGTCTCTGCACATTCGCTTTGTAGTCACTGGATCGGTACTTCCGCCTACATCACGTGTGACCTTTCCAACGTGATTATGTAATGGGTGGCGCATCGCAGAGCAGAGTTCAAGACAAGCATTTATGGTTAAAAATTATATAATTTTTTAGAAAATGACCAATCGTTTCGCAAGATAAGACACGTAATCTTCATCTGGGATCATGTAGAGCCCTTTGAAGCTGCACTGAAACTGACATTTGGACCTTCAACCAGTTGAACCCCAGTGAAGTCCACTATATGGAGAAAAATCCTGAAATGTTTTCATCAAAAAGCTTAATTTCTTTTTGACTGAAGAAAGAAAGACATAAACATCTTGGATGATATGGGGTTGAATATCAGGAAATTTTAATTCTTAAGTGAATTAATCCTTTAATTATTAGACTTATTTAAAATATTGTTTTTTGAGTTGTTAAAAGGTTTTCTTGGAGTTTCCTTAACTTAAACTATAACCTGCTGTTTCAAAAAAGTTCAAAGTATCTAGTATTTTAAAAAAACAACAAGCAAATAAAAGCTTATTGACCTCAAGTAACATTCATGAGGGTCTCTGTGATATAACATGTTAGAATAAATGTAATGAGCTGTTAAAAAAGTTTACAATTTCACAAGTTGTAATTATGAAATTTTACAAACACATCTGAATCCCATAATTATGGAAATCCCAACATAATATGAATGCACCATATATTTTCTTATCACATGACATCTGTTATGAATCCGGTCCTGCACTTTACACCCACTCACCACTAGAGGTCACCTGCTCGCACCATGCTTCTCCCTCACCACACTACACTTCCCAGAATCCCTCACACGGTCACTGATTATCCGCCAGCTGATCCTCGTCATCACTCATTAGCTTCTTCCTTGCACTATAAATAGATCACTCACCCACTTGCACAGTGCGAAGTATTGTTTGATTTCTATATCACAATTTCTGAGCGTTTTTCCCTGTCTGGTTACCCTGTTTTTGATCCTGCCTGTTCCTTGATTGTTTGACGATTCTCTGCCTGCCCCTGATCACCCGCCTGGATACTACCTCGAGCCTGTCTGCCCTCCAATATTGTTGTTCGCTGTTGTTGACTTCTGCCTGTCTGACCACGTGTTCCAATAAAGCTGCGTTTGGATTTTACTCGCTGCCTCCTCCTCATTACAACATCAAAATGGCATAAATGACACCAACTCTCATTAGAGTATTAGTTGACTGTTAGTTCAGGGTTTGTTAGGGTTAGTAGAATAGGTTGACATGTGGTTGTAAAGTTACTTATAGTCAGTATAATACTAATACTCTACTGAGGGTTAGTTGACATGTAGTTGCAAAGTTACTTATAGTTAGTAAAACATCTAAATAAATTGCCGCTGAAATATTTTTCATGTTTGTTTTATTCTAATTGCTCTGCACTGCTTAAAATACACCACCTTTTCTACATGTAATATGTAATAAAATAGTTTGAAATAACGTAAAATATTCAGGGGAAAAACAAAACAAAACAAGCGTCATGTCATTGGCCAATTTCCTTTCAGCAATTTCCTGTTTTATAAAGAACTTCTGGAGTTATGCACTGAACATCTGACTCTACGTTCAGTTGAGAGTGTAGACATGTGTTGCACAAGTTGCTTTAAACATTTGCAATCTTGAGATACACTTGAGACTACAAGAGGATATTGACTTCAACCTTTAAGAGCACTGAGTACAGCCAAGGTCTCTTTAAGAGGTCCCAGGCTGTATTCAGTTGCTTATTAATATGATTGAAAACTAATAACCTCGTGTGTTATGCTTAAATACAGTAAAGGGCAATAAAAATAGAAGTTAACCAATACTTAACATCAAAATTTGTGTTAAAAGGTTATGCTTTTTAAAAATAATGACAGTCAAGACATTGCGCGCACAGTACGTCATTGGGATTGATCTGTTTATGTTGGTCCGTGCTGCTGTTTTGACGGTCCTTCCTGGTTTTGGAGAAACACTAAACAGACGTCATTGGCTGCTCATATCGGGGCTTTCTGGAGTTCAGAAACAAGAGGAGTGAAAGAAATGCAGATCATTTTGCTTGGGTTTAAAGTTGAACTCAACATATTTGGGCCGCAGTTTAGATAAGATGAGCGGGCCACACAAGATGTGCAACTGTATGTTTTCTTTCAAGATTCTGTGTTTCAAATCTATGTAATGTTTATTTACTACTCCAAGGAATATAAATAAAAGAGCACGATATGTCTGTAATGACTTAGTCCTATTCATAAAGGGATAATTCACTCGAAAATTAAAATTATGTTGTTATTTATACACTCATTTTGTTCCAAACCTGTATGACGTTCTTTCTTCCGTGGAATATATTTTAAAAAATCTCTCAGCATTTCTTTTAAGGGTCTAGTGTTATTTTGGACCACATTGACTTTCATTGAGTGGATAAAAACCCTTCTAAGTGGTTCAACATCTTTTCTTGACGGTAAGATTATGCTTTTATTCTGTAGAATTACTGTAAGACCTACACATCCACAGAAACATGCACTCATAAAGATGCCATGCAGGGCCCATAAAGCTGCTGGGTCTGATTTTCACTCGACTCTGGTGCCATTAGGAAGTTGTTAAACAGAGATACACAAAGAGGGCATGGTCCAAGTCAGCACTGATGTAATACGAGGTAGCTGCTGACGTTATTTTAAAAGAAATCCGTATAAATCTGAAGTTTTGCTTAATAAGAAAGTGTCTGAGTACTGAGGACTTCAGGGAAAGAAGTTTTAACCTTCAGAAACTGACCTTACATCATGATTTGTTGGGCCAAAACTGTAAAAGTCACTAATATCTGCTGTAATGTCAAATCTGTTTATACACCTGCACATTAAAGTATAGAGTAAGGCGTGTCTCTATATACAAATGTAAACTTTAATTTTAAAAGTAACGTTACTAGGTTAGATCACATTTTCTCTCAGAACATAAGAAAAAAAATCATTTCCTTCATGCATTATAAAGATATTCATACTGTTCATAAACATTCGTAACCTAAGTTAAAATGCTTTATAATATTTTCAGATTCCTTGTTACATCTGAAATTGGTTGTTTTTCATAATGTATTAACGTATTGCACTTTTTAACAGCATAATAATGAACACATAAGTATTATAATGTATTATTATTACTGCAGTTACAATTATTCACGAGACCATACAATGCATTAGAAGGCATAATTAAAGTAAAAGTAAAAAAAAAAAACTTTTATAATGCATTATATTATATATAAAGGCTTTAAGTAAAACAAGACCAAAGAGTCTTAGAGCTTTTTTTTATTATTAAAAATGTAATACATAAGTATAGTAAGGGAGCCAGTTCAATTGACCCTTCGCCGGTGTCAGGGTGTGTGCAGATCCAAGGACGATCGAGACGAAGATAACAATAACAAAGATTTAATATAACTAGTTCACAGGAATACAGGCAGGCAAACAGGCTGGTGACACACACGTAACATAGACAAGAACCGACCAAGACTGAACATAACCGGGAGAATATATAAGGGAGATAACGAGGGATAAACTAATCAAGGTGAACAGAAACAGGTGCGGGTAATTAACTAATCAGGTAAACACACAGAGGGCAAATGAACAGGGAATGACATCACTAGACAGGACTAAACTAAACAAGACAGTTCATGGGTGTGACAGCCGGAAGTTTGATTGACAGGCGACCTGACCAATCATAAACTAGAATCCGCCATTTTGTCCAACAAAGCAGTCAGGGGAGTTAGTAGATTAACATTAGTGAAATGACATCTTCAAAAATTGTGTGTACTCACGTCTTTCCGCGGTTGAAACAACATTCCTTCTGATGTCCATTCATGTTTATTTGATGCTATAAATGAACTAGAATGAAGAGATGATCGGTTCACGAACCGCTTGAAGGAGTTACAGCGATCTGTCACAACACAGTATTTATTGTTTAAACTTCTTTTAAAAAATTACAGTATTTTAAATATGAAACTATTTCATATGTCTCGTCTCGACGCATTGTCAGTGTCCTCTTTGCTCCGGAATTTATTTTTCACTGCGTGAGAACATGATGTGTGGCGTGACAGCGCATGGCTTTATGGACAAAGCAACATTAACTAAAGGGAGCAGGTAAAATATTTAAAAAAACTAAAATATTTTTACTTTTATTTTCAAGTTTGGTATATTTGAATTTAAATATATACTACCATTTAGTAGTCGTGGCCTAATGGTGAGGGAGTTGGGCTTGTAACCTGAAGGTTGCTGGTTCGATTCCCACGCCAGCAGGAATTGAAGGTGGGGATTGTGAATGAACAGCACTCTCTCCACCTTCGATACCATGACTAAAGTGCCCTTGAGCAAGGCACCTAACCCCAAATTGCTCCCCTTGTAAGTCGCTTTGGATAAAAGCATCTGCCAAATGAATAAATGTAAATGCATTTAAATAAACTGGAGTCACTACAATATTTCTAAAGAAATACTATTACAAGGAGGCATTAATTTGATCAAAAATGGACAGCATAGCCTTTTACATTGTTACAAACCACAGTTGTGTTTGACACAGGAACCATTAAACAAACATCTTCATGAGGTCTACGTGACTCGTTTGACGTGTGATTGATGTGTGTTTTCAGTTGCACTTTATTTTAAGGTGTCTTTGTTACACTGCATTTATACATTTAAGTGTTGAGTAATATTAAGTAACTACATGTACTTAGTATAGGTTCAGGATTAGGGTCTGGTTTGGTTTAGGGTTCGCTCCATGTGATTATGCATAATTTATAGTTATTACTATAGTAAGTACATGTAACATGTGAAAATGACACTAAAGTGTTACCGTATTTTCAAGTTCAAGAGAGGAAGTCACAACAAACTGAACTTTCTCCAGGTTCTCCAGATTCACCGTTTATAATAGGCTGACACATCTTGGTGCTGCGTGTTTTATTGTGGAAAAAACATAGACGAAATTATGTAATTTTATAGTAAACATTACATTATTAGATCAGGATGTGCCAAAGAAAACAAAAGATAGTGATCTTTGACCCCACTAGACCCAAGGTCAAGTGTAGTCATGGCAATATCCGGTACATCCTGCCGTCAAACTCGAAGAGAAACGGGCAGTATGAGGTCACGAAACACAAAAATCACTAATGCCTTTCATTACAACAGTGAACAAAACGGTATTTCAAAAAGTCTAGAATTACATAATGTCTTAAGCAAACCTTTCTGAAAAAAGAAGTGTTTAATTGTATTAAATGTGCACTTGTAGTGTATACTTCAAAGCTTAAAGTTTTCATGTAATAAAAAGCAACTTAAGTGTACTTAAAAGGGGTACACTAGCATGACTATATGGTAACACTTTATTTTACAGTGTCATTGTTACACGTTACGTGTAGCAATAATTAGAAACTATGCATAATTACATGCAATTAGCCCTAAACCAAAACCTCATCCTTACACTATAGTAACGCAGTTAATTATTATTACTCAGTAATTAAATATATAATTACACTGTAACACAGACACCTTAAGTGTAACCCTATATTTTTTACACTCTTAAGTACACTATTAAAAAGTAAACTATGTAATAATGCTTACTTTAAAGTACATTTTAAATCATTGTTTTATTAATAAATCTTTTGTTGTGTTCTAAAGAAATATTACATATGTTGACTAACATATTAAATCACATGTAAAGAACTTGATTATAATTTTAACTGTAGTATATTTTTTCATAAAGTTAATATATTTTAACTTCATTATTACAAATTCATAATAACAAATGCCTTTTTACAAAATACTTTTTACAAATAATTGTTAGCACGTTTGACAGTACTTCTATTGTCTTTTAAAATATGGTTAAAGCAAGGCTGCACGAATTATCGTGTTTAAATCGTACACGATTTGGCAAATGCTGCGATTACTTAATGCGCAGCTTGTCAGAGCTGTACGGCTCTGCGATCAGTAGTAAATGCTTCTCCATCTGAAAGCCAGAGGGCGCTCTTGCGCAGAAACTCAAAATATGCCCTGTAGCAGAAGAAGATAATGCGTGTCATATCACTGTAGCTGAATAAACAGAAGATTGAAACGCTTTGGTTGATTAAACATGACTAATAAACACACGACTGCCTTATTCTGTGTAAGAACCCTCAACTGTCGTTATGAAGTGAGTTTGGAGTAAAAACATGTTATTAATGTTGTCTTTTGTTGCACAAGATGTTAATAAATGTTTCTCATGTCTGGAAAGATGTATGACGCACATTGCTTTTTCAAATGTACATTATAAGCGACTCAAACTTGCAGTGCTTTCAGATGGATTAGCATTTGGAGCCGTACTTCATTGACAAGCTGCGCATAAAAAAAAAATCACACTAAGAATCGCGTTTAAGTGATAATCGTGTTCCAGTTCAATGTTATTTTTCATAATGTGCGATAAATCATGTAGCACTACTTTAAAGTTCAGCTAATTGCATTTGACATACATTTAAACAATAACACATTTTCATTAATTATAGTTATCATGTAATTAAGTGTCTGAAAACATTACATTCAGTTCACACTTAAGTTTATTCTTTTACTATTTACGTAAAAAGTACATTTGGTAACACTTTATTTTACAGTGCCATTGTTACATATGTTGCATGTAGTTACAATAGCTATAACTATAAATTAAGCATAATTGCAACTAACCCTAAACCAACCCAAACCCTAATCCTAACCATATAGTAAGTACATGTAGTTACTTAATATTACGCAGTACTTAAATGTATAATTACAGTGTAACAATGACACCTTAAAATAAAGTGTAACCCACTATTTTAATGTACCCTTATCACATAGTATGTTACAGTAAATTATGTATAACTACATCCCTAAACCAAACCCTCTTCCTAACCATAAACCTATTAAGTATGGTAACACTTTATTTTACGGTACCCTTGTTACGCATGTTACATGTAGTTACTTTAGTAATTATTTTAAATTGTGCATAATTACACGCAACTTACCTTAAACCACACTCTAAGCATAAACCTAACCCTAAAGTAAGAACATTTTGTTAATTCAGATTACTTTGCTATATAAGTGTGTAATTGCACTATAACAATGACACCTTAAAATAAAGTGTAACCGTAAGTACATATTGTTAGTACTTAAATGTGTAATTACACTGTAATAAGCACATCTTAAAATAAAGAGTAACCATACTTTTTTTTTTTTTTTTTTTTAAAGTATGCTACTTCTCTTTCACAAGAGAAGGGCAAATAAATTGACAGTTCCATTCTGCCATTGCCTTGCAAATCTGTTGTTATATTTCAAGATCAAGGCAAGAACCAAGTCATGTTCACTGTTACTGACATCAAACCTACGCCCTGTTTTATTAGAAAACTATGATGTAGAGCAATTTGGAAGCTGATAATGACTTTCTTTTATCATTTATTTTTAATTATTGTAATTCCTAATTTGAGAATTAAATAATAACAGCATACCACTTTTGAACGACATAAGGGTGGGTAAATAATGACCTAATTTTCATGTTTTTTGCACGAATTACACATTTAAGTATAAGAAATGTTACTGTTCAGAAGGGAGTTTCGGAAGCCCTTTACTTCTTAGTTCCGATTACACAGCTGCAAGACATGTGCCTCTATAAATAGACATTAAAAACAATGTATTTCATTCATAAACACCCTCAGTCAGCTGTGTTGACAGGATTGGAGACTGTAGCATCATCTCATGAATGTACTCAGTGCCCTTGTAGACAGGAGATTCAGGGACATGTTCATTCAGACAGAGGGTGTGTCTTTGCCTTGAGCTGACCCTGTCTATCCCCTAGTGTGACGTTCTTTGTTTTCCTGCCATTGTGTGTTTGCTGAGGAGGAACGTTCTAAACTTGGCTTTTTGTTTGAGAGTTTACTCAACAGCGTGGTTTCCTTTCACTGCCCGTGCCATTCCACACTTATTGATACATCTTTAAAATTAGTCAACCAAACAGGAACCTGTGCGGATGAAAATTGGGATGGGTGGATATCTTCCTACTCTGGTTTATTTTTACACCGTGGAGGATCCAGTTTCATAACATCTCACATTCCAGTTGTTATCTGGGCATGTGGAAATCATGTACGACATACTGCCCATGTAACATGACCTTTCCACTAAATACCCTCTAACGGCTCCCGTGGGAACCACTTGCGACTCGGCCTCCTCGTATTCAACATGATGTAATGTTTGCATAGGCTGTAATGTATAATGAACTTTCTGCAGGTCTTGATTTCTTCATAAATAACTGCTTTACAGTCACTCTAATCTGGCAATGATCTTATGTCAGATGGATTTCAGCTTAGTGGCGAGGATGTTGGCGATTTCCAGGTGAATGAGAAGTTTCCAGAAAGTAAAAGCAGAACAATGCAACTTGCGGCAACTCTTAGAAGTTGGAACAGCACTGACATCCGGAGCTGCACGCGGATTTGTGTCGGGGCAGACCTGTTCCAGGCCTCCATTCTTGGTCTTTGATTATAGGGGTAGTGGAAAAAATTTAAGGGTAACATTTTAGTTTAAACTCCAATTCTCACTAGTTTCTTATTAGCATGGATATTACTAGGATATTAGCTGTTTATTACTTATAAAGCACATATTAATGGCTTATTCTGCATGACTATAACTTACATCCCTTAATCCTACCCAATAGCTCTTAACAACTATATCTCACTAACTATAAATAAGCAGTAATTAAAGTATGAGGCAAAAGTTGTAGTTAGTTAATAGTGAGAAGTTTGCTAAATTAAGCTTTGATTTTTAATTGTCTCATAATGTCTTGCTCAGTAAAAGTAAAGGTCCCATGAACTGATGGAAAATGTAAAGCCCCCTTTCACACCAAAAGTGAATAAAAAAATTCATTTTTATTGCATAGTTATTTTAATAAAACAGTGGTAAATTGTATACATATTTAAAATATACTGGGATATTATTCATATATGCTGATACTTAGTCACAAATGTGCAAAATAAAATGCATGTGTGTGTGTAAATGCTAAGTTTGGAATAATTAAAATATTAAAATCTTTTAATGTTCTTGAAAGAAGTCTCTTATGACCAACATGGCTGCATTTATTTGATTAAAAATGCAGTAGAAACAGTAGTATTGTGAAATATTAGTACAAATAACAAATTCCTTTTTAATATATATATATATATATATATTGATTTCTGAAGGATCATGTGACACTAAAAACTTCAGCTTTGACATCACAGAAATAAATTACATTTTATAATATATTCAAAAGAGTTATTTTAAATTAATATTTCACACTATTGCTGTATTTTTGATCAAATAAATACAACCTTGGTGAGCATAAGAGCCTTCTTTCAAACACATTTAAAAATCTGAATTATTCCAAATGTTTTACCGGTATTATATAAATTGTGGGAAGCTTTACGTCAGTTATATAAATATGAAATGACATATTTTTTACAAAAGCCATATCAATATATGGTAACACTATATTTTGATCATCCCCTTTAGACATTCAGTTGGCTTAAATTTATAATGTTGCACCTAAATGTCAACTAACTTTCATTAGAGTATTAGTAGATTGTTATCTTAATATCTACTAACTCTTTATTGTGATGGTCCCACTACAGCTATACTGACTATAAGTAACTTTGCAAGTACATGTACAACTTATACAACTTATTTGGTTACACTTTATTTGGTAACACTTTATTTTACAGTGTCACTGTTACACGTTACATGTATTTACTGTAGTAATAACAAGAAATTAAACATAATTACAAGCAATTAACCATAAACCAAACCCTCATCCTAACCCTAAACCTATAGTAAGTACATGTAATTCATAATTATTTCTGAATATCTAAATTTATAATTACACTGTAATACTGACACCTTAAAATAAAAAGTAACCCTTTATTTGAATGTGTCCCTATTACTGTGTAATTATATATATAAGTACTGAGTAATATTAATTAGGCATACTTACTTTAGGGTTAGGGTTAGTTAAATGTAATTAGGGTCATTGCTATAGTAAATACATGTAACGTGTAACAAGGACACATTAAAATAAAGTGTTACCACTTATTCTATTAACCCATATCCCTTATTCTACCCCTAACAGTCTATTAATACTCAAATGATACTCTAATACGAGTTAGTAGATATGTAGGTGCAGAGTTATTCAGTCAACAGAATGTCTAAAGGGGACCATCAAAATAAAGTGATCAAAATGATCAAAATAAAGTGCAACTCCAATATATTATGGCTTTACTGTAGTGGTGGAATAGTTTTAAGGAGAATTGTTTAGTCATACAGGTGTTCCCTTTTCCATAAGCACTCATGTATCCATTGGGATAGAGGCAGAGGTGGGATCGCCAACCGTAGCGACTGCAGGGGTGAAGAGGAAGAACAACAGTTTGGGAAAACTGTAAAACAAATTCCAGTTTTCCTGATTCCTGCTCAGGAGCTGTCCCAATATCGGCACTCCATCCGACCCCCTTGCTCCCAGAGATTTCCTGCCTACTCCCAGCCCATCCGCTCCCTGGCATGATCCGACTGTTGCTCAGGCAGATCCGGACAGGGAGAAAGCAGGGAACAGCAGGAAATTTATTTTCCATACGTCCAGAGCCCCCACCCTGCTTCCAAAGAAAGTGGCATCAGAGCCTATCACGTGCTATTTAAAGATGACCCGAAGTGTGTAAGTGCCTGTCTTAATGTGAGTTAGTGATGCTGGGAATGTTCACTTAGCACTTCTTCAAAATGCCAGTCAGTATGGCACCACTCCTTGGAAACATCTTCCTTTGGAGATTAAACTGACTTTTGTGGTATGATTCAACACAGGAAAACACTATTTTTAAGTAAATATATTTGTCTGATGACATTTTCTGGTTTTGTAACTTCAGTTACAGTAACTCCTGACATGCTTTATTTAATTTTTGTATAAAAAACAAAACAAATGCTGTTCCTGTTGTGGGTGTGTGGTTAAACAACACTCCAGATAAAGCAGCATCAGGGAATGCAGACTTTAATTCACAACAGAAAGGGATTCAGGAACACCAGGAAACAATGATAACACCAACGTCTACATACAAACGAGAACCGGCAAGGGAATATATACAGGAGCACATGAGGAGTAATGAATGGGGCACAGGTGAATGACATTACTATTTGGAAAACACAGCTGAAGATGATAGAACTAATAATGAACTCAAAACAGGAACCAATGAAATCAAAGACACACAGAACCAATGAAGACAAGGGAAATTATAGGCAGACATATATAAATACAACATTACTCTCCCCCTTCCGGAAGGCGCAACCTCGCGCCAAAAGGAGTGCAATCTGGGAGGGGGGGCGGGCTCCCTGCCAGGAGCAGGTAGGTCAGGTGGCCTCCAGGGCGAAGATGGGAGCATAAGCGACCAGAGCGGAGTCCAGGGCGGTGGCCAGGGTGAAGCTGGTAGCACAGGCGACCAGGGCGGAGTCCAGGGCGGAGTCCAGGGCGGCAGCCAGGGCGAAGATGGGAACACAGGAGACCAGGGCGGAGTCCAGGGTGGTGGCCAGGGCGAAGATGGGAGCACAGGCGACCAGGGCGGAGTCCAGGGCGGTGGCCAGGGTGAAGCTGGGAGCACAGGCGACCAGGGTGGAGTCCAGGGCGACGGCCAGGGCGAAGCTGCGAGCACAGGCGACCAGGGCGAAGCTGCGAGCACAGACGACCAGGGCGACGGCCAGGGCGAAGCTGCGAGCACAGGCGACCAGGGCAGAGTCCAGGGCGGCGGCCAGGGCGAAGCTGGGAGCACAGGCGACAAGGGCGGAGTCCAGGGCGGCGGCGTGGCCTTCTTGGCCTTTTCCCCCTGCTCGACCACTATGGCCACGGGTATCTGTTTTAATTTTATATTTAATATTGTTGAAGGCGAGTGTCTAAAGTGACGTGGGATAAATAACCAATTCATGTATAAATTTGTTCAATCAAATAAAGTTGCACCTTTTACAGATCATTTTCTTAAATCATCCATTATCCATTCTCATGTCACTCTTATAGGACTTTTTCACAGATTACACAACATACAATGAAACTTAAAACTAAACAAAACAACATTGTAAGAAATGACTGTGATTTTAACGGTAAAAGACTATAAATGGTACGGTGAAAAACATTGGTTTACAAAAAGTTGCCGTAATATATACGGTGAAAAACTGTAATAGATATAAGGGTACATTTTATGTAATTTTACGGTAAACTACCATTATATTTACGGATTTTGAAAGTGAAAAATAACAAGTCATTGTATAATTTACAGTAAAAAAACGTAAATTGACATTCCCACAATTGTTTGCGTGACGGTTCACATTTCATGTATTTTCATTAAAAAATCCCGGTTTCTTCTTAGTTTTTTTCTAATAAGTTATGTAAATTATAGTTTTATGTGATGTATCTAATGTTTATTGCATTTTTAAAATTTCTTGTGTGTTACCATGACAGTGTTTAGTGTTAGTTAGGGGTGTCTTTGTAACATTCTTTTGAAAAACACTGCATTCAATAAACCAACAACTTTGTAACCAATCGTAAAAATGTTGAAAATGAGCCTTCTGTACTCATAAATATGACATGGGAACAGCAGGGATAGCAGGGATAGGGATTTTTTTTTTTTTAAAGCAGTGGGATTATAGTACTTTGAAGAGGCACCTCAGTGTGTGATGTTTAATATGTGTGTGTGTGTGTGTGTGTTGAATGTGGACAGAGGATGGAATGAGAATGTAAGGATCTGACTGCAGTGAAGCAGAGAGCAGGGGGTGTGGAGGTGGTTTTGACCCTCAGTATGCCCTCTCTTTGCCCCACAGGAGAATCTGGACTCTGCTGCCTTTGGCACATGATGTGACAGAGTGAATACTGTACTCACACACAGAGACAAACACGGAGCAAAAGACTGGCTTGTAATCTGCCATGCTGGGCAACACATCCACAACTGTCAACATGAGAGAGTTGTTCAGAGGTATCAGCAGTTATGTAACACCCCATGAGAACGCGATCAATAGGTCAAAGAGAAAGACGGAGGACAGAGAGAGAGGGACAGGGATGAAAGAGTTGGTTGTGTCCAGTGGCTATAACAAAGGAATGTTAAATATCTCATATGATCCCTGTTATTACAATGATTTCCGAGGGATATAAATCTCTAGATACGTGAAGATTTTATGAATGATTTCGTTTTTTGATGATTTTACGAATGTTTTTTTTTTTTTAAATGGAATGGATCACAGTAAATATCCAAAATATACCAAAAATAGTTACAATAGTTTATATCAATTGGATAAACCTATTAAAATACATATACATTTTATCTGCAATTCTGTTTAATGGCACACCATATCTTGCTTTTGAAAAAAAAAAAAGGTACTAAAACAGTAAAAAAAAATTGCTTGCAAATGTGTGCAAATGACACTTTACTATGTCATTTTAAATGAAACTAAATAGATTACAGTTTTATTTACGTTTCATCCTTAGAGCAATTAGTTCCAAAGCTCTGATTGTCTATGTGTAACATGATTCATCCTAGATTAAATCCACTGTATTCCATTAGGATCACAGTAATGCAATAATTATTCAAATATTTATGTGAATTCTGGACAGACGATCCTTGTAAACTACATGTTCTTCAGCTAATTTCCTGAGCAGAAATCTACCTGGTTCTGGAAGAGTTGCTTGGCATTGGGAATTTGGACGAAAATCAAGAGAAACAGACATCCCCCCCACCCCCCCCAAAAAACGCATTCAAAAACAGCATCTGGTAAGAATATTTAGCGTAGCTTTACTCTTTCTTTTTCTCTTTCCCTTTTATCTCTTTTCCTCCATAAATATGGGTTCCTTCTGCTGTTAACACATATGCAAACAAATCCATCTCTGCTTCTTAGCAAAAACAAACATTTCTTTGATCATTCTAGACAAAGATGAATAAATAACACAGATTCGACTGTTTCGATGACTAGCTCTGTTTTGCTCATAGTTTATTTAGACAAATCTGCCTTTCGGAAGAGGTTGAAATGCAACGTTAATTAACAAAACTCATTTGGGCTTAAAGTAGCATCTTTTTCTCATCTGGATCTCATGGTACTAAATAACTGAAAATGACAAAGCTCAGACCAATTTTAGAACATGGCAATTAGATTGTAATGTCTTGTACTTTTATCCATAATTGAGTGATATCAGGATCAGGCACAGCACATGCCCAATCTTATCAAAAAATCCCACCCTAGGAGTTCCTCCCTTTAAATAAACAAAACTCAGATATTAATAATACAACACAGAGTTTATATAACCTGAAAAACACAGGACTTGTCAACTGACGTCAGCCTGTTGGTTATATACCGTCTGACAGGATATCCTGCAGGTGTGGGTGGCTTACCTGGACTCCCGTCCTCTCCACAGGGGCCTTAGATTCAACACCCACCCCATCCGCTGCCTTAGCCGGGTCAGACCGCTGCCAACAGTGGGTGGTTCACCACAGACCTCCAGCGCTGGAAGTCTGGATCCAGTCTGCCAATTCAAAGACAGCAGGTATAAGAGATCAAACTCTTTGAGGTGCTTTTCAACTTTTTTGTGTTCAGTAGAAGAAAGTTTGGACATGAATGTGATGACCGAATATTCATTTTCTTTAACTATACCTCTAAAGCCAAAACCCACTAGGTAAGAAAGCATGCCAGGTATTGAGAAAAGGTCTGGATTGTCATTTGAGTCTCCAAGCGTCTGAAACAACATCGCTCATATCACAGCTTACAGAAAAACTTGCTGTAGTGCAGTATTTCATCCTTTTTAACTGCACCTCCCACCTCAGTTATGGGGCCATTGGGACAGACTCCTCTTTACTACTCAAGCAGGATTTGAAGTCATGCTGTTATGGAATGAGGCACAAGGCAGAACCTAAAATTTGAGGTCTGTGTGTAAACTTAGAGTAGAGGTATAGACAGGTTGCAATAGTCTAGATAAAACAGAATTTACCAACATTATTACTACTGTAGAAAGTGTGTGGATAAATAATTGTATTCTCAGCTTTCCTCATTTACGTTACAATTAATTAAAAGGGACCTATCATGCCCCTTTTTAGAGTGTAAGTGAAGTTTTAGCTCAAAATACCCCATAGATCATTTTTATAGCAAGTTAAAATTGTGGAAAAAAGCGCTGCTTTTGTAAGTGTACCTTTATATGCAAATTAGCTGCTGCTCCCAGCCCCGTTTCAAGAAGAGCTCATGCTCCGGCATACAGGCAACAACAAAACAGGACAATCTTAAGCACTGAAAATGTCAGAAACTGTCAGTAGCGGTGTTCAGCCTTGTGCTGGGTTCAGACTACACAATATTTTTGTCGGTTACAATAGTCACTGTGTCAGATTATATGATTTTGACTCCTAAAATCTTGTTGCATCGTGGACAAGAAACATGTCTGTCTACACGTCGCTACCTGCACGTGTGCATGTATCATCAATATGCCATCCTGAAACATTATCACTGTATTTTTTTTTTAATTTAATTTTATATATGGTGAATTCTTGGCTGCCGGCTTTTTGCCATACATTAAGCAGAGTATTTTACAATAGCTTTATGCAAAGAGACCGAAATCTACTACACATCTTTCATATTCCACAAAAAATAGAGAGTCATGCATGGTTTGAAAATGAACATGAAGATGAGAAAATTTCTGGAGTCGCATAAAATAATTACTGAATCAAACACCATACTTTAGATTTTCAAACTATAATAACTTATATGCCATTTTCACCAAATAGTTGGGAAATATTTAAATACATTTAATAATGAATCAATTAATAATGTTGGGTTAGTTTAGTGATGCTTTGGTTATAAACATACAAACACATCTACTCTTCCTTTTGATTTACATGTAACAGTGGTGGGTTTTGTAAGCAGAACCATTCTTCTCTCTGAACTCCCTGTGTGCCTTGCTAATCCAAACACAAAGCTTCTTTACAGGACCAGCCAACTCCTGTCTGATTCACATGACTCATGCTACATGGATCCAATCAGATCTCAGAGGCTCCGGGAGGATGTTGTGATGATCGCCACATCTGTCCCTCTTATGCTCTGAATATCAACACACATTTATGAAAGAATGAAAGAAAAACAGCACTATGACAGAATAACATAATCATTACCATCCAGACTGACACCTCTCTGACTTCAGTGGTTAAATCTGAAGAACGAGTCCATCTTTAACTATAGCTACTTTTGGCCCTGCTGATTTTTTATCACGGCTCATATTTCAGCTTAAGTTCTTCATGCACACTGCTTTTTCCATCTGTAAAGACTTTAAAGGCAGAATTTTTTGGTTGTCAACATGTCAAATGTATTATAAACTTTGTTTAGATTTTCAAATTCATATTTTTATGGTGGATGTTTGCAGCTTAAAGTGTTAGTTCACCCAAAAACGAGTATTCTGATCTACAGCAAAATACTGTTGAGAAAAACAGTAATACTGTGTAAACAACAGAAATCATTTACAGTGTACTCACCCGCATGTCGTTCTGCACCTTCGTTCATTTTCAGAACACAAATTAAGATATTTTTTTGATGAAATCCAATGGCTCACTCTATTGCCAGCAAGATAATTAACACTTTCAAACATCCAGAAAGCGACTAAAAGCATATTTAAAACAGTTCTTGTGAGTACAGTGGTTCAACCTCAAAATTATAAAGTGACGAGAATATTTTTTGAGCGGCAAAAAAATAAATAAATAATGACTTTTCAACAATATCTAGTGATGGCCGATTTCAAAACACTGCTTCATGAAGCTTTATGAATCTTTTGTTTCGAATCAATGGTTCGGAGCGCCGAAGTCACATGATTTCGGTAAACGAGGCTTTGATATGTGATAAGTGTTTCGAAATTTCAATAGTTCATGTGACTTTGGCAGTTTGATAAGCGAACCGAAGCACTGATTGTTTTTTTGGCACATAAGATTACTGAAACAAAAGAACTAAAAGCTATAAAGAAATATAAAAAATAATAAAAATGACAAAAGCACATAGCGAATATACTAAAACAAACTAAAATTAAAACAAAAACAAAAAATAAAAACAAAGTGAAAATATTAGCTATATACTAATGTTTTATGTATATACTATAAATAATACTAAAAAAACACTGATCAGATTTTATGGGAAGGGTCTCTAAATACATGCTTTGTTTACTCAAAATCTTTTCATGCTGATTAAAAAAAATTAAAGCTAAAAAAAGATACTTTCAACTTTTAATCTTACAGCACATAAGTGTCACTGCATGTTGATGTCCGAAGTTTTGTGAAATATAGTGCATGAATATGTATTTGTTTTCTAAATTCCAAATCACACATAAATGACAAGGTTTAAACACTTTACTCTCATGCCAAAACTGACTGACAACAGAGTTGGCAGTCCTTTGTTGTTGTCGGTAACAGTTTACATTACAAATGCAATAGTCGCACACATTTCTGACTCTGAATTTGTTTGGAGTAATGTTTTCACGAAATGTTTTGCACTCAGTTTACACTTTTATTTATGACATGAGTGCTAATACCAGGTGTAAACAGTGTCAATATCATGAAAAGCTTTCCATGAGGTCAGTTTGCGTTGCACATTTCACATTTCTTCAGCAAAACCCGAAAACTCTCCACACTCCCTCAGAACCCAGTGCTACACATCTGTTAGCCCCCCTAAGAATCCCTCTGTATCTGTGTATTCATGTGCTTGAAGAGTGTCTGTTTCTAGATAAACGCATGTACGTGTTTGTGTGCACGCTCAAACTGCTGTGTTTCTGTATGAGAATGGCTAAAGGATTCTCTGCCAGTCCACGTTACGATCTCGGCTCCCCTGGCCTGTTGATTGACGTGCTTGAGGGGGGTCTGTCCTCTTACACATGGTTTGGGTTAGTGGGGCAGTGAGGATGAACCCTCCCCTCGTATTTACAGGTTATGTACCGTGTATGTAAACAGTACAGAATCGTTATCTGACCCTGGCGTCAGTCTCTATCCTCAGGCTGATGTTTGTATTGGTTATTAGCATGAATTGGAGAACGCATAAGGTCCGGTGTGGGGTCAGTGCATGCTGAGGGCACAAGCTCAATATAAGCAATGAGCTCTTATGATTGATGTCTGACTATTAGTCATCTAATTACCACACTCGCTTTATTTAATGGTTATGCAATATGTTTTTGGAGAAACTGTAATTGGAAAACATTGGGCAATAATTCATTTCTTGCATACAGTCACAATGCATGAATATGCTACAATTTGGTGGGCTTTTTTTTTTTTTATAACATAAAATTAACCTGGAATGAAAAGTAGTAATGTTTGGTCTGTGTTGACCAGTTGTTTCCAATAATTAAAATCAAACAACAAAGATCTAAGTTGACATAATATGTCTTGATCTGAATTGATATTTATTTTATTGTAGAAAAATAATTTGTCCTTTTTCCGTTTAATTTGTGATGAATGTTAGTATATTAATAGTAAAATTAATAAAAATTGGACCTAGCCCCAAACTAGATCGCTTAAAGCTGCAATAAGTAAACCTTTTGCTGTAAAATATCCAAAAACCACTAGGCCAGTGTTATATATTTTGTTCAGTTGAGGACTTACAATATGTTTCCAACTTTGAGTAAATTGTGAGAAAATTGCAGTTTTAACCAAGGATCCGGGACGTGTGAGGGAGTCGCTGTAAATGGCGTCATATCCACGTTACCCTCGGTTTCCGGTTTTATTTTGTAGAAACCATGGAAACACCAAAGACGATTTAATATATATTACATGTGGAAACACAGACAAGGGAACATCTGTTTTGATACATTATAGACAGAAAACTAATTATTGTAATATAGCGCAACACGTTTATGCTTATTGTTTAATTTATTGATTTTCTGCGAGTACCATGCTTTACCATGCCTCAGAGAGAAAAACATTATTTTGTCAAGTAGCTAACATAGCAGAATCAGATGCAGCTTTATTTTTAGTAACAGTAATACAGAATTTTCTCCATCATACAATACATTTTAAAATTAATAGCATGCCATTTATCAACACAAGCCAACCAGCATTTAATAATATTCTAATATCGATCTTTCTTACTGCAGTGTGAACAAGTGTCTCACAGCAGCCGCGAGCGAATGCTCAGAGTAACGTTATAACATTATTTTCAACACACTCTAATGTATCTAATATGATAAACAGATCAGCGTTACCTCATACTCATGACTACTCATAATAAAAGTCCCGCTGCTCTTGAGGTGTGTGTCGTGTTCGTCTCTCATTATCAAGCGCCTCGTTCAGCTCCACAACACTCAGTCCTGCTCTGCTTCATACTACAGTAACGTTAATAATCGCATCCATTAACATGATTTCTGCCCAAGTCCCATCCCGATTCTTTTCCACTGGCTGTGAGGTGAAGACCACATGTCCCAAGATTCCTCGCTCAAGCTTGGCGTCATCAAGCTACGCCTTTATTTTGAATAGATGACCTCTAGTGGACGAAAAACCCAATATTGCACCTTTAATTCACCCTTCAGCTGGAGTTTGATTGACAGATGATGTGACCAATAAAAAAGCCAATATTATGTGCCACCATTGCTATCTGCCATTTTGTCTGACAAACAAACCACACAGTAGATTTAGTAGATTCATGTCGGTGGACTTGAACTTGAAAATGGTGTGTACTGATGTGTTTCTGCAGTTGAAAAAACATATCTTCTGATGTTTATTCATGTTTGTTTCATTCTATAGATAGTAGTAAAGATCGGCCCATGAACCGCTTGAACTGAAACGCTACAGTGATCTATTACAGTTACAATTTTGGAATGACATGAGGGTGAGTAGATGATGACAGAATTTTTATTTTGGTAGAACTATCCCTTTAACCCTCTGGTGTTAAAAAAATAAATCACAATTGTGTTGTTCCTCAAAAATGATTATAGGAAATGAAAGGGATCTATATGAAAATACAGAAAGTTTTTTTTATGTGCAATCTACAAATCAGCCACAATGCAGAAAAAGGTGCACAGCAATGAAGGGGTGAGACTCTAAAGCATGGAGAGTACAAAACAGAGACACACACACACACACACGTTGTGTTTTCATTTTTTATGGGGACATTCCATAGGTGTAATGGTTTTTATACGGTACAAACTGTATATTCTGTCCCCCTACACTACCCCTACCCTAAACCTACCCATCACAGAAAATGTTCTGCTATTTTAGATTTTCAAAAAAGATAATTCTGTATGATTTATAAGCTTGTTTCCTCATGGGGCCCAAAAAAATGTCCCCACAAGATCAAAATTTACTATTATTACTATACCTCTGGGGACATTTGGTCCACATCATGTAGGGAATACCTGCCCACACACACACACACATACACACACACACATGAACCGGTGTAACTGTAACAATATGGCAAAATTGAGCCAGAAAACTCAAATAAGATTTTGAAATCAGGTTGATATAGCTCCGCTAAAGTTAATTTTTGTTACATATTTTTGAATGTTGATGTTGATGTTATGTGTAATAAAATGTCGTTATCTGTGTTTAGGTTTTACTAGTAATATTAATGCAAAAACTGACACTTCAAATCAAAATTCAATAAAAACAAAAAAAATCTAAATCTTGGCAAAAAGTAGTTTTTTGAGAACGTCTAAATATGTATCCAAGCCCACAACTTTAATTGAATGGGAAAATATTATATTTTTGCATGAATATTAATTTGTATCATGGAATTCTTTTTAAATACAAAATAAAAAATACTATTGAAATATATAAAAATATATTACCTTGATTTCACTGAAAATAAAAAATATCAGGTGTCCGGTCACTTTTGACTATGACCAACTGCTACATTCATCCAAGTGTGTTTTCATTATCAGTACCAGAGGGTTAAGACTTAACAGTATCAGGTCCTACTTTATACCCTATTTGTGTATGTGCCTCTAAAACACGTCTCGTTTTTAATGATGATATCAGTCGTACACAAACACACCGATATGCACACGTACAGGGAGTGATCCACATCCATGCTAACTGCCGTCAATTCCCATGGAATAACAAACAGAGGGTCTGTGGGGCCGTGCTGTGTATGATTTAGAGGGGGCAGTCAAACAGAAAGGCCCTCTAGGGGAAGCACAGCGCTGCCAAGCCATGCTTTAAACTGCTTTATACCCCAGAGCACAACACCGCCACAGCACAAGGCCAAGAACAAGACACACTGCACATGCAGATTTCAAAATACAGGCACATAAATTTGAACAAGATTCACTATGCAGCATTTATGAAAAGCAGCTATGATGGTCACTAAGCGTTCTCTTGCCCAATACATCAATGAAACTATCCAGTCCTGAACAGTATGTTGCTGAATAAAACCTACTGATGTAATCTGTGCACCTGTGGGTTACAAATTCAAACAGAGAAGTTAATGCCACTATATATTTAGAGTGTAAAGATGCCACAGCAAATCCACATGGTATACCGCTCATCATAAAAAGGGTTTACACCTGGCAGAGAGAGAGAGAGAGAGAGAGAGAGAGTTTGGCAGAAGCAATGTAAAGTAAGGGAAGGGAGGCCAAGAGCCCCTCAATGCTTTTATAACCCATGGGGAGTTTTTTCCTGCTGGCTGGTTTCCTGGACAACTTGGTGGTCAGATGGATGAAGCAGGCCAAATATCTGATGCTGGATTCAGGTACAGGAGTTTACACGTGATGCGTGATGAAAGGACATGACAATTATATGAGCATAAAAAACTGCACACTTCTCTATGCTGACACATTGATGATGATGATGAAGGGTGTTAGTAGTAGTGATGAGAGGGTGATGTACAAAGTGAACCGATAAGGGTCAAAATCTTCCCGTCATAGAAAGGATGGGTGTAACATCACAGCGATCCAATGAAAGATCCCCCACAGATGACCCACACATTGGGTTTTTTTGTTTCATGGGGAATTTTCATAGACATAATGATTTTCATTTCACGAGTTCACACTTACAAATTATCAGATGCAGCCCGAGGAGAGGGTTCCAAGCTTGGTATTTGGCCCGAGCTCAGAGTACTCCCTCTGTATTCTGGTTTAGGAAAGTAACCAGGCAAGTGTGAGGAGACGGGGTGGTGGAGGGATGCTTGAAAATTGTCCAAAAACACAGGTGAGTCAACTGCGTCAATAAATATATGTCTCTGCTCAAGATGATTGGGTAGACATGTTGATTAATGACTGCGGGTTGGAGTGATGTGATGATTAGTTAGATCATTTGAATGTGTTCCTCCTGAACTTTGTTAATAAAACATCATACTGTAAAAATATTCTATTTAAAAAAAATTCTATATTCTACTTTCTGCATTTTTACATTTTAATTTTTTTACGATTTATAAGCTGTTTTCCTCACGGGGACCAAACAAATAGGTCAAATATTTCAAAGGTTGTCCAATTCTTATTGGGATATTTGGTCCCCACAACGTAGGGAATACATGTCCTGATTTTGCTGACTTCACACTTGTAGTTCGGTTGGTTTGGTTCGGACCAAAAAACAAACACAAAACATATAGTCCTGGTCCTAGCGTTCACACTGTCATTTTTAACAGCGAAGCTTAAGTTACCAAACCAAAGGCATAGGGATACGGTCACAACCTGATTGGTCAGCTTTTATGACGTATATTTCGCGACGGAGCTTGCTTACCGAACATTCAAAACAATGCTGTGTGCTGGATTAAACGCCATCATTTTATGCGTGTGTATATATGCTTTATTTTTACCAGCTAAGAACTCACAAAGAGCTCATAAAATGTTCGAAACATTCAAAACAGCTCCAGGATTTCCTCCGTTGTATGCAGAAACAAATATTGATGAGGCACTTCACCTCCTCGTTGCTCCACGTTTGCCCTCTACTCATTTTGGATACGCCGATCTTTCTGCGTCGTCAAATCAGCTGACTTGTAGCGTCGCATCTTGTGACATCACATCCTCTTTTTGGTTCTTTTACATGTCTTTGGTCCATGTTGCGTTCATATATCAAACAAACCGCAACAGAGTCCGTTTGGAAGCGGTTTGGTCCGCACCAGGTTTCAGATGGCAGCGTTCACATATGTTCAAACGAACCGCACTAACTGAGCAATCGCACCAGGGTTCGTTTTAATCGAACCAAACATGACAAGTGTGAACGCACTCTTAGACCCGTTCCTGGGTCAATGTGACAAGTAGGGTGGAGCGACAGCTGTGAGAGAACGGCGTCAGGAGCATCGGTCTCGTATCTCTCACAGAGCAGCTCTGGAAGCATAAAATGAGGAGCGACAACACTGAAGGACGAGCGATCCCCAGGCCCGGACTTTATGCTATGTTTTTATTATGTGTGTGTGTGTGCGGCAGTTATCCGTGAAGGACTGCCGCAATTTTACTTTCATTTTGTTGTTTGTTTATTTTATGATAAAGTTTGTTGAAAGTTCACCGGTTCCTACCTCCTTCTTCCCGTTTATACAAACTGCATTACAGTCAACATATTTTGTTTATCCTGAAACAACATTCCTGTCTGAAAACTGAATCACAAGCATATCCCTACCCCTGATCACAACTTATCCCTAATATCAGAGGAAAATGATAGGTGAATAACAATGATGTAGAAGCACCTAACCCTGATAATTAGCCTAAACATAAACTGTAAACTTTTCCCTCAAATCTGATTGGTTGGTTGGAAGGTTGTTCCAGGATTAAAGATGTTGATCCAGAAACATATTGCACTTGGTGAAATGAGGTTCTACCCGGACCACACAAAACAAGTAACAGCAAGTACAGTTGTGTTCAAAATTATTCAACCCCCACTGAAATTGATTGTTTTGGCCGGTTTGACATTGATTTTGATCATTCAGTCATCCTGCTTACAATTAAATCAAAGAGGCACGTGTAGGTCAGACAAATATAACATAACATTTATAATGAAATAACCACAAATGTCTTTTCTCTGCTCACATCATTATCAGTTTTATTCAACCCCCAAGTGACATTCAATCTTAATACTTAGTACAACATCCTTTTACAGTTATAACAGCTTTTAAACGTGAAGCATAGCTTGACACAAGTGTCTTGCAGCGAGCTACGGGTATCTTCGCCCATTCATCATGGGCAAAAGCCTCCAGTTCAGTCACATTCTTAGGCTTGCGCACTGCAACTGCTTTCTTTAAGTCCCACCAGAGGTTCTCAATCGGATTTAAGTCTGGTGACTGCGATGGCCATTTCAAAATGTTCCAGCCTTTAATCTGCAACCATGCTCTAGTGGACTTGGAGGTATGCTTGGGATCATTGTCCTGTTGAAAGGTCCAACGTCTCCCAAGCCTCAGGTTTGTGACGGACTGCATCACATTGTCCTCCAATATCTCCTGGTACTGAAGAGAATTCATGGTACCTTGCACACGCTGAAGCTTCCCAGTACCTGCAGAAGCAAAACAGCCCCAAAGCATGATTGACCCCCCGCCATGCTTCACAGTAGGCAAGGTGTTCTTTTCTTCATAGGCCTTGTTCTTCCTCCTCCAAACATAGCGTTGATCCATGGGCCCAAACAGTTCTAATTTTGTTTCATCAGTCCACAGAACACTATCCCAAAACTTCTGTGGTTTGTCCACATGACTTTTGGCATACTGCAGTCGACTCTTCTTATTCTTTGGAGACAGCAAGGGGGTGCGCCTGGGAGTTCTGGCATGGAGGCCTTCATTACGCAGGGTGCGCCGTATTGTCTGAGCAGAAACTTCAGTACCTACATCTGACAAATCTTTTCTCAGTTCCTCAGCAGTCACACGGGGACTTTTCTCCACTCTACGCTTCAGGTAGCGCACAGCAGTCGAAGTCAGCATCTTCTTTCTGCCACGACCAGGTAGCGTTTCAACAGTGCCCTTTGCCTTGAATTTTCGAATGATGCTTCCTATGGTGTCTCTTGGTATGTTTAACATCTTTGCAATCTTCTTATAGCCATTGCCCTTCCTGTGAAGAGTAATCACCTCTTCTCTTGTCTTCCTGGACCATTCTCTTGACTTCACCATGTTTGTAACCACACCAGTAAATGTCTAGAAGGAGCTGAGTATCACAGTCATTTTAAAGCTGCCTAATTGGTGCTTATTAGGCTTTATTGCTGCTCCCTGACATCCACAGGTGCTTTCAATACCTGATTGAAAACACTTCAATGGACCTCTGTTCTTCAGAGTGGTAGTCTTTAAGGGGTTGAATAATTGTGTCAATGAAGAATTCACAAAAGAAACATTTACTACTGTATTACAAAACCAATTGATGTCATTTTAGTTGCATATGCTTCTTTAAGAAGTCCTTGTAGGATTTCATTCTGAATTCAATTACAAATGTACTCTAAATTCTCTAAAACCATTTACAGCATTGGGGGGGTTGAATAATTTTGAACACAACTGTAACTGATGAGGTATTTTCAAGGATTTTGTCTTAATGGTTTTCCAGAAAGGAAAGCTCTAGCGTCTGCCCGGAAGACTCAAATGTTACGTCACCCATTACATTTAGATCCAACCAATCATTATCTAACACAGCTAGTTTAAGATCGGTACTTACACATGTTTGAATTCGCAGATGCTGACGCCAACATTCACCCCCATCCTCCCCACCATCACCCTATCCATAACACCCAGGGGGTCGGCTGCACCCCATCCTTCATCTTCAGACAGGAAATGCAGAGTCCACAGCTGTCTGAATGTGAGACTTTATTTCACAATATTTTGCTTTCTTTTGCTGGTCTGTTAATAAATAAATGTTATTGTAAAGGTGTTGATTGTGTTTAAACTTGTTTTGACGGTGACACACTTGGCATTGCTCAAGCATCTCGCTGCACTCATTCTCAGAAGAGAGCATGTCTTTAGAGAACGTCATGTTTGCAGATAGTGACAAAAGGAAAGGGTGTGCAGAAAGCCCTTACATGGACATAGTTTGGGTGCGTTTTATGTAAATGACTTATCTTTGGCACATTGTCGCTCATTTATAATACTCCAAATTCTTTGACATTAGAACAAGTTTAAGAACAAATTTATGTGTGAATGCACGTGTTGTGAATAAGGCGGAAATGTTTCAATGAGAAATTCTCCTGTCCATATTAATACGAATAATCCACGCAATTATTAGTGAATAAGACCCACTGACTTTCTGACGATGGAACCAGAAGTGTTAACGCTAACTTGTTTTTGGCCTACAAAAATATGCCTTCCCTACACTGCTCTGTGATGTCCAATTTTGATTGGTTCCCAATCTTCTTCAAAATATCTCCTTTTATGTTTCTCATTCTTTAGGTTTGGAATGACATGGGGGTGAGTAATTGATGAGCACAAGAAGTTGAGTAATTTGAGTGAACTTCTGAGTCTATGGCTCACATTAAAACTGCCTTACGGTTATAGACTACGCCAGTCTCAACTTGTTTTACTCCAGAAGCCAGATTTTAAATTTTTAATCTGTTCACTGAAAGGTTCTTTGAGGAACGTTAAATACCCTTTATGTTTAAGAATGTATAGTTAAAATAAAAGTACTTTATTGGCATATATGGTTCAATGAAGAACCTTTATCATCCATGGAATCTTTCCATTGGACAAAATGTTCTTATAGTGCAAAAAGGTTTCTTCAGACTATTAAGATCTTCTCCACATGAATAAAAATGATTCTTTTAAGAATTGTTCACTGAAAGGTTCTTTGGGGAACCTGGAATTGATCTTCTATGGCACTTTTGCAAAAAACACCCATTTGAAACCTTTATTTTAAGAATTTGCATCAACTAAATTCATTTTTAAGGGTTAGTTCAAGTGCAAATAACTTCATCTGTACGCATCCACTGTTTACACTGAAAGTTTCCTAGCAGCATAATAATAGTTATGAGATAAGCTATGATGCCATGATGTCAACCGTGATGTCAACATTCAAAAGTCCATCTCAGCCACAGCAAAAGCTGCTTCGGTGCCACTGTCCAGTTATCTACCCATCATTAATCAATGGATCCCAATGGTCAACCACACTCATATTCAACAGCTGTTGTTTAGTGTTGTAAGCATAACGTTTCACACAAGGTCAAAGGTTGTCGTCATGCAACAAATGTGTAATTCACAAATCCAGATCCGGTTAAGTGAACCCATGTGTGTGTGTGGCGATGATTACACAACCACTGAATTCAGTTTATTGTGGTTATCCGATGTGAAGGCAGGCATCTATAAAGCGTGTTGGGATCTGTCAGTCAAATATTGGGGAGCATGAAGGCTTTCATCGTATAAATCAATCAGAGATCAACAAACGCCTACTCACTCATCTCCTCCTTTGGGAAAGAAGCCCTCAAAATATTAGCTCATAAACATGCCTTCAAAAGCCACAGAAAATCCGGCCTGGAGTCTGCTCAAAGCCTCAGATTAGTTTTTATTTCATTAGATATCTATTTTCCTGTCAGTTGCTAAGCCTTAAAGTGCCTTTTAAGAGATGTTTTAGCTTTTCACCACAGTGAGTTAATCTCTGCGCCCAGTCACATCAAAACCATATACTCTGGGTTTGGACATTCAGTGGACACTGGCCTGGATGGAGGTGAGGGGTCGTTAGGTCAGTAAAAAAAAAATATGTGAAAGTTGGATACTATAGTCATAGCTGGACATGAAATTAGTCCAACCTCAACACTAAGAGATAAAAGAACGTAAAGTTTGCATTTTGCAACATTGTATATCGTTTATATTCAAGTATTTCACTCAATTCGTGAACGTCCAATCATGAAAGTGATAGGTCTCCCCAAAACTAAACTTATGTCATAATTTCCTCCTTCACTATACTCATGTTGTTACAAAACCTGTATGGCTTTCTTTCATGTGTGGAACACAAAACAAGATATGTTTGAACAATGTCCCATTGTTGTTTTTGTCCATACAATGAATGCCAGTGGAGTCCAATGCTTTACATTTATTGTATGAACAAAATATTTAAAATATCTTCTTTTGTGCTCTGCAGAAGAAAGGAAGTCATAAAGATTTGGAAGAAGATGAGGGTGAGGAAAGCATGACAGAAATTTCATTTTGGAATGCACTATCCCTTTACAAGCTCAAAATATTTTTTTGTGTGTGCGATGTATACTTTCTAGGCCTGTCGATACTGAAAAATCTCCCAAATGATATGCTGCTTTGGAATTTCATTTTATATTCATATATATAATATAATCCCAATAGGGGATTTTGCAGCAATGCCACAGAAGAACCATTTTTGGTTCACCAAAGTACCATTCAGTGAACAGTTTAATCTAAAGAAACTTTTTCCACTATAATGAACTTTTTGTGCAATAGAAAGATTGCATACCATCTTACAAAAATGTCTGGAAACTGTCTTTGGTGTTTCTGGAACTGTTTTAACCTGGTTTAGGTCTTACCTTTCTGATCGTCAATAGTTTGTATGAGTGGTTTCCGGTCTGAGACCGTCTTTGTCTGTACCGGTGTCCCTCAAGGTTCAATTTTAGGCCCCTTACTTTTTAGCATTTACATATTTCCACTTTGCTTGTTTTATTATGTAAAGTTCATTGAAAAGCTACTTTAAAGTCATTATATAAAAATAAAGTTATTATTATTATTATAAAGGTTATTTATGGAATTAAGATGCCAATAAAGAATCTAGGTGAATTGAACATAAGTCTATCACTGGTACAGTCCATGACAATCTTCTTCATAGTTTGTCAGTCTGAAGTTGACTTCCTACTTTGACCATTTTAATCATTAATTCTAGTAGTGCAAACAATATTTGAAAGTTTGAAAGAAAGGAGGTGAACAATTGCATAACCTGATGGAGCGCTGGTCATTTGTTGTGGTGAAGTCATTCCCTAAACATTAATCTCTGCCGAATTCTTCATGCGTTACAAAAACCAGCTGCTTTAAACAGGAAATTGAGCATTGGAGAGAAAGAAAAATTTGACCGATGAGATTTTGGCATAGCTATTTTAACAACTGACTAGGATTGAAGATTCTGGAGGATTTATGACTGATATGAAGCCCTTTTTATGAACAGAACATTATTAAGAAAATGGCAGGCTAGTGCAGATTTCCTCATCTGATTTGTTCATCATAAATATGAAATATTTGTTACCGTAAAGAGTGTTTCAATTTTCATAGCCGACTTTAGACAGCACGTTTGGGTTTCTTAAGTCTTTTGAAAGATACTACAAAAACAATACTGTCTTTTCTTCATTCCAGTTAACATGTTTGCAGTAAATGTCTAATTATTTTCCCTTGTACACAAAACTCTCATCAAAGCTCATTAATATTTAATGAGGCAAGTGCTGCTGCTATAGTATAGGCCACATTTTTTGGCTTTACACTGCAAAAGCAGTTTTAGCATTCTTTCAAAATTTAAAAGGTGAAATGTTGTTTTACAAGAGGATACAAGTATTCTTAAACACTTAAAAAGACGATAACACAAAGTTAAATGCATTGTGAAAAGCCTGTTAGTATGAATACGGATTCATAAACCCTCAAAACCTGTAAACACATGTGGCACATTTACTCTGTGCTTAGTGTTATAAAAAGGGCAGTGTTCTACGTCAGACCCTGTTTTCTGAGCCCCAGGGTATTTGAATGACATGACCCCATAACCTTTCTCAAAGCCTCAGGACAATTGCATTTTAGGCACTGGAACATATCCCCAGATGACACAGGCAACATATCATGAAGGTAATATTGTCACCCCCCTTGGCTTGTTTAAGTTCAACCTATGTTCTGTATACATGATCTCAATCGGGAAGATTGAAAATCTTACTGACTCCAAACTTTTGAACAGTAGTGTAAGGTCTCTCAATGTAAATTAAAAACTAATTTAGAACCACTTGTACAAATCCTCCTAAACTCTAAACTCTAAGGATCAGGAAAGGACCTTCAAATGGTCAACCAAAAGACATAGACACAAATGTAACCCTAGATCTTACAATGCCATGACTACTCTATAAGTCAATGTTTGGAAATTCCTCACTAATTAGCACCCTAGCTTTCAAGAGCACCCATACACACACACACACAGTTTATTACCATTAGAAATTCTTCCCCTTATTAAACCCAAACTGACTCCACCCTGTAGTTTATTAGTTTTAGACCAAGTGCATTAGACATCGTTTATTGGGAAGGCTTGTGTTTGAAGGATGACTTGGTTGAGATTCACGTGGACCTGTTGCTCTCAATGGTGCTGCTGGACCACCTTTTATGCCCTGGGAGTTGTTTTAACTCCCCTGAACAGCACTCGTGAAACACAAGAGCCTCACGTTTCCGAAAGAGTTCATTAAAGAGAGTTTGTGTGTTTGTATACGTGTCTGATGGCACGTAGAAACCTATTCTCTTTTCACCTCATTGGTCTTCATTGGGCATTTATGTCACATCCTCAATATATAGCATTATTTGAGAAAAGTAAATAAATGAATGACAAACTAGAAAGTTGGTTGCTTGTCCATTTTTTTTTTTTTCAAAAATTGAGTTTGAGATTCCACTGGTTATAAAGTAAGAGTACAAATTTGGGAATAACAAATAAGTATAACTGACATACAACAGCATATGCTTGTTGATGAGGTCTAAAAGAGTGATAGTAGAGTGAATAAAGTACAGCAGAGTAGAATGCAGTACAGTAGAACAGAGTTCAATAGAGTTCAGTAATTGACAGCTGAGAGGGAATAAGTCACTATATAGGCTGACTGGTAAAATGTGCATTTTTGCAAAAAAAAAAAAAAAAAGATATAATTCACTTTCCATCTGAAATGAACACTAGTGACAGTAAATAAATGGCCTTTTTCATTCAAATATTTATTAAAGGGGCAGATTATTTTCAGACTGTTTCTTGCACAAAAACTCAAAACACATTTACCATTGTGCATGATTTTTTGACATTATACAATAAATGTAATGTGTAATTCTGACATAATAAATTTGCTTGGTAGCTCACCTGCTACAACACTGACATAACATTCTAATAATATAAGTGAACACTGAACACTATTAAAAACTATCAAGCATCCCCTATTTTCATCTTACTGCAAAACAAATAAAATAATTGTTAAACATTTTCTCTCTTGATACAGACATACACAATGCATGCTGGAAACTAACAAGTACTGCCCATTTTCAGTTAATGGAAGAAAATTCATTCGTGTAATCCCAACACAAACGTATTAAGTAAACTTCAATATTAGATATATTTAAGTGGATTGAACACAATGAAGTTAAGTTAGGACAAAATGTGTCATAAACTGTGCACGAAGCAATGTAATACTTTGCAGATATGTCACCACAGGTATATTTTCCCAATAAGATGGAGTTGGAATAAATTGATTAGAACAATTCAACAAATTCATTGAGAAAGCTAGCTTAAATCGCTGTTATAGATCAACTGTGGATTCATAGTAAATCCAAAAAGGGTTGAGAGAGAAAATAGAGGTAAAGAGACCATTGAGTGAGGTTATCTTAAATAACTCAATATGTTCTTAAACATACAGCTGTTGGCCTCCACAAAGTGTAACGTCCATTTCTGAACCTGACTCATTGGGCTGCTAAATCCAATTTCTTTTTTATTTGGTTCTTGTTTATTTTGTTAGGCTGACGGAACAGGGAACATGACCCTCTAATGACTTAACAGGAATAAATCTCTTTTAATTCTCGTTGTTTTTTACTGAGGTGGGCATTACCTCATCCATTGACCTATCAGATGGTTTGGTCCTGTGAGAGTCACTGACCCACACCTCCCCTCACTCTGGCCCTCAGTCAATGAGAATTAACACCAGCAACAAGGGACTCTTCAAACCACTAACATTTATATTTCACACAATCCCTCTCATACACACACACTTGCCCGCTTTATGAGGGCTTCCCGTTCATATATTGTTGAAATAGTGACTCAAAACTGTATTTGGACACTCTTTGATTAAAAATCGCATCTAATTATCAAGCCAATTTGCACCTGCAGATATTTTTCTTGTTCTTCAGATTTCTGAGCCTCTTTTCATTGATTTTTAGTGGATGTATGAAGTCAGTTCTCCTCAAGTTCACACAGCTGTCTTAGTAACCACAGGTGTAGACAATCACATAAACTATGAACATGATCCACTAACGTTTGACAACTAGAAAGTGTAAATAAGACAGTATATCTATTGTTTAAGAATTGAAACCATAACACACTAAATTTTATTAATTTCTTTATTTGATCAGCAGTTTTAAACATGGATTTAAAATTTAGTCTCTGTATGAACCCTTTGTCCTTGTGGAAATGTCAGGATTTACTATTCTTCTGGGGAAGCTTCATCTCCACAAGGATAGCAAAAGCTGAAACACCCAAAAGTCACACACATGAAATAGGAATTCAAGCTCTTATCTAGAGGTAAAAATAAACATGTATTTGCCAAGTTAAATATCAGCTGTCAGCACTTTTATCTGGCCATCAATCCAAAATATTTAAAGAGTTTTTGGAAAGCATGAGAAATATAGACATACAGAAAGAGCCGGAATACAAAAGTTGAAAAAATTATCGGAAGAGCTTTACTCTGATAAAAAATTCAACAAATGTGTTTGGAACAGTGCAGGGAACAGCAAAAAAATTGAATTATAATTGCCACAACCTTGAAAGAGAAATGTTGATTTGCAGCATGGCAGAAGTTAACGCTGATATAACTTTAATTCATCTAACTGACTGGGCCTTTCAATCACCAAAATAAACAATAAAAATATCAGAACCAAAAAAATCAATTATCCAAAAAAACTGTCTCATGAAGCCATAATATAGCTTTGTGTGACTGAAATTTAAGTCATTATTCACAAAACATTCCACATCTGGCTGTCCTTGGCATGTTCTTGGGAGTTTGTAAAGTAGTAGTAACGTTTGATTCGATTATGTTCTTTTGAATCTTTGATCTTTTTAATGTATTTGGTTGATCCAGTTCACAAATTTTGAATGATTCCTTCGCAAGTCGAACTGATACAGTTTTCTGTGACCCAGTGATCCATTTTTAGTGTTTAACAGCTCACTGGAGGGGAAGAATATCAAAACATTAGTATGTAAGTTTCAACGCTAGCGGTTGCTGATTCAATACTCTAACAAAGATGTAGCTTGATGATACAGTGATGTAGAGTGGAATCATCTTCTGATAACCAGTCGTTTTCGATTCATGGGGTTATCTTTGGCGACAGAACCCACAGCAAATGATAATGAATAATGGTGGTCCATCATGAATGATGAGCACTTGTGGTTAAATAGTATATAATTTGACCCAATTGTTTCTAGAGCCCTTTGAAGCTGCGCTGAAACTGATATTTGGACCTTCAACCCGTTGAACCCCAGTGAAGTCCACTATATGGAGAAAAATCCTGGAATGTTTTCCTCAAAAACCTTAATTTAAAAATAAGAAAGAAAGCCATGAACATCATGGATGACATAGGGGTGAGTAAATTATCAGGAAATTTTATTTCTGAAGTGAACTAATCCTTTAAACAGTGTTGGAAACAAGATTAACAACATTATGAACATCTTGATCATAATTTATCAAAAAAAAAAGTATGTTTTTAGAAGATCTGAAATATAGCACAAGAATCATACTGTACAGAATATTTGTTAATATTTTATTACATTTGTGCAATTTGTGCTTTTGCATGTTTGAAAGATCAATTCCCCCCTTTCCTTTCAACTGGATGGAAAAAAAACAACTAGAATATTATTCAAAATGTCTCATTGAGGGTGAGGGTGAGTACATGATGACAGAATTTTTATTATTGGCTTAACTAATCCTATAAAAGCACAGGTCTACATGTTACCATAACTGAAAATTTTAAATATACAATACTGCTTATACAGAGCATGCCCTCTATAAACAGAACCGGGTGAGGAAACACACCCATATCTTAGAGAGCCAGCTGCATTATGTCAACTACCCCAGTCAAACGAACCCAAACACCTGTGCCTCAATCAATGGCTGGTCAGAATTATCAAGAATAATACTATAAAGTATGAAACGAGCAGGGCACACACACACACACACACACACACACACACACAGGCACACTTGCAGTACACATATAGGGCAGACACTTTGGCCCTCACCAGAATATCAGATGGAGCCAGGGTTGATTAGCTCTTAAAGAGCTCAGCGTTCGGTGTCTTGGCCGTGATTCTGGGGTTTTTGTGCCCAATTAGTCACCACAGATAGTCATGTGTTTGTTCTTGGAGATTTTCAAGAGGCAGGACAGTCATTAACCCTGCTAGGCTTAGCAGAAGCATTCAACCATTAATGTGTTGACACCATCAAAAATATGTATACGTGCCAAATTCCCATTGCAAGACATATACTGCACTCATGATAAAACAATTTCATACTGCACAACACATAACCACTTAATAATAAATCAATGCCACACAAACACACACTTGCACAACAATGTAACTAAACCAAGAGTGTTTTGCCATTTCCAGTTCAAAATATGTCCTAATTTGAAAATACAGTGATGGCTTAAGCCATTTCTGAGAAGATATTGGAGAAAAAAGCAAGCATTATACAACAGTTCAATAAAAAGTTAATGTTGTGTAACTCACATTTTAATGCCAGTGTTTTTGTTCCATCAACAAAAATTTAGTTCCAAACAAAGCTAAAGAAGATTCATTACAGCACACGGTAGTGGTGATTAATTTCTGAATGAGTCAGTGATTTTGGACAAATCAGTTGAATGATTGATTCAATGGCTCATTAATAAAAACAGTCAAGTCACTTGCATCATTAATGAACAAATGAACGTTTTTGAATGAATCAGTCAAATTGTAACAATAGTCAGCTGAAGTGCCCGGGACAACCTCTACAGGGCACTTCACTTTGGACTACACAGCACACACTCACACTGTCTCTCTCGCACTCACTCACTCACTCACCCAGACTACATTTCCCAGAAGTCCTGTACCCAGTCACTGATCACCGCGTCCAGCTGCACCTCATCACCCACACCATATTTAAACACCATTTTCACACAACACAAACTGCGAGGTCTTGATATACTTTTCGTTGTCACTTCTGAGCGTTATTCCCTGTGTTTGCCTTTCTGTTTCTGACCCGTTGGATATATCGTTTATGGAACATTGCTGCCTACCTTTTTGACCTGTTTGTCTAGACTCTGGATTATACGATCGTTATCTGCCTGCCCTGATCTCTGCCTGTTCTGTGACTACGATTCTGCTAATCCTCCTCCATACCTGTTTGCCATTGTTTTGACTTGTGCCTGTTTGACCACGTTGCTTAATAAAGCCTGCATTTGGATCTCATCCGCTGACTCGCTCAATGACTCAATGACTCATTCATGAAGACAGTAACCTGTATTATTCCTCACTGAATCAACGTTCTTGAAAGAATCAGTTGAATGAATAATTCAATGATTCATTCAAAAAGACAGGGGCTGCCCCGAGTATATAGAAGATGAAAAAAAGTATGTGAAAAGAGTAGCAAGATGAATCCAGGTTGATTGGAAGACTTTTTTTTCAAGTTATCTCAATGGCAAAATGTGTCCCAATCACGCTGAATTCACCCTATGTCTGAATTCACAGTATTCATAAAACAGTAGGCAAAATGGACCTGGATGACTGACAACTTCCGGTAAGATTATGGAGAGTGCATCCAAAGAACACTTTACTATCCCATGAGGCCACGGGAGAGGATTTGTGATTATGGCAGTAAATCAGCGCAATTGACCCTTCACCAGCAGTTTGATTGACAGGTGATCTGACGATGTCCATTGATGTTTATTTGATGCTATAAATGAACTAGTATGAAGAGATGATTGGGTGATTGGAGCCGCTTTAACTGAGGAGCTACAGCGATCTGTCACGACACATAAAAGAGCCACTATACGGTATATATTGTTTAAACTTTAAAAAATTACAATATTTGAAACTTTGTTTCATATCAAAAATAACCTGCTCTGTCTTGTCTGTCGACGTGTTGTCAGTGTCCTCTTTGCTCCACAATGTATTTTTCACGGTGTGAGAATATGAGTGTGGCGTGAGAGCGGCATGGCTTGTCAGATATAGCAACAGTAACTAAAGGGGTCTTTGCAAATGGTCAAGTGACACTGGCAGGTCACATGACAATGACAATATGACAAATGTAGTATTTCCAGATTACATTCATACTTTTTAATGGTACTTAACAGCATTTATTAAGAAAAAAAACAATACCCAGAGAGTATTTTCGAACGAATCAGTTAAATGAAAGATTCAATGAATGATTCATAATGACAGTATCTTGTTTTATTTCTGAATGAATCATTGGGTTATAGCTAAGTGGGTAAATGAATGATTTGACTCGCTAAAGACTGGATGTAAGGATGTAAACTAGAAAAAAGTCATTGAAAAATCCCCATGACTAACAGACACCGATATCAGCACTCTCTATATATCAGTGACATAAATATCGGCTGCTGGACCAACTAGATTCGAGGAACAGAAGTGTAATTACTATTTTATAAAGTTACATAAAGTTTAAACACCCAATAAGCTTGAAGATGAGCTTGAAACTTTCTATAAACCAAAAACTCAAACACTCTGAGTTGTGTATCACGGTACTGTTGGAGACAGTGGGTTGCTATAGACCTGTGAAGGACCAGTGTTTTTGTAAGAAGATATATGTATAAGGCTGCAGCAGGGTTCTCCCCTGTGTACCAGTCCTGAAGACTTCTCCAGGCCAGAACACAACCATACGGGGAAAAACTGGCCTCAACTACAGAAGAATTTCCACAGAGACACTATCCTGTATGATTTCTCCACCATACATCTTTGAGACACACATCAGCTATTTCTAGATCTACTGATTGAAGAATAAATTAAATGGGATAAATGCCTACATACTCTTTGAAGATTTATATAAATGATGTTTTGGAGTGCAGGCGTAGACAATGATCAAGCTTATGGAAGAGAGGAGAGCTGAAAAGTTAACAGATGAAAACATCAGTGCAGCATCATTGTTTTTCCTTAGATGTTTTTTCACTCCAGGAGTTGGCTTCAGACTTGCTTGAATTTCCCAGAATGCCACCTCACACAGACAAACAGCTGCCCAATGCAGGTCCACTCTTGTTAAAGACCTATTTCATGGAGGTCTTTAAAAAAAAAAATCACAAATGCATTGTTATTCAATGTGTTCTGGCATATTTCCTATTGACAGGGATTGATTTATAGAGATCGTACCTCTATTACATCACATTCATTATAATTAGAGCTGCTCAAAAGAACATTTTATTGAATAAAACTGGATTTGTGTAGTGCAAAATGAGTAGTGCAGCTATTTGGATATGCCTAGCTTCAAAGCTAACACATGGACTAAAAGCTACAAAGTTTGATTTCATGGGGTCTTTAAGAGCTCTTTCTGCTCATGTCATCTAGAAGTGCTGACAGACATTTGTCTAATTTTTTCTTTTTCTTTTTTTTTCAGTTGAAATACTTCATAAACGAAGAAATGATTTAGCCAAAATGGTGCTTTCAGACACTTCAAACTGGACATGATGACTCTCTGGTGTGCAGAGTCAGTTTGACCAGATTAATGGTTAAAACAGAGGTAATTCACAATAAAAAAAAATACAAACAGTAGCATTGTGCTCCACACACACACACACACACACACACACACACACACAAAAGCTAAACAAAGTACTCTAAACTCAGTGGCCCAATGTTTTATTTTCTGGTATCCAATGAACCAGATTAACCAAAAACACCAATCCTCATGGTGCTCACTTATTCCTTCAGGATAAATAGGGGGGAAAAGCTTTATGAGGGAAATGGACATGTCTGTCTAAAGTGTGTGGAAGGGATTTAACCATAAAACACATTCAATGTAGTACATAGTATGTTTCCATATCTGCGGTCGTGCAGGCAGCATGTTAGAAATTCACATTTCAGTTGTGGGTTTGACAAAGCAGGGGGCGACTTTCCCACAGATTAAAAAGAATATATAAGTTTATTTTTCATGGATTTCCATGGTAAAATTATGGAACGTTATAGTTTATATATTTTCAGCAGGCATTACTCCAGTCTTCAGTGTCACATGACCCTTCAGAAATTCTAATGGTGATTTGGTGTTCAGAAAACATTTCTTTTCATTATCAATATTTAAAACAGCTGTGCTGCTTAATATATATATATATATATATATATATATATAATACCAAAATTTCTTTACACAACAAGAATGACTCAGCTGTTTTCTAATTCTGATTAATTAATTATAATTATGATTGTCAGGTGAAGTGCCCGTGAGGACCACTAGAGGGCACTTCACCTTGGACTCACACACATACACTTTCACTTTCACTGCAGTCACTCTTAACTACATTTCCCATAAGCCCCGTACCCATTCACTGATCACCGCACCAGCTGCACCTCATTCACCAGCCGTTGATTACCACACCAGCTGCCCTTCATTACCACACTATTTAAGCTCCACACACACAAACATACTTTGCAAAGTCTTGATTTGGTTACTCTGTCATTTCTGAGCGATTTTCCCTGTCTTGTTTTTCCAGTCATTACCCTGTCTGTCTTGCCATGCGTGATTGTTTCTCTGCCTGCCTTTGGATTATTGCCTTCTTATACTGGACTGTGATACTTGCTGCCTACTCTGACATCTTTGCCTGTTTATCGACTACGATTCTGCCTAACCTCCTCCATACCTGTTTACCACTGTTTTGATCATTGCCTGTTTGACCACGTTTTTCAATAAATCTGCATTTGGATCCCATCCTGCTGTCTACTCGTTACAATATGTTACAAAGCCCATGTTTACAGAACAATATTATTTCTAAGTTTTCCTTTTGAATGGATGGTAATGAATTGAAAGACTAACACTTGTGTAGGTGTTCAGTTACATCTAGTTGCTTTGACAGTATTTGATTTTTTAGATTTAGATTATATTTCAATTACTGTAGAAATGTTATTTTTAGTTATTTTTGTCTTTTGTTATGTTTTGAACTTAAGTTTGAAAGACTAAGTGAACATGTGCAAATTGGCCTGTATAGTACAACAAGTTTTGGTGGAGTTTGTGTCGAAAAGAATGCATGTAAATTGAAAGATGTAGTCATTGAATGCATTCAAAGCAATGATAAATTATCTACTCACATAGATGGCTGTTGTGATCACTGTGTGAAGTTTTGAAAAAAAAAAAACTGTAATAAAAATGTTTAAAACTATGCTGTATGAAAAGATTTGTGATACATTAATTTAATTCTCCATATGATGTTACAAGTATGCAGAAAGTATGTTTCTTTCTGAGCACTTTGTCATATTGTTTTTTGTTGATGAAGTGGTTCTTAGGGACAATGAGAATATTGTTGGCTGCTTTACATGTGAAGCATGAATATTTGCATTTGTTTTTTTGATTGTTCTTGAAATATCAGTACAATGAGGGTTATGAGAGGCCAGCATGTTTATTATTTAGCAGTGTTGAGGATATACTGTTAACAGTAATTAAATGATCAGTTTGGCTTGAAGATGGAGAAACTATTAACACATGCCGATATGACCACATCACCATTGTCATTATTGTCTTTCACATCTCCGATTCAATTTCAACACTTTACAAAAAAGCATTCCATATCCCAACTCTATTTTGGCAAGAAACACCCTCAAAACATAAACATTTCAACACACCTTCCAATCAAATCCCACACACACCCATGTCATGCAGATAATTTTTGGGTAAATTATTCCTTTAAAGTAAATTAAAGTCTCTCACAACTTAACAAAGTGCTTGAGTTTAACAATAAACACCCATTACTCTGGAAATGGATGGTTCGGCACCTCAGGGCAGGTCTGAAAAAATATTTTCACACAAAATGTATTCACGTAAATCCATGCTGACACACGTGCACAAAAGCTACTGGCTACAGAATGAGGACTATCTTGGGACAAGTTAGCATTTGTGAACACGCTCGCACACTTGGCTATAGTATCGCTGGTGTCGAGGGAACGGTCTTTAAGTTGTGCGCAGCTGTGCGAAGTTTGCGAGGGTCTGCTGCTTAGGGATGGAGATGTCAGCTGCAATAAAATGAATCATGGAACTTGGGGAGGAAAATAAATCTAGACGGGTCATTCCCAATGACCTTACAATACGTGCCGTTCCATCTTATATTAAAACCTTTCATTGAATTGGAATGTTGACATACACAGAGTCACGCACACTTGCATCATGAATGTTACTATTTATATGTGCATGAGGTGTATCTCATCACAAGCATGACTTCGAATGTGATTTGTCCAATTATTGTTATTGAAAGGCCATACTCCTTTGCACCCAATGCAATTTGTATTCCATATTACTCATTCAGCAGAATTAGCAAATTGTCTATTTGTAGAAAAAGATTAATGTTTAATGGATAAGAGTATTTGTGTTGGCACTGTCTTCTTAGACTTAAATAAGGCATTTGATACTGTTGACCACCAGTTTCATTTATCTAACCTAACTAATTTTAATTTCTCTGAAGATGCAATTCTTTGGATCAAATCATATCTTTAAAATAGAAAGCAATGTGTGTGTGTGTTAATGGCACTGAATCTTTACACATTGACTGCACTATACAGGAGTACCACAAGGTTCTATTTTTGGACCAATTTTATTCACACTGTATATTAATGATTGTAATAATGTTAATGTACAAATGTATGCAGATGTTATTTATAGTAATGCAAGTCATTTTGAAGAAGCATATTTATATAAAAAAATGACTTCTGCAATGACACATGTTCGGGATGGGCTTAACAAATCATGTTTATTATTAAATACCAAAAAGAATGTGTGCATGATGTTTACAAAACAGCCAGTAGAGATGACCCATTCTAATGTGTTCTTGAGAGGGGAGGAGCTTGATATCGTTTAGGAGTTCACATATGTGACCCTGGACCACCCTGGAGATTTATACATCACCTGCAATAAATAAGCTTTCCATTGATGTATGGCTTGTTATCATAGGACAATATTCGGCAGAGATAAAATTATTTGAATATCTGGAATCTGAGGGTGCAAAAAAATCTAAATGTTGAGAAAATCGCCTTAAATTTGTCCAAATTAAGTGCTTAGCAACGCATATCCACTCACAAAAATACATTTTTGATATATTTACGGTAGGAAATTTACAAAATATCTTCACGGAACATGATCTTTACTTAATATCCTAATGATTTTTGGCAGAGAAGAAAAATCGATAATTTTGACTGATACAATGTATTTTTGGCTATTACTACAAATATACCTGTAAGATTTATGACTGGTTTTGTGGTCCAGGGTCACATATCTTAGGATCACTCGAGACTCGAGACTTTTAAAAGCCAAGTGAAAGGGGTGTGCAACATTGTAAAATTTATTTTCAACATTTTAAGGAAGTTAGGCCATTTTCGACAGTTGATGCTGCTAGGTTGTTCTTACCCTCAATGATTTTGTCACATATTGAGTAGTGCTTCACTAGCTGGTCATTTGCATTTGCAACACTTGATAGAAAACCTTTTACATTTCATTATTGCAACATTTTTGAAAAATATAATCTTTTGGGCTTTGAAAACGATAATTTAAATAAAATGGGGTTACCTTTAAATGCATTTATTATACAGAGCGCCGACAGTGGCATTGGTACTAGGGCCATCTCTAGCAGGGACTATGAGGTGCCATATAGGTGCACAACATTTCGTCAAACAGTACTGTCTGTTAAGGGAAGTGAAAACTGGAATATCCTACCACTTGCTATACACCGTGGAGTGTCCCACATATACTTTTAAGATCCATCTTAAACTGGCTTATAACAAATAAGGTTTGTAATCATTTATTAATTAGGCATGTTTTAACTTTTCTATTATTGTATGTTGTCGGTATGTATTCTATGTATTTCTATATTGATATTAGCAATGTTTTTGTTTGTTTTACCTGCCTGCGACTATGGATGTAAATTAGCAATATTGCTATGCTGATGTTTATTAATATGCATTGTCCCTTTTAAATAAACATAAAAAAATAAGAATTTACAGTAAGAAATGTTTTACAATGGATACATGAATGAGAGCGAAGTAAGCAAACACAGATTTTCATGTTGAAAGTTGACCAACCTAAACAAACCAAGTTTTTATCATACCTTGCAGCAGAAGTTGCTGATTGACGCAGAACTGGCCTGTGTACCTCAAAGTTAGAAAACACCACCACTGCCATGCACCGGAGAGATAAGAATACCAGATGGCCAACTCTGAAAACAGAGGAAGATGGCAACATCATATCTACAGAAAACAGAGCAGAGCAGCTGCTGACCTACACACCTTGTTTTCAAAGCTGGTCAGGCCAAAGTCGACCAAGAGGGTAAAACCAAGAGAAGTTGGCCGCACTCACTCATACATATTTATTTACATTTTACATTTTATTCATTTGGCAGACGCTTTTATCCAAAGCAACTTACAAGTGAGAAGTTGCCCTTGGTGGGGATTCAACCTGGGTCTAGATGTTACATGTTCTCTGCTTTGTGTGCCTCGAGTTTTTGTTAATTGGACTTATAGGTTGTATTCTGCCCTGCTCTTTTCCTGTTTCTTGTTTCCACCGTCATTTTGTTTTTCACCGTCACGTTTATTAGCCCATGATTGTTTCCAGTGTTCACTTTAGTTCCTGTTTGCTTTTGTTTCCATAGTTACTCTTGTTAGTCTCCTTAGTGATTGATTACTCTCACCTGTTCCTTGTTAGCCCCTTGTTATCATGTGTATTTATATCCCTGTGTTTTCTGTAAAGGCCCAAGTCTTTGCTACCATAAAGGTATTGAACATTTCCACCATCACAGGAATATATTACACGTTTTAAATATGTTAAAAGAGAAAACAATGACTATTTTAAATTGTAATAATATGTCACAGTATTACAGTATTTTTGATCAAATAAATGCAGCTTTGAAGTGCATAAGTGACTTTTCTCACAAACATTAAAAAATCTTACCTGGACAAGTATATCTCCAATGACTTTTCGCTAAAAATGTTAATAGTTAATAAGACATAGCTTTTGCAACAACTTTCCTGTGTGACAACTATGTGGCATGGCTCTGAAAAGTATGGTGAATACTTAGGCCAACAGAAGAGCCAGACATGTGTTCAGACTTAATGAAAGTAAGAAGAAAGTTTAGGGACAGATTAGGCAGATTTCTAAGATAAATACAAACACACGTTTGGCATAGCCTCACTACTGTGAAGCATTTGGATATGTAGGCTATTTTATGACCAAGGAAAAGTGAGAGGAGCTTATGACATGGCCCACTGCTCTTATACCTGTTGCCTCAAACACAAATAGTGTGAGCAGTATCCCAGTGACCCAGTGAGTGTTGAATTTCATTCATTCCCTCGTCCTCTTTCACTCGCTCACCCTTCCTTTCACCTCTTGACCTGACCACAGGAAATTCTTCACCTACCAGCTGATCAACCATTAGAGGGAGATTTTGTGATGTATTGAGGTAAGAAATATCAATCTTCAAAGCATGTGAAGGGGAAATGAAAGGGAAAGGAGTGAGAGAAAGCATGTTGGATGTGGAAAATCCTTTCTTAAAGAGCTCTGCATACTGTTTGTTGCTCTTGGCATCTTCAAGGGAAAACTATTCAGAGGGAGAAGGTGTAGATGAAGTGAGAGTTAGATTTTTGAGCACATGGTTTAAAGAGAAAAAAAAAGACTTTTGGATTCCCTTCATGTCACCTGCTGCATATATTAACAAAACCACAGAATAACCTACTGTGGGAGAATGAACTCAGTAAACCTTTCATCTACTTTCCCATTCTAGATCAGAGTACTTAAATATTATTACATTTTTACATGTACCGTTACTGTAAGAGGTACTGTAATTCATCCAAAAATTACTTCTGTTTTTCTGTAACCATAAAAATCCTAGGTTGTGCACTATATTAAAAATTTTTTGGCAATAGATAGAATTTCTTAAAATAACAGCTTAAATTTTCATTTATCAGCAAAGATTAACCTTTAGGCATATTGTGGCTTTTAATATAATACAACATAATATATGTTGTAAATATTATTTATAATATTTTATCTTCTTAAATCTCATTTTATGAGGCCCATTTGCATGCTAGCATTAGACCCTGCTGGTAGATGGTGTAACTACTATGGAGTCTGGACCCAAAAGTCATCCATTAATTTCCATTCAAAAGCATTCATGCATTCTGACCATATGTTTTTGTTTTTTTCAAACATCATATAAATAATTCAATATATCATAATTGTTTTTACCAGCAGACAGTTTTTAAAAGCCTGTCTGTTTCTTTTTACATTACGGCTCAGAAGTCTGAATAGTTGCTAGTAATTCGTATGGACTGTGTGTATCATTAGCCACATTTACATGTACACTTTTCTGTCATTCCAATTGAAAGATTGGGTGGACTGTTTACATGAGACGTTATCCAATCCAGTATGGTGTTTACACGCTCCGCCGCTTTCAATCGTATGTCCTTTTTGCCGCTTTTTTATTCCTGTCAACATGGAGTTTCTTATGCAAGCTATTTTTAAGTGAAGTGTTGGTCTTAATCAAGCAAAAGCGAGAATTTGTAGCATATTACTGCTGGAAGGTATGAGGAAAAAATGGGCACAGGAACTTTTTGGTGGATGTGCATCTCTAATGATTATCTCAATACTACCGCTCCCTCCTACGAAAAGCAGAAGCGTGTGAAAGAAGGTCCGAAGTAATGATACACTGAGTACCTTCAGTGCATTTAATAAATGTGTTGTTTTAGTTTTTCTCCAGTTTGATTTTTCTGACGACCTCTGACCTATTGACGTGATGAAGTAGACGCAAATTAATTGATTAATATGCGTTAATATGGCATAATTTTTATTTTGTTCGGTTCATAGAAAGGTTTATTCCACCCCTCTCAAACCGATTACAATTTCATTTGGTTTAGGCATTTTTATTCCGATTGAGGTGTTTATATGGAGAATTTTCATTCGGATTGGATTTGTAAACTGATTACAATGCTCCATGTAAACACTCCTATTGTTAATACAATCAGCGATGAAATTAGAATGTATTCCTGTAGTTCCAGAGTTATTAATCACATGCCACTTAAAGCTCAGGTGATTGTCTCAAAAAATCTGGAGAACTGGGCATCAATGAACACCAAATTTAAAACATCAAAATCAGTTTACATTTTCACGACACATCCCTTTAAATTCCACCCTAGTACACCAGTACAATTCAGCATCCGGAATGTCTATTGGTCCTGCAATAAACCACCACAAGCTGATTCATAAATTCATCTGTAGAACCACTGACCCAACAGAAGCCTTTCTCACCAAGGACAGTCAGAATCAGTCAAAAAGAGGATCACTGGGTGGTGAAACCACCAAACCACATTAAATTAAATGCGAAACAGAGGCAGTGACCACCGATGTATCACTGCTCTCTTTCAAAGACAAACACTGTTTTATAGAAGTGTTTCATTGTTATTTTTCAAAGCCAGAAAACGAAAACTACAAAACAAAAGCCCCTTGTGAAACATCACAACTTCTGATCATTATGAACCAACAAGGGAATAAAAAGGTTCCCACTGGTTCAAAAGAGACTCACACTTTTTATAGGCTTGTATAATGAATTCCTCTGTTTTCTGGACAAATCATAAAATTGTGGAACAATAGGAAATCTCTTTGCGATGGAGGGGAAAAGTGCACAGCTCAGCATTTTCAGGAATCTCTGCTTAGGGTTCTCAGCTGGGGGTGAATCACGACACCCCCTCGAGAAACAAAATCCGCCTACAGATGAACTGCGAGTGAATAGAGAACGGTGAGAGAGGAGGAGGATGACAAGAAGGATAAATCTCTTTATTATATTATCTATATTCCACACTTCCAACATATGTTCCTATATCATTCGGACACCTCCCTCTGCGTGCAGCACTGAGAGAGTAATAAACCATGACTTGAAGGACAGATATGGGGTGGGCAGTGAACACACTGCTCATTACTATACATTAATGTGGTTTCTGTTTTATTTACTGGTTGATGCCTCAAAGTATCAGTCAGATACGAAAGAGAGAGAATACTACTTATTGCTTTGTTGATTTAAAGATTGAGGCTTTCACTCTGCATTCTAGCAAATATCATTTTAAAACACTTAAATGTAGCCTAACAAATGCTTTATTTATTTTACATGAAATGGTATGCTTGATTGTGGATGCCATGTTGGGATCACATGACCAACTTAATAATACTCACTTTGTCTCTGTCACCCTCATGTTTTTCAAACCTTCTTTGTACACTAAAAATTGCATAGAGTAAACACATACTTACAATGGTATTCAGAACCTAAAAACCAATTGTACATCCATACCACCAGGAGGCTGTATAAGTCCAAGGTAACTGACATCGCAGCTAGCACAGTGAACTATGGCTGTGTCCCTGATCACCCCAAATAGGGGCGCTATTTGAGGGCACGGCCATTAGTGTGTCCGAAACCATAGTGGACGTTATCAAGTGCACTCATTCAAACTCACAAAGTATATAACCGATGTATGCTCAACGGCTAGAGAATACCCATAATGCACTGTGAGAGATACACACCGAATGAATTCCCGCAACTCACCAGAAGATGGCGCCCGCAGCTGATTCATCCATCGATCCATTTTCCAAAACACTGGTCCAATGTGGGTACGGTGTAATATCATACACATATTCTTTTTTAATTGATTATTAAACTGTTTGGTCACAAGTCAAGTCAAGTCATCTTTATTTATATAGCGCTTTTTACAATGCAAATTGTGGCAAAGCAGCTTTACATTAATAAGAAAATGGTGTCATTGTGCAGCTTATTCTATATATTATTGATTCATTCCGTTGCAAAGATCAATAGTTATTAGTCTAGTTAATTTAGGTATAGCAACACTGGAGAAAACAGTGACGTAATCGTCCGGCTCAGCTCAGTTCGCATACAACGGCGCCAATGCAGGCATATCAAAAACACTGCTGAATATCAAGCAAGTGTCCCCAACTTAAGCAAGCCAAAGGCAACAGCGGCAAGGAACCAAAACTCCAACAAATGGAGAAAAAAAAAAACCTTGGGAGAAACCAGGCTTAGTCGGGGGGCCAGTTCTCCTCTGGTCACACTCCAATTCTGACTATTAAATAACTATTAACTATGAATTTTCCCTCAATAAACTCCTAGTTATTGCTTATTATTAGTTGTTAAGTTTAGGTATTGGGTAGGATTATGAGATGTAGAAAATATGGTTATGCAAAATAAGACATTAATATGTGCTTTATAAGTACTAATAAACAGCCAATATCCTAGTAATATGTCAAGTCAAGTCACCTTTACTTATATAGTGCTTTTTACAAAGCAAATTGTGGCAATTAATTAATGTGGCAATTACATTAATAATTGGCAAATCATTTTTGGCTGCACAGCATCTCCCAAAGAAAATGGTGTCATATGCATGCTAATAAGCAACTAGTTAATAAAAAGTTAGAATTGGACCTAAAACTAAAGTGTTACCAATTGTATAATTAAGGTTTATACTTAATTTCAATGACAGAGTACGAAATGGAAATCTTTCCATTACTACTGGAGCTGCCAGTTTGCTAAGTTTCAAATGATTTTTAAACAGCAAGCACAAACTATGCAAAATTGGCGCAGTCAGTGTTGCAATTGCACGTGATTTAGATCAGATTTAGGCAAACCTAGATAGAGCGAACCTTGATGTTATAATGCATGAATAACCATCCCAGGCCCTTCTTAGAAAACATCTTCTTGATTCTACTAATGGATCTTAACTGAAAGAAACTGCTTTTAACAACATCACTGATCTGCTTATGAAAATATAATGTGGGATCGAATTGGTAGAGAGGGGACCTAGCAGATCAACAATGCCAGAGGTCAGGACTGATTTCGATTACTTATACTTAAGGGACATACAGTATGCAAATTTATGTGAAATCGGTCATCTCCAACTGCCCAGACTGGCTTTAGCATTGACTCATCCACACTGCAAATTGTGGAAAATATCTATGCAAAGGCATTCCAATCTTAAGAATCATATTCAGCTAGATCAAATTTCTGATCTAACTGAAAGATTTGGTACTCCATACTGTCATGCTTAAGGAAAAAACAACAAGAAACAAACAAAAAGATGTAACATACCTTTTGGAGATGTTAATGTTAATATTGAAAGTGTACCCATAAGTATTATTAAGATAATCCTTGGGATAAATTGGCTAAATGTAATTTCACATTCTTTGTTTGTTTATCCAAGAGGATTCTAAGTGTTTAGATACATTACTTCCAAAATGATTTAATGCTCTTTTAATCTCTACCATCCCATGACAGATGGCTTTGTTTAAAGTAAAGTACTTTCTAAAGTAAGACTTGGAAAATTGGATGGTATCAAGTGTGCTGTTTGCTATGCTAAAATCCTTCCAGTGAACTGGACCATTCGCTCCCTAAAAATCCCTCAATGCTCCACAAAAAACAGGGAGCATCAGTGCTCACTATGTTCTCTAAACATAATTTACATAATTTGTTTTTGCATCTCCAGTAGTTTGTTGTTGATGTGCGAGCTATGAAGAAAAATCATGATACTGTGCTAATGACAAAATTTGCGCCAAGTATAAAAACCCAAATATACTTTGAGCTTTACAACACAAAGTACACAGCCATGTAATCAGTGTCTCAGTGTGCAGTGAGGGTCCTTTACTAGAGACTGAATTTGCATACACAATATACTGATAAATGCTATGTCACAAACAACCCCTTTTGACCATCACAACAGTGTCATCTTTAACAGCGATGTTGTTATATAGTACTCACTTGTAAATTATATTCTTAAACATTTATCTGAAGAAAAGACATAGATGATATCATTGAAGCTAAAGCTAGTTGGTACAAAGTAAACACTGATTTATGTGAGTTTTGAATAACCGTATGAAATGCAGGAAAGTTAGTTGCGTGTCACGTAATGAAGCTAATGGCTAAAGCTAATGAAGTTAAGATGAATTAAGGTTTGTACTTAACTATGAATGTCCCATGCTATGTCACAAACAACCCCTTTTGACCATCACAACAGTGTCATCTTTAACAGCTAATGTTGCTTTATAGTACTCAGTTGTAAATTATATTCTTAATACATTTATCTGAAGAAAGGACAGAGATGATATCATTGAAGCTAAAGCTAGTTGGTACAAAGTAATCGTTGATTTTGCAGCAATGTGAGTTTTGAATAAACAACTGAAATGCTGGAAAGTTAGTTGCGAGTCACGTAACGAAGCTAATGGCTAAAGCTAATGAAGTTAAGATGTATTAAGGTTTGTACTGATCTATGAATGTCACCTAATCATTTTCTTTGTATAGTTTAGAATTACAAGCTGAGTCTAATGTCAAGTCAAGGAAATGAATATTGGATTGAACATAGGCCAATGACATCTGTGTTTTCCCCACCAGCAACTGCCAATCAAATGAACACATTGTGTGCAGCAAGAGTTTATCTGAGGATACCATGTGTGCGTTTAACCCAAAATGGCCCTTAGGATCTGATTTGAGGATAGCATAATACTTGGATTTTTGGATGTATTATTTCTCTGAGAGCTATCTATGGTGCTCTTGAATTCAAGCCAGTACATACACATCTTTGTTGTTATATGTTATGGTATAGTTTAATCAAACATCTGGACACATTTGGCCTTCATCTCTTAGCACTAACCCACAGAATGAAAGCACCCAGCACTGAGGTGTGATAAGCCTCTTAAAGTCGGTTTTCACATTCTCTGTGCGTCACTTTTGAAGCGTTACAGCAACACTTCAAAGAGGGTTGCGGGAGAGAGGATCTCTTAATGAGTAACAGGTCCTTGTTCGCTCACGGCCATCCCGGAATGTTTATTTAGAAGGATGAGCCAAGAGTGGCCAGCTGCTTTCTTTTGGGAACAATATGAGAATTCAGCACATCTGCTTTTCATTACAAGATCCTTCTCTTGTTCTCTCTCTTACTCCAACCTTTATCATTCAGATCTTATCCTCCTTCCTCTCCATCACACACAGTCAAACAAACACACATGCACCAGCTACATTTATCGGTACCTTCATCCAAGCATCCAGCGGTATTGCCATTAGCTCTACCTCTACACTAAAAATGAAAATTCTGTCTTTATTTACATACCCTCATATTGTTCCAAACCTGTATGTTGTTATCTTTTCTGTGGAGTAAAAAAGGAGACATTTTTGAAGAATATGTTGTTCTTGCCATCTAACAACAGTAAAGCAAGCTGCAAAAAAAAAACAAAAAAACATCTCACATCTCATTTTACATCTCACAATGGCGACTTTTTCACAATTGTTATATTAATTCTTGCAATTACAAGAAATTGTTACATCAAATCTCACTATGTGGCTTTAAATCTCACAACTACTACTTTCTCACAAATGTGACATTAAAACTCGTAATTACAAGAAACCGTATCTCACAATGTGATTTTTACATCTCACAACTGTCACTTTCTCACAAATGTTTCTTCAAAAAGCTTTTCAATGACAAGAAATAGCAACCTTATACCCTACAGTGTGACTTTGTGAGTTGGAAACAGACTTTCATAGACATGAAGGGAGTAAATAAGAGTAAATAGTGACAGAATTGCTCCTTTTGAAACGGAAAACTCCCCACGTACTGTAATCATATACCAATCTGCGCTGTTTGTTCATTTTGCACTGAAACTGTACCATAGTTTCCATATGTTGAGGAATACTGACCTTGTGTTTCAATATGGCTAGCATGCCAGTTGAAAAAGAGCCATGAAGTTGTTTTGCTGGATGAAATCTGCTATAGTTTAAAAAGGCTTAAAAATACAGTACCACACAAGGAAACACAGCAGAAGCACATCTCATCTTTCATTCGCACTCGTTCTCCCCTCCCGGGGCAAGTGTCACTACCTCAGCGAAGACCTCCCAACCTTGGTGAATTGCGCAAACTAAAAAGGTAATAGATGATTCATAGGCAAAACAAAGGAGAGAGGGATTCCTGGTATTTTCTAAAGCAAATAGAAAAATACCGTCCAAGCGGGTGACCTGTTGCTTTCTCGCTCATCTCACACTGGGATCAGGAGGGAGGTGTGCTTGTTCAGTCACTGGGGGAGTGTGATACTTGGGTCGCAAAAGCCTGCGGTCAAGTTGTAATTTCAGATTCAATAAATTTCATTCTGCTGAATAACAGGTTCTTTATTTCAGACAGGTTGAACTTTTTTTTGGTGAGTGACACGGTGGGCTAGAACCCTCTATACCAGAGGTCACCGATTAAAAGATCACGGCCCTGACCCCAACCCAGGATTGTTTCCACTCGGACTGCAAGTCATTTATTATAAATTAATGTAAATATTTTATGTAAATAAGATTTTTCAAAGTTTTATATAAACAAAGTAAATTGGAGAACCTCAACCTTTTGCAGGAAAAAGTATTTTTCTACTTAATTTAATTCAATTTCATTTCTTTCTAATTATTTGTGAAATTTACTAGCAATATTTGAGTGAAAAGGGTTTGGCTACGTCCGGATCTTTTTCTCTACATTTTGGACTTCCTTCCACACTGTCCTACAAAAACTTTTAAATTTTGAAGACGCTCTCCCAAGTGGATAAATTTGAATAAGCAATTTTTTGTGTTATAGTGTGGTATTCGAAAACGATTATGTATGTTTATTCATATGACGCATTGTTAGGATTACCAGCCAAAGTTCCTGCCATAACCACAAGAGGGCACTCTACCGTGGAACTGTTATTTTCACCGGACTCCATTTCCCATAATTCACACGCATACACTCCCACCTCAGTCACTCTTCACTACATTTCCCAGAAGGCTTCACACCTGGACTGATTGCACTCTCACCTGATCCATATCACTTCTCACTATTTAAGCTCCACTCACACTCACACGGTCGCAAAGTCTTGATTTGGTTTTCCTGTCAGTTCTGAGCGTTTATTCCCATGTCTCGTTTTCCTGGTCTTGTTTTCTGCCTGTGTGTTCCGTTTACTGATTGTTCGCTGCCTACCGTGTTGGATTTACCTGCTTTGGATTTATGGACTGTTGTTTGCCTGCCGCCTGCCTCAATCTATCTGCATGTGTATCTACTACAATTCTGACTATCCTCCTCCATACCTGTTTGCCATTATATTGACCATTGCCTGTTTGACCACGTTTTCTAATAAAGCTGCATTTGGATCCCATTCCGCTGACTCTTCATTACATGCATATTGTACCGCTAGATATATGCTTATAACAGTATGTGCCTGCTAAGTGCTATTCACTTTCACAGTGTTGCTAAATATAAATGTTGCTTTGCAATGTCTGCTCTATGGTATCACCTCAGTGAGATTTTAGTATGTTTTACGCATTCACAGTAAGATGATTTTTCAATGTTTTCGCCTTTTTCAACGTTTCAGCGCGGATGAGAAACTTATGGAAAATGCTTGAAAACTCTAGTGTGTTTTGAAACGAAAATGGCATTTTCAAATGTATCCAGATTAAAAGAAAAAAAAAATCACTCTGTGATTTCTGCCTGGAAACTGATCTAAATTATCGACTGTACACACTTTGTATCGTAACTGTTCAGATCCGATTTGTGTGTCCCGTTTTTACGTGCATGAGACAGTAACATATGTGCAGAAAAGTCATGCAAAATCCAACCAGAGTGCTCTGACTGAAACGGATGTCCAGAAATTAGATTTGAACAGGATTTCAAACCACATATGAATATTATTACTGTAATATGCTATTAGTAATACATTACTGCCCAAAACTGCTTGCTAAATATGACCGGATTGCAATCGGATATGCTCAAATATTGGATTTGTACGGACAGCCTGAGCGAGACTAAATCAATCAATGGATGTGAATCTGGTACATATTAGCTGTGCGGCCTGCAGAGACTGGAGAAGCACTCAACTGAATTTACTCAAAGAGCAACAGGTGTGTGAGATCATCATTAAGACATCTGAAGCAGCATCAGCATTCAAGCCTTTAGCCACTTTAGCCAGCAAGAAAAACTTCCTATGTTTAGATGAAACCCACAATGTTTCACCAAAGAGTTTAAAACCATTGAATGGAAAAATAGTTCCAGTTTATTAAGCTTGTGCCTGTGCCTCCCAAATTGGGAAAATATTTGTAAATGTTCAGGCAGCTGGCATAATTTTGAGACCCTGCTTCTCATTCTCGTCTCTTTGGTGCCTTGAGAAAGGGGAAATAATCTGACATTAATAACCAGTGTGTATTATTAGTGTGCTTTGATACTGATAGGCCTGGAAAGACCTTGTACCTCTGCCATTCTGAGTCTGGATCCACTTCAAAGAGCACAGATGAGGAGAACTAACAAGCAACAGGGCACAGGCAGAACAGAGTATGTTAAAGGAAAGTCAGTTGGAAAAGTGACATAATTTACAGACTGACAGTCTATAGAACATAATCACGATTGGTGAAAATTAAATGAGTGGTACAATATGGCTCTCCTTTCCCTTGTGCCTTTTAAACCCTGCTTATGCATGGCCATACGTTTCACTTTGAAAGGGGAACAAATGCAATGGGTTTTGTCACTGTGGTCATGTAATCTGAGATGGCTGGTTTGATGTATAAGGCATATTTTTCGACATGTAGAGCATGATACAATGTTGGACTTGGCAGCAGGCACAGAAGTTAGGCAGAGGTGATGATAGGGTCCTCTCCAGATGTCTCGCTCCCACTTTAAACCAAACAGAGAGTAGGACATTTTTTGGGGGGGATTTTTTGCCTGGTACAGCATGTTCAAAAGCTGTTTGTGATTCCAGTCGAGATTCAGCGCAGTCTCCAACCTCTTTTTCTGTTTTACAATGATGAGACAGCATTTCCCTGACGCATACACTAAGAACTAATGTCTGTCTTTTCAAACACATCTCCCCCATTTCATTTATGTAACTTTCAGTAATTTTACTCATTCCACATTGTAGCAATAAATACTGCAGTTTTTGAAAAGAGCTTCCTTTCTAACTTTCTCAATGTCTCTTAAAAGCATCTCTCATCACTCTGTCATCCAAACTGAAAATTTTTCACTGAGAGTGTGTTAGGAGAGGTCTCTGGATAATGTTTTTGCTAGGTACTCAAGGTTTTTCCTGGGGTGTGGATCTCAGCACCCGAAGATTCCAACGAGAATCACTTCAGATTCCACAAAAAGCTCATCCATCTTCTTTAGGATCATCAACAACAAAATATATCTTCACCGTAGACTGTATAAAACAAAGGATGTAGAGTCCGTGACATCACCTGTAGGTTTCTGAAGAGCATTTTTGAAGCCCAAAGTGGGCGGAGCTGGCCGTCACCATCTTGACAGCATATCACTTCATTGACCCTTCGCAGTTTGATTAACAGGTGATCTGGCCGATCATAAACCAGAATCCGCCATTTTGTTTGACAAAGCAAAACTCAGGGGAGTTAGTAGATTAACGTTGGTGAACTTGAAATTCAAAAATTGTGTGTACTCACATCTTTCCACGCTTGAAACAACATTTCTTCTAATGTTCATTCATGTTTATTTGATGCTATAAATGAACTAGTATGAAGAGATGATCGGTTCATGAGCCGCTTGAAGGATCTACAGCGATCTGTCACGACACATTAAAGAGCCACTATACGCTATTTATTGTTTAAACTGTTTCATATCAAAAGTAACCTGCTCTGTCTTGTCTGTCGAGGCGTTGTCAGTGTCCTCTTTGCACTGCAATGTATTTTTCAATGTGTGATGTGTGGCGTGAGAGTGCATGGCTTGTCGGACATAACAACAGTAACTAAAGGGGGTGGGTCTTTGCGAAGGGTCAATTATGCAGAACTTTAAGGCGTACGCCCATCTAATCTTCCAATTAACACAAAGGTATAAAACCAGCATTTTACCTCTTCCTGTTGTTAATTCTTTCGCCATCCTTCCTCCTCCCCTTCTCCTCCAGGCAATCGGAGCCTGTCTCTTGTGGCCAGTCAATGAATTGCAGTTTAAGTCACTTCCATGTTGCATTCAAGAAAGAGACAAGAAAGTTGAAGCTTGATCTTCACCTAATATTTTATCTTGATATTACAGCTTCAATGAAATGCTACTGATTGCTGAATACTCTTGAGATGCACAGAAAATATACAAGATAAATTCCTTTGGGATAACCAAACACACCAAAAGGGAATCATTTAGCAGATTGGCCAATTACGCACATGCAACTTTAAGTACAGTCAAAACCTCTTAAGTGGGAAATTATGCTTTTTACCCCATGTAAAGTGTTTATTAACAGAGTTACTTCACGTGACTGTACAGTGATAATTAACACATATTTGTGTGTGTTAGTGCTGCTAATGGTCAGCAGTGTGTGTTTGGATGGACTTGTGATGTTGGCAGAAACAGGCTGTTCTTGTGCCACTTCAAAAGAGAGAGATAAAAGCCAAGTCGTTTCCCTCTCTGGAGTGGGGGACCACAGGAGGCCAGGCCATGAAACAGCAACCCTCTTTTAAAGTGCACACATGTGAACACACACACACACACACACACACACACACACACACAGACACACACACACACAGTCAAAGTCCAACTTTCGGCACAATTTTGAATGACCCTAACCATCAAAACAAATAAACTCCAAAGGGAGGATGAATAGATGGTGTTACTAAAACAACAGTCATTTGAATATGAAAGTGTCGCTAATGTGAGATGGAACAGAGAGTGGGATTGTAGAAAGACGAGCTGTGCTGAGGTAAGCAGTCTCAGTACTCACACACTCACAGCAGAGGGCACTTCACCACTCTCTCTCTCTGTCTGTCCGTCTGTCACTCATCTAATTCAGAACTTCATTTTCTTCATATGTTCTTCCCTGTAGCACAGTGTGCCATTTGTCTCAAATTTTACAGCAGTACTGTGCATTTTGTCTGGTTTTCCATTAAAAAATCCTTAAAATAACAAATTAAAACACACTTATATTAAAGATCCATTATTTGAAAATAAGTGTTAATGATATGCAGCTTTGCTTCACAAAAAAAAAAATGGATCAAGGATTTTTAGATATTTTATTATAACAGCAAAATAGACCCTTTTTACATTTCCAGAGTTCTAGTAACTAGTTACGGACACTGACAACACGTCAACAGATATATGAAACATATTTAAAATATTGTCAGTTTTTAAAGAAGTTTAAACAATAAATACCGCATAGTGGCTCTTTAATGTGTCGTGACAGATCGCTGTAACTCCTTCAAGCGGCTCGTGAACCGATCATCTCTTCATACTAGTTCATTTATAGCATCAAATAAACATGAATGGACATCAGAAGGAATGTTGTTTCAAGCGTGGAAAGACGTGAGTTCACACAATTTTTCAAGTTCAAGTTCACCAGCGTTAATCTACTAACTCCCCTGACTGCTTTGTTGGACAAAATGACGGATTCTGGGTTATGATTGGTCAGATCACCTGTCAATCAAACTGCTGTCGAAGGTTCAATTCTGACTTTATAACTCGCAATTGCAAGTTTATTTCTCAATTCTGGGAAAAAAGTGAGAATTGTGAGATATAAATTCGCATTCGAACTCGCAAACAAAAATTCAGATAGTTAAAGTCAAAATTGTGAGATGTAAACTTGTAATTGTGAAAAAAGACAGAACTGAGTCAGAAAAGTTGTAATTAGGTTTTAATTTATTTTTATTATTCCATGATGGAAACAAGCTTCCATAGTAATCCATTCAATAAAAACAAATTGTAACATTTATTAACATTTATTTAACATTTATCTTTCTGTTTGCTATTATCATAATGTTTTCTGTTACATTTTCTTTTCTCCTTTCTTCATTTTCACTTTCTCAGAATTCCTGGCCCAGCCTGAAACCCATTCAGTGGAATTACCCTCATGGAGCCATGGTCCATTTTTACTCACAATTACACCCACACTTCCTCACGCCAGGATCAAACAGCAGACCCACAGCCGAGAGAAAAGAGGTACAAAGAAGGCTGATGACATAGTATTAAGGGGAAGTATAAAGGTTTTTTCCTTATTGCCGCCACCAACAGCTTATTCGCAAACCAGAGAAGGTAAGAGACTGGGCAGAAGGGTCTGGTTTCAGATGAATGGTGAGGTGCGTATGAATGGGTCTATAGGTCAGGTGAAGGACACTCATGGGGTGAAAAAATACAGATTTTTGGCAGGTGGGCCAAATCTGGTGTTCACAGAAACATTGAGAGGCCATTGGTACAGTGTGGTGGAAACAGACCCTGCCCAGCAGACAAATGCAATACATGATTACATACACAGACACACACACCCTGTGCAATCATAATTTCATAACTCTCACAGATATCCTTCTGGGGTCAAGGCCCGGAAAATCAGGGTCAAAAAAGCTGGTGACTTTCGAAGGCCAAGGAAATAAGTAGAAGAGGTTGTTTGTGTGTTAATCACGGGGAATTTTGTTTCATTTTGAATCCCTTGTGCCATATGTTTGCCAGATGAGTGATGACTTTCTACGGGCACTGTGAGTGTATGTGTGGCTTCCTGCTAACAACTAAATAATCTGCTCCAGACGGAAAACAGGTCACAAAACCAGTGCCGGCCTATAGGGGTTTGAGTGGTCCAACCACCTCACTGAGACCCAGATATCTGGTCTGTGTCAGTGGATGTGGATGTGGTAAAACTGGATTTTCCCTTCAGCTGTCCACTGTTAGAAGAAACTGCTTTTCCAAGAAGGACCTAACTAATAGTGATCCACAAGCTAAGATTGAAAGTGAAAGTATTCATCATAGTAGAATGGACTGAATGATATGAAAATTCTGTCATTATTTACTCACCCACATGTCGTTCAAAGCAGCAAGACATTCATTGATCTTTGGAAAACAAATGAAGATATTTTGGATGAAAACTGAGAGCTTTCTGTCCCACCATAGACAGCTACGCAACTAACACTTTGATGCTTCTAAAAGTTCATCAAGAGATCGTAAAATTAATCCAACAGAAGAAGGACATAAGCTGTGGTTCTCTGGAGCAGAGAAGAAACACCAACATAGAGCGGCCTTCCTTGTAAGGAAAGACATCCAGGGCAGCATCATCAGCTGCACACCCACCTCCAGTAGGACCAAATCCATCAGGATCTCTACCAAGCCACACAATATGACTATCATACAAGTCTATGCTCCAAGCTCTGACTACACTGATGAAGAAATTGAATAGTTTTATGAACAGCTTGAGTCTGTGGTAGTGGAAGTCCCCTAAAAAATATATAATGCTGGTGCAAGGTGACTGGGCCACGAAGGTTGGCCCAGAAGTATGTGAGAGTCAGATGGTCAGTCAATGTAAGGCGATTCGGCCTCTGAGAAACTAACAACCATGGGATGAGACTCATGGAATTTGCCAGAAGCCATCAACTCACCCTGGCCAACACTCTACACCTCCACAAGCTGTCCAGAACTGCAACATGGCACAACCGAATCGACTTCATTCTTGCACCCCCAGCGCTTTCAAGTCCAGCATCAACAAGGCCCACACAAGGACTTTTCAGGGGGCTGACATAAGCAGCGACCATGACCTTGTCATGATGACATTCAGCCTGAAGCTGAACTCCAAACGACGTTCCAAAAAAAGTCTCTTTACGAATGTTTTTGAATGTTGTGTAGCTGTTTATGGGGGGACAGAAAGTTCTCAGATTTTGTCAAAAAGATCTCCTTATGTGTTCCAAAGATGAACAAAAGTCTTACGGGTGTGGAACGACATGAGCGAAAGTAATTAATGACAGGATTCATTTTCATTTTCATTTCGGGTGAATTAACCCTTTGAGATAACTATACTCAATGATAGTGAACGATTCATATTATTGTTTTATTTTCTCAAGGTTAAGCAATTGAAGATATATTTGCTGAAAACTGGTACAGTAGGTTGGCCACTAGGATGTCCAAGAAGCTGATGAAATAATTAAAAAATATATAGTTTAGAGAAAGAGAGCAGTATCAGTCAAGTTCCTACAGTTGTAAGTTACTGGCTCTCAAACCCAATTAAGCTTCTCTGAGGCAAACCATCAGGTGACTCTGCCAGGACAATAGATTTAGAGCCACCTGGCTCTCAAAAGCTCTTAATTCCTGTAAAATGTTGCATATACTTACAATCCTGCAGAGACAAACACACATGAACTTCAGCTAGAGGGCTGGAGCAAAACTTTGGCCTTGACCATCATATCTGCTGCCTCAGGGACCTTTAATGTTCTGTTGTCTCGTGGAGCAGTGCGCCATGTGTGTCCAAACATCATTGTTTGAAATGTTTTGAGTTACATCACATTTCTACTTCATTACCTTAGAATCACATCCACACTGTTTTCTCAGATGCCTAATCTGCGTGATGAAAGCAAGCGCTGGGGCCCGTTTCACATGGACATACAGAAATAAAACTACTGCCTCATTGCACCATCTGACTTCAATTACATATTTTACATTTAATTAATTATCAGGCTTGGTTAATGAAAGTTCTCGCAGCTGGCTATTAACCTCTCACCAACACAAATTATGTTTATCATCCCTGACGCAATAACCAATCCAACTTAATCAGTGCAAACAGAAACAATAGACACTGTTTAAAAATGAAATAATCCATGGCAGGTGTTCTGTGGACTGCAGTGAAAGTCACAGGCATGCTGATAATATTATACGTGCTATATGTATTAAAATCAATGACAATAAACAAATAATTTAACCATGCAATGTTACAGTGCACCTATAGTAGATTCAATGGCTAAAACAACTAATTTCATAAAAATCAATAAACAAAACCAATTCATTTAGCTATATAACAGCTTTGTCTGTTTTTTTTTTTCATTTTACTAAGACCTAGTCCACATGTACATGGGTATTTTATATGGGAGTTTTCCCTATGTTTTAAAAAAAAAATCAAGTCCACATCCAAACACAGAAACATGCCATGAAGTCCTGTTGAAAGCATGCCAAACCAACAGGTGGCGATATAACCCTAACCGTAAAGCCATGTTAGCCAAAAATCTCCGGTTTCACAGTCTACATGACAACACTGCAACCAGAGTTTCTAAAAATCTTTCAACTTTCAAGTGACCGGATACTGCTTTTACTTTACTTTACTATACTACCTCACAGAAAAAGCTGCAGTTTTGAAAAAAACCTGTGTTTGTGTGGAAAGCACCTGAAAAAAATTATCTCTCTGTTAACGCTGTATATTATAAATTGTAAATTTCTGGGCATATTTCCTCTTATTTAGCTTGATCTAATTTCTGGAGATTGTACCTAACACATACTTCAACAAAAGCAAGCTGTTACAAACAAGGCTCCCTCTTCGAGGGAGCTCTCACCCGAATATTAACTGTTTTCCGGACTCCATTTCCCATAAGCCCTCATACCTGGGACTGATCACTTCCCCACCGGACAGCCATAACCTGGCTATTTAAACTCCTCACTCACTATGCTACAATGTGAAGTATTGTATGTCTTACCGTCAGCAACTCTGAGCGTTACTCCTTTGGATTGTTTAGTCTGTGTTTGACCTTGGACTGTTTCACGCTTCTGATTCCTTGCTGCCTGCCTGAACTCTGCCTGTCTTTGGATTGTGTATGTTTGCTGCCTGCCCCGACTTAAGCCTGTCTACGTTCCTGTCTATGGTTTGCCTTCTCTGAGTTTACTGCCGTGTATTGACCCTTGCCTGTTGTACTCTGAACTGTTTTCAATAAAACTGCAAATGGATCCTCACTCCGTTGACACATTGTTACACAAGCTCAGTCATGCACAGTGATACAGAGAGTTGTACATCAATAGTGATTGAAGGATACATGTGCATGCCACACTGCGAGCAATTTCCAGCCAGTCCTTTCGGTTTGCCAGATCCGTTTTGTCAATGCAAACACATTTGAGTAAATTTGGACACTTTATACCAGAATCATTCCAGAGCACATGTGGACCTGATTGCAACAACAAATATTTTTTAACAAATTTTTCCTCCAGAGACTTTGATCACACTGATGAACAAGCTGAAAAATCAAAGTGTCAGTATTTAGAGGATCAGCAATATGGAATGTGTTCTGGGTTACAAGTCAAACAAGTTCACTCAGTTCCAACCTCCTCATATCCTGGCACCGCACACTATCACACCTTTCTCAGTAAAGCACTTCCAATTCAAACAGCACTGTTTTGGCAAGATCCTTCTTTGCATGAAATGGCCGCCAGATCTCCTTTTAAACGCACCCTGATTGTTTGATTGCCTGGAATGTTCCACAACTCGGCCCATGAAGCCACCAAGGTTTAAGTGGCTAGCAGCACGAGTGTGAAATTGAAGCACTTAGTTACTCACCAGTAAAATATATACAGTTACTGTGAGGATCACACAGGATGTAGGCAGCAGTAAAAACTCACTTTATTCAATTCCATCTGTAATTTTCTATGCATAAATCTCTCCTCCACCCCCCTCAGACTTTTAGCACAGACTTACTGCTCATTTTAAAATGTGAGGTGTTGTTTTCTGTGCTCAGCGAGCTTGTAAATCACTGAGCAACATTCTTTATGCTTCAATGGTTTTTCCTCTGTCTGCTAAGCTGTTTGCATTAGCGTTTGAGAGTTAGCATGTGGTGCTAACTGAGCTTTATTGTCATATGCTGGAAATCACTCAGGATACATTATAGAAAAACGCACCCTTTTGCCATTTTTCCACATTATTCAAAGGCGAAGAGCAATAAAGCTACAAAGTTCATTTAGAAAAGACATGCCACTGAAAACTGCAAATGTGAGTAAATTGCTTCTATTTCCATGGCTCTAATTCAATTATAAGAAGAAAAGCAAACTTTTGACAACTGGTTTCAAAGTGTAAGGTTTTGAAAATGATACTGTTATCGTCTCCATGTAAACGACAAAAACATGAATTTGTTGAAACTGTGACATTATGCCGCATGTGTAGTTCAGTCTATAGGTGCATTGTGTTTCTTTACACTTTTAAGTGACATCGCCAGCTACTGGCCTGCCAGCAGATTACAGTGTTTTTAGTCATTCTTATGTCTGTAAGCAAAAAAACACAAAGGAAATACCTTTCCGGTTTCCGAGTAAAAAGTCAGATTGTGCATTGGAATGTAGTGCAGTAAATGTTTTCCAAAAGGAAAATACTGATAAACTACTAGTACAGTAAAAATTCATAGCGTAATATCCACCATTACTTTGGCCAAGAACTGAACAATTTAAGAGGAAAGGGCCATTTGACTAACCCTTTCTGTAAACCACAACAACAACCACAATAGAAAAACCCGTACTTTGTTTTTACGTAACATATAAGGGCTAGTAAACCTTCAATTGATAGTACCACAATAATAGACTGGCATACTCGTTCAAACGATGCCGTTGTGACTGTACTGAAAAACTGTAGCGATGACATTGAAGAAATAAAACGCAAAATGTGTAAAGTACATTCTTAAAAAGTACCAGCTATTTCATGGACATACCTCTGGAGACCTTGTGTCCCAGTGGACTGATAAAAACCTGTTTTAGTGGTCAGCCAATAAAATGAGAAGTAGCAGATTTCACCAGCTCCTGCCATTTTTGCATATAATACAGCTCAGACTGTTATTTAACCAATCAGAAAGATCATTGATGCTCTCATTCTGTCAAAATGTCCTTTTCTCTACTAAATGTTGCCCTGAAACCCTCTGCCTTTGTCATATTCGTCTCTTCCCTCTCTTTTTCCAATCTCTCATATTGAACAGAGTTGGCTCCTTTTTTGCTGGATACTCCCAGTACACAGTGTTCCCATTTGTCATGCCAAATCTTCACTGAACGGCAAGGGGATTTTAGGATAGATCCAGAGCCTGATTAAAGGCACAAACTCTGTAGAAAAGAGTGTGAGGTTCTGGGAGAGTCCGCTCAAGTTTGAATAGACAATGTTGAATAGGTTGATACAGTTTGATACCCCCTTCGTCTGGCGTAGAAGCACTTTTCTTTTGCGTTATTTTGGTACTGATTTGTGTTTTTGACAAGGCAAGCATGAATTGTCATTTGTCAAAGTTTGGCAAGATTTGTTTCCTTCACGTCTACACAACCCTGCCTCCAGGATAGGGGTGAGATGCTCTGATGTTGCCTCCAACATGCATCTTCAGTTCTTTCGAATCAACATTTGAGGTTGTGATCAAAGGTAAATTTCATTTCTTTTGACATCCGGATCAGGGGCAACTTGATGGATTTGTTAAGCAAGCAAAACCAAGCAAAGCTTGACCGTGTGTTTAAGTAAAAGGCACTCTGTAGAAAAAGAGAGACATATTCCAAAATATCTTCTTTTGTCAAAGTCATACAGGTTTGGAATGACTTGAGGGAGAGTAAGTGATGACAGAATTTTCATACTTCAGTGAACAATCCATTTAAGATTCAACAGCAGATGTCCAATCTCAATCAGTCTTGCTTTACAGCGTGTTATTCCTGGGCTGTTTTGTGTGCTGGCAGCCAGTGAAACTCATCATCAAAGCACTTGTCCTGACAAGGATATTAGCTGAATTCTCTTTTTCTAGCCTGCGCCCCTGCAGTCTCTGGGGCTCCAGGGGCAGGAAGCTGAGCCTCAGGCTTGTAGGGTTGGAAACAAAATCCAGAGCTCCTGCTTTTGGGAAGGCTGAGACGGCTTGCTGGGCCTGAGATTGAGTTTAAGTCCGTCAACAGGATCCAAGGGTTGCAGTGGTTGTGTTGCTGGTCCCATTTTCAACACAGTGAAAAGTAGTGAGGCTGCTGTGATCGCATTGGGGGGGCGTCTTTTAGCTGAAGGTGCTGAAATATTTCCTGTCATCTCTGGAGCTTTACACCGAAAAGCCTCTCTGGTACAGACATTAGAGTTGGTAGTTGCAGTAATGCTTTAGCAGGGATATTACAAAGGGAACTATGGATGACCACTTGTACTAAAAGCAATGGGAGAAATCATAACAATATGGGGGCTGGAATGGAGTATTCAGCGCCAACTGCCGATCAAGATTTATGTCTTTTACCTATCTGTACTTGCAGGGAAACACTGGCAGAAGAAAATTGCAAACCTTTAGCTTGTCATTGGGGCAGTATCTTTAAATGTACACCAACACCTAAAAGCTGATTAGTTAGTGATCACTCACTCACTGGTCCAAAAATGAAAACTGAATAAATTCATCTATTTTTCAAACTGTTCCTATGAAGGGTCACAGGACGCTGGAGCCTTTCCAAACATCTCAAGGATAAATGCAGGGGGAAACTTTTAATGATACACTTGTTCTTCTTTCAGGTAGCATTATAACTATAATATTTTAATTTTAAAGTATTGCACAACTCAATAGATATAAAAAGTTTGTTGTTTTTGCTAATATATTGAAAATTACAAAAAAGTATTGTAAAGTAAACTATTATAAAGTATTGTAAAGTTGTCCAATAAAGTACTTAGGATTTCTGGTTTAAGATATCTGGTTAACCTTAAAGATTGTTTAAGTTTCTTTTTTTATACCAAATTATGGCCTTTTTTTCTCTTTGAGAAGACAGTCTGGTCAGGGCTTGACATTAACATCCGTCTACCCATCAAATGTGGGTAAGTCTCAGCAGTGCCATTTAACACAGTCACTCCTGCTAGCCACTTTGGCTAGTTGAATTTGATATACAATATATACATTTATCAATTGTAGTCTTTTAAAAAAGTCATCTTAAATAAACTAAGTGCAATGTAGTGTTGTCAAAAATACAGATTTATTGATACATATTAATAATGAAACGCTTCCAATATTCATTTTCCTCAGAAAAGATACAAGAAACCAGCAGGGTAGGATTTTGGGGTAGGATTGAGCGTATTGCGCTTAATTTTACTCATTCACGCCGATTTTATGCTCATACCCAAAGTGCGGCACATAAAATCGCCTCTTAGTACTAAATTGAGTTCTTTTTCGCTGCATTTTGCATTTAAACAGTCAAATACACACAAAATAATTTCAAAATGCCAGTCTTGGCAAGTATTCATGTAAACACAGCCAGTTATGTTTTAAGTGAACGTATGCGATTGAGTGATAATGAACTGATTTACGTGTAACAGTATAATGGATCCGTGCATCAGGTCTCAAAGTGACAGCAGCCTAATATTCCTTCAGCCAAATTATGAGATAATATTAAAAAAATATCTATATGGCAGGTTTTCCCTAGGGTAAAAACGTCAAAATTGCAGCCAATGAAAATGCTAAGTGTCTAGTAACTTTGGAAAACCGCTAGCCACAGTGACTGGTGAGTGGAAAAGTTAATGTCAAGCTCTGATTGTAATGCATCCCATATTAGTTCTAATATGCACGCTTTTAAGTTAAATAAGGTACAATAGTCTACATTTAACAAATACTAATCCCAGTTACAAGCTGCTGTATTTCTTAAGGAACCATATTTGCAAGTTTTTATTTTTTTTAATTTTCACATTATATAGACTCATCTGCATTAAAGCGATTTTAGCTTCAGTTACTGACATTGGGTGGATGACACAATGCCAGAGCCACTGGAATATAAGTGTTACATCTATAGTAATCCAGTGCTTCATCTGACTAATCAGCCCCTCGGGCATTAAAACAGCAACAGCCTGAAAACTTAAGCTTGTTGGCAACATTTGATAACTGTACTGGGAAAAGCTCCTCTTTTCTGGCATTCAGACCAGTACGTCTGGGAAACACAACTGGTCAGCTGAACAGGTTCCTGTCAAGACAATGAACCAAAGTTCCATGTACTTTGATGTCTTGCTCTGACTGGTCATTGAGAGGATTGTCTGATAAGAGACTTCTAGAATAAACACAGTCAGCCCAGTTAGAATGGAGATGAACGTTCGTGTCCATATGAACAAATCGATTGTTTTGAGAGACAGACTCCCCAAGTAATCATAGGACATACTGTGAAAACAGGTTCACATTAAACAAATCAGACTCTTTTGGCAGTTGCTTGTCTCCTAATCCGTGTGATTGTGGATAGCGAGAAGAGGATATAGATAAAATGACTGAGCTGGAGCCAGGGTTGAGGAATGACATGGCACGGAAATCAATGGCAGGTTTAGGATCTCTGACAAACATGCATTTTCCGCCCTGATAGCGAAAGCAGTGGGAACTTCCTGACAGAGCAGCGTTCACAGTCACCAAGTAATCCCTGTGAGCTCAACGTTTAACAGCCAGTCACTGGGAAGAGGGATTTACACACAAGCACACATTTATGGGCACACACAGTGACTACATGTAACTAAAATCTGCAGAAATCAATTAGATGGCAAAGAAAGACATTGTAAAACATGTTGAAATACTCAGAATTATTCACCCATTCAATACAAGATTATCAATACAAGATCTTGACCAAAAATTGATGCACTTATAAATGTTTATTTCCATCAAGAGGTGCATCAATTTTTGGTCAAGATCTTGTATTGACAATGCAAGAGGTGAGCACTCTGTAAAGTCTACTCCAGCACATCCCAAAGACTTTCAATGGATTTAAGGTCTGGACTCAGAGGTGCCAATTCATGTGTGAGAATGACTGAGCCTTATGAATCTTGACACTGTCATCCTGGAATATGGCCATGATTTGTCTTCCTACATGGTTGAAAAGCTACACACTCCTTCAATTAGAGTTAAAATAACTGTTGCCAAACATATAACATACTAGAAACATGAATCACATGGCAATAGTGATCCAGTCGAAGAGTAAGTATTTGCTTATATGTATTTATATATGGAACAACTTTGGTTGTATAAGTCATCACATCTTCCACAGGATCCATGCTGAGGCAGAGCAGGGCAGCCAGTGCAGGTCTGGCTTGTGTCGAGACCTCCAGTGGGTTTCTATACTCTCTGCTGGGGGCAAGATGTTGCAATTTGTGAGCTGCTTTCTGAGTGCATTTTTGTTTTGTTCCGCATCAGTCATGGTTGGCAGGAGACCCAGCATGCTTTCACGAGCGGTGTAGAGTTTGGAGTGTCGGGGGAGGCTGCGAATTCCCATACTATCATATGTCATAAAATCACATATCTTATTAGGTACTGAATTTGATGAAGAACTTATTTCTAAGCCATTCTCCACAGATTTAGCGCACATACATTTTCATTCATTATTTAAAACCAAAGCTTGTTACTTATGATCAACTTTAATTCAATATATTGAAGGATTTAATAGCTTTATTTAAAGGGGTCCTTGATTATGATTTCACTTTAATTTTAGTTTGTGTGTAATTTTGCTTTTTGAGCATAAACAATCTACAAAGTTACGATGCTCAACGATCAATGCAAAGGGAGATATTTTCTTTTACAGAAATCACTTTTAAGGACTACAACAAATGGCTGGAATAGGGACTACCACAAACTTCTTCCCGGGTTGGTGACATCACAAACCCCAACATTTATATAAACCCCGCCCGCAGGAACACACAACAAAAGGGGTGAGACCACAGCTGTGTCTCAATTCAGGGGCTATGTCCTCCGGAGGTCGCATTTGAAGGCTGCATATGTCATAGAGTCAGTTTCATGGATTTGCACAAAAGATGATAACATGACGCCACATGCTAGTCGATGAGTTGAATCAACTCCACAGCCACTACATAAATTTATCCACTAACTGTTCAGAAACGTACAGTTGTATTCTAAAAGTTGTAACTTCTTCCTGAGTCTCTCCATCAGTGTCGACTCCGGTTTGAGCAATGTAAGGCTGAACACCGTTACTGACAATCCTCGTTTTTGGCTGTGTGAGATTCTCCAGCTTTTTTGTTGTTGAGCAACCGAAGCAAAAGCTTTTAAAGATCTGCCCTTTTCTGGAAAGTGGGACGGGAGCAGCAGCTCATTTGCATTTAAAGGGACACACACAAAAACAGCGTGTTTTTGCTCACACCCAAACGGGCAAGTTTGACAAGCTATAATAAATGATCTGTGGGGTATTTTGAGCTGAAACTTGATAGTCACATTCTGGGGACACCAGAGACTTATATTGCATCTTGTAAAAGGGCCACAATAGGTCCCCTTTAACACATGCACCTAATTTAACATTATAATTATTTAATTCTGTGATTTTGCCATTCATTTTGCCTAATCCTAAACTGAAATGAACAGAAATTCTGTCTCATTTATTGACTGACTGATAGATTAATGAAGATTTTAAAAAGTGTGTGTTTACATTTTAAATGCTGTTCTTATGTCCATAAAGCATATTTCAACGTATGAAAAATGATGCATGTGCATCGTACTATTTGATGTACTCCTTTTAGCAATGTAGCAGGGAACTATGCACATTCTGATGAAAGATAAGTGTAAAACAACAAAAAGGAACCAATACTTTTTATTGGCTGCTTTTGACGTGGTCTAATTAAATCCAGGTGAGTGAAGCTGCAATCACTGTGTCTAGCAGTCCATCATTCTGATTTCTGCAGTGTCAAAACAAAGTCAAAGAACAATCAAGTGCCCCCTACTGAGCTTTTTTGTCACAGAGGCTTTTGGTTGTGTTCTGGATCTTCGAAAGAGAAACAAAAATGACATACAGCTGTGTAACATTACCACAGGCCACCACATAAAGGCTCCCAGTGCCTGTATGAGTGCACTAAACTAGGGTTCAAAAGAATGAGATTCCTTTTAACTGTACAAGGGCCTCTGCTTCCAGACTTTGAGAAGAGCTATTATCCAAAAAGAGCAATATGCTGCCAGCACTACAATTGGATATGCTTCATTACAGGGGATTTCAAAACAATGTCAGGTTAAAGCCAAACCAATTCCAAGAAGCAGGTCTAAGGTCTGAGCCTGCATGAAAAGGACAGCAAAGTTTAGAATAAAGCGGAACCATATTGTGCAATTAATTGCATGTGTTGCCTGTTCAACAAAGCTGACAACAAGCTAGCTGAACTATATCATATTCTGTAGGCAGTCCCTACATTTCAAGTAATTAACAACGTCCATTAGGTCAGTGTTGCTGTTTATTATCTGACAGTAATTAGTTGGATAAACAACTGGGAACAATTTCAATTTAGATAATGGGTTAATTAACCTGTGTTGAAACCCTGCAGGACACATTAGTCATAACATAAAACCTTTAAATGCACATCCACATATGAAAACAGACCTGTTAGCTACACTAAAATACCCTCAGCAGAATTACGGACAAATTTACTGAGTGAATAAAGCAACGAGTGAGTGATTTAATTCAGGCCTCATTAGAGTTGGAGTTTAGGGGTCATCAAACTGGATTCAACCCCTCTCTGCATCACTCTTTCAGTGCAAAAATAACAAAACTCCAGAGAAGCAAAATGAGGATTTATAGTCATGGGGGTTACTTGCAATCACCTAGGGCTCCATAATACATATTTCTCCAAAAATTATTCCCCTGCCTCCGCTGGAATGTAAAAAATCCGATAATATGCTCATAAGTTGAGCATGAGTCACGACAGGTTCAGTTCCTAAAGGTCACTGTCCGATCTTCTCTGTTTCACCCATGTGACCCTCTTTCGTGAAGTCAGTACTCCCCCAATCATAAAGAGACTGAAGGGAGTACGGGTGCATGGAACATAAAGTTTCATCATTTTTTTTTTTTATTCTGACACATATTCCCACACTCTCATCTGGTAAAATGATGGTTTTCCAAAATAAGCTCTGGTTTTCCCCTTGGAATGATTCTGAAACAATGCATATCCAAAGCACACACAAAAAGAAATGAAAAGGAAAATGTAACGTGGGAACTTTGACTCTTTCTCAGCATGCGTCTGCATAAAACCATAAAAAAAACAATCCCTCAACATTTTCAGCAAATAAAATAATATGATATTTTCCAACCTCTGCCCCAGACATCAGGTCGGTCATGAAAACAAGAGTTTGCTGATACATTTAGTCTGATATACAGCTTTCACACTGAAGTACACCTGAGCAAAGGAACGAAGGAAGGAAGGGAAAGAAAGAACAGTGGCAGTATCATAATACAGCAATGGTATCAGATGGTAATATAGTATGAATAATAAGGGGTAAGATGTGCCAGTGGGTATGCAGTGTCACTCCCTTAATCTAACAAACTGAAAACATTTTTGCTTTGAAAACTTAAAGAAAAGAGATTCATATTTTGTCATTTTAAAGTTACTAACACTTTTTATTAACATCGGTCACATAGACCAGCATAACCAGATTCTGATATGAGATTGTACATTAGTAAATAGTTTTTGTTTTATTATTTTTATTGACATTTTTTATTTTTTAATTTATACACAAATAACTCAATCAACCCCTTGATATTTAACACAGTTACCCCAGTTTTAATGTGGGGCAAGTTGTGCCACTGGACAACTTTTTAAAATTATTTTAGAAGTCACATTTCATGGGTGCATTCTTATCGTTTTAGTTGATAACAGAATAAACTTCTTGAAATATATTTAGTCATATTAGTTTTATTGGTAACACAGTAAGATTTCATTAGTTAACTGTATTGGTTAACACTAACTAACAATGAACAATACTTCTACAGCATTTAATATTCTTAGCTTATGTTAATTTCAACATTTACAAATACATTTTATTAAAATCAAAAGTCGGATCTGTTAATGCATTCATTAATGTTAACAAATGAGACCCTACTGTAAAGTGTTACTGTTTCACCTTTATCTCGTTTTTCCTTGCCAAGAAGACAAGTAAAATGTGGCACATCTTACCCCACTCTACTATACTGTATTCATTAACATGGTCTGCCAAGGTGCTTCTAAGAATATGTGTACGGTACATGTCGAAAAATTGCAGTAGTACCAGCAATGCTGCATGATCCCCATATATGCCCATCAGTCTCTGTTTTGGGGAATGATGTTGTGTCACTGTCCTGATAGATGATTATGAATATGGTAAATCGGTTTTCATTGACACCCGCAGATGGACACCTGCAGAGAGGAGTGATGAATGCTTTCTAAAAGAGCCCAGCCTGCATCAGTGTTTATTTTTGCAGGAGATTCTGACCCCCTCTATGGTCCTATGATGACAGAATTCTCTCTGAATGTCTCCGCTGAGACCGCACACCTTTAACTCTTCCTCGTTCTGCTTGACGTACCCGTTGGCTTAAATGACAGAGTGAAAAATGAAGCCAGCCTTCAGGGATCTGCTTCACGATCACCCTGAAACACACACACTTACATCAGGAACTCTGGCTGTACTCCAACTCCTTATGTCACCTTTGGACAAACGATCACAGCACCAGGGGACCCACTTCATTGTGCAGATTCAGATCTGGCTTTTGTTAGAGCAGAGGCCCCGTTGCCAAAGGACTCGCTATGATACAGAATAAATCACCTCAGAAGGCAGGATTTTACAAGCCTCAGTGAAGTGCTCCATTAAAGCCGTGCTCTGTTCAAATGTACACCCCTTAAAATGATTTTTGTGTCTGTTTAATGGCTAATTACATTTCAGTAATAAAAACGCCAAACGATATAAAACATTCCCAATTAAGTCTTGTATTTTAGACAGCTGATAGACATGATGTGCAAATCTTAAAGGGATAGTTCACCTAAAAATGAAAATTGTACTCACCCTCATGTGAGGGTCATTTTAAACCCATAAGACTTTCGATCATTTCAAAACACAAATTAAATTTTAATGTACCCTGAAAGATTTCTGTCTCTCCATTTAAAGTCTATTTCACCAAATTTCAAAATGTTAATCAAAAGAAACACATCATTAAAGTAGTTCGTTTGAATCGAGTGTTTTCGAAAGGCCATTTTACAAAATCTTGATTTAGTTTTTAGGGTTTTCATGATTGAATGTTCAAAAAGCACATTATTTTTCACATATTTGACAATCTTGCAGCACCTCTCTTCCCAGTCTGTCAGTAACGCTCTGGGATGTGTTTCCCGTACAACATTGTTGAGCAAATCAACTAGCAAGTCACGACTGTTTCCGGAAACCGTATTTTCGTAAACCTGTCAGCCATTTTGGTGAATGATATCACGCAAGTGGTGGAGTAATAACTTCTTTAAATGAATTAACGCATGTTTTTTTGCTATAAATTACGGACATGGCATCTGAGGACTACTTTCTCAGATATTTTGCTTAATTTCCAGATTCAATCACAGGCTCGTTCTTTCGTACTAGAATAAGTTCACACATGCTCACTCTTCAAAAATGGTGCTTAAAATCTCTTGACAAACTAAAATATGTAAATGACATTTGTATATATTTTAAATAAAAGATATACATTGTGCTTAATGTCAGCTTGTTTATTTTGCTCAGGATAATTTATTAAGTACACATGTAATAAATGCAAGAAACTGTGCTTCCACAGTCGAGAGCTGTCGTTCCAACCACACAAGTTTGCAATGCTTTTTGTGAATGTTCTTATGAACTATGGTTTCGGGACACACCAAATCTTTGAACTATGTTTGTAACGACAGAACTTCCGATGTTAATTGATCCTTCGCCGGCAGATTGATTGACAGGCGATCTGACCAATCACAACCCTGAATCCACCATTTTGTCTGACAAAGCAGTCAGGGGAGTTAGTAGATTAACGTTGGTGAACTTGAACTTGAAAAATTGTGTACTCACGTCTTTCCGCGATTGAAACAACTTTCCTTTTGATGTCCATTCATGTTTATTTGATGTTATAAATGAACTACAATGAAGCTACAGCGATCTGTCTCGACACATTAAAGAGTCACTATATGGTATTTATTGTTTAAACTTCTTTAAAAAATTACAATATTTTAAATATGAAACTGTTTCATATCAAAAGTAGCCTGCTCTGTCTTGTCTGTCAACACGTTGTCAGTTTCCTCTTTGCTCCGCAATGTATTTTTCACTGGGTAAGAACATGATGTGTGGTGTGAGAGCACATGGCTTGTCAGACATAACAACAGTAACTAAAGGGGGCGGGTCTTTGCGAAGGGTCAATTGGATAACGATGCTTTTGGGAATCACACCACTGTATATTCTCTATGAAGCCCCTCCTTCCGAAAAGCTCAATGTGCTCTGATTGGTCAACTGGTACGAGTGAGTTTCGGAAATGCCATGCCCTTTACCATAACCGCGAGTTTCAACATACTAACTAACTAAAACAAGGGCCTATTTTATTGTGGATGCCTTGGGCTGGAATTATTAAAATTACGAATATTGTGATGTGTTTATTTTGCCGGATGAAAACTGAAGACTACAATCCAGACATTTCAAGGCGTTCAGAAATAGTGCGCGCTGATATAGAGAATAATTCCCTTCGGAGTGGAACTTGTGCTTTGTAACGTTGCAGACCTTTTTCATGCTAAAAACAGTAGACAGTAAAAAAAAAAAAAAAAAAAAAGTTGAAAATGTAAAGAAAAAATCACATGTCCTCTTCAAGTTTACTGAAGAGACACAGTAACCGTACATGATGAAAAAATTTAAATTAGGCTTTTATTTATATGAACATTGATCATTGCACACACATAGAGCACATCAAATATGGTCAACAGAAGCTCAAGCAACCTGCTTGATGAGTGGGAAACAATGAAGCTTGTTCTCAAGCAAGTACGGATATGGTTCACATGGATTTATTTTATGATCTCTTTAAGTGTCAATAGAGGGACAGAAATCCCTTAGGCTTCATTAAAAATATCCTTATTTGTGTTTTGATGATGAACGATGAAGTCTTTGTGTTTGGAACAACACGAAGATGATGAAAGAATTTCTATGCTTTGGGTGAACTGTCTCTAAGTGTTACATGCTGTCATTTAAATCAAACAGGCACACTTGATTTTGATTAAACGTGTAGTTACCGTGAGCTTGAGCCTCCAAGGATCGGACTTGATTGTTCAGTGCATCCCACAGATGCTCGATTGGATTGGACTCAAACTCATTGTTGTGCTCCTCAAACCATTCCTGATCTATTTTTGCTTTTTTAGGGTGCATTATCCTGCTGAAAGAGGCCACAGACATCAGGCAATACCGTTTCCATGAAAGGCTGTACATGGTCTCCAACAATGCTTAGGTAGGTGGTACATGTCAAAGTAACATCCACATGGATGGCCGGACCCAAGGTTTCCCAGCAGAACGTTGCCAAAAGCATTAAACTGCCTCCGCCGGCTTGCCTTCTTCCCATAGTGCATCCTGGTGCCATGTGTTCCCCAGGTAAACACGGACCCCACCATCCACGTGATGTAAAAGAAAACGTGGTTCATCAGACCAGGCCACCTTCTTCCATTGCTCTGTGGTCCAGTTCTGATGCTCACATACCCACTGCTGGCGCTTTCGGCGGTGGACAGGGGTCAGCATGGTCACCCTGACTAGTCTGTGGCTATGCAGCCCCATACGAAAAACAAACTGCGATGCACTGTGTATTCTGACACCTTTCTATCAGAACCAGCATTAACTTCTTGAGCAATTTGAGCTATAGTAGCCCGTCTGTTGGATCGAACCACACGGGCCAGCCTTCGCTCCACACGTGCATCAATGAGCCTTAACCGCCCATGACCCTGTCTCTGGTTCACCACTGTTCCTTCCTTGGACCACTTTTGATAGACACTGACCACTGCAGACCAGGAACACCCCACAAGAGCTGCAGTTTCGGAGATGCTCTGACCCAGTCGTCTAGCCATCACAATTTGGCCCGTCAATCTCGCTCAAATCCTTACGCTTTCCTGCTTCTAAGACATCAACTTTGAGGACAAAATGTTCACTTGTTGCCCAAAATATCCCACCCACTAATAAGTGCTGTGATGAAGAGATAATCAGTGTTATTCACTTCACCTGTCTGTTCTCATAATGTTATGTCTGATCGGTGTAGATAACAGATTATTGACAAAAGCATTTGAAATGATTCAAACTCAGTGGCTCCAGCCCATTTAAGTGTAACACAAATCATGACTAACCAATCAGCACTGAAAGAATGACTTTAAGTATTGTAAATCACGTTTTCTGCATCTGCACTGAGTTCAGAGCCAATTTTAGCACATTCCCTAGAAAAATGGATTAAGCTATCACACAAAAAAAAAACTGTGGTTTGAGGAGTTGCATTACTCCCCAGAGTCTCATCGCTCCAGCTCAACAGGGGATTTGGCCTTCTGCAGCCCTCTGGATGGGGTCTCTTTAATCAACAACACTTCATTTAATAAAAAGACATCATGGCATTCACACAGAGGCGGTGTTCTCCTGCAAGCAATTTGAGTAGCATCACGATTTTAACTGTAACAGTAAATTGTGTAATTGTTGTAAGATTCCCAAATCCACCCTCACTTCATCCTCCCTATCTTTCTTTCCTGGCTGTGTAACTTTTTATTGTTATAGGTTTTATTTCACATCTTTAACTGGATTAAATTGTCTCCTGGTAGTGGTGTAAACCTCAAAAAGGCCAGCGTTCCATTCCTGCTGTCAGCATCACAGACACTTCCAGGAAGCTCAGCTTGTAAATCGTCCCATGGCCTGTCTGAGACCACCTGAGTCATATGCCCAACACATCAGCCCAGCATTTCATGTATTGACTCTAAAAGCTCCAAGACCACGTCAGATGAGTCCACGCTGCTTGTCTTTTTGTCTGTTTATTTGAGTTTGCGGGCTCTTTTGTTTGGCAGCCATGACAAGGGGGGGTTTCAGCGTAACACGAACAACTACGAACAACTCAAAAAAAAAGTGTTAAATCAGAGAGAACAAAAGTTCTTTTACTGTATTACGTGATATTGTGGAATGTGAAAATCCTTCACAGTTTGATTCCTCTTGTAAAGTATGTAATCTGATTTTTATGATGACTTCAGTATTCACAAACACTATCAAAAACCAAATGCCTCCAATGTCCAATCATAAAAAAAGTGTTATACACTCTTGTATTCAAAGTTAAACATGTCAGTATCTTGGATTCAACAGCAATCAGGCTCAGACTTTTATTGGAGAAGCAGATTCAAACAACAAAACGATAACATTGTTTTGTCCTTTGAATCTGCTTCTCTAATAAAAGTGCACGTGGATGGATGATATTTCTCCTTTTGTTGCCTTTAAAAATATGGCTGCTGTTCTGATGGTCTAGGCAAACATGGGAGGAAATTTCTCATCTGTGCCTTTGTGTTCAAAGCTGTTGGATTTATTTAGGTAAAGAGAGCACATAGAGGACACGATGCATGAATACTTATGGGATTACACCACCAACACAAAACAATAGTGACATGACGTGACGTGCAGCCAACGATGGTGTCCCACACTCAATTTACAAGTCCGGCTCTGTAAACACTTGGCCACTGCCCACATTTAATGTATTCACTCTCTAAAAGCTCCAAGATCACATCAGATGAATCCACAATGAATCCAACAGAGTATATTAATTGCAAGTTGTTGGTATTTAGTTACTTGTTGGGGAACGTCTAGGTTACTAATGTAACCCCCGTTCCCTGAAGGAGGGAACGGAGACGTTACGTCGAACTGACGTAATGGGGTCTCGCTTGGGAGCCCAATCAGCTCCACGTAGTAAAAAACGAGCCAATGAGAATTGGCCAGTGAGATTTACATGCCGGGCCCCTCCCCCGGCATCCGGGTATAAATAGAGCATACGCACTTTCATTCTTATTTTGCTGAGGAGCCGAGAAACTGATCTTGGCCGTTCAGCGGTGACTCAGTGCTATGGCAAGGGGACGTAACGTCTCCGTTCCCTCCTTCAGGGAACGGGGGTTACATTAGTAACCTAGACGTTCCCATTCAGTCAGTCATGTTCGACCTTACGTCGAACTGACGTAATAGGGTCCAATGGAAAACGCCATAGCAACTGAACCACGTCACGAGCGTCGGGGAAGCAGATGCTGGCAGGCCTAGGCGTGCCACCTGCAAGTGCTACCGCAATGTCGTAACCCCCCAGCGCCCGGAGTACATTAAGTATTGACTGAATATGCCTACTTCCCTAGTATGAAAAAAAAAAACATCAAATGTAAGATGCCAAATACATATTCATAAAACAGTAGATGAAAAATATTGGAATACATTCCACTTTCCACCAGATTTTAAAGCACAAATGTGATGAACACTTTACTATTTACTGCCACGAAGGGCATGAAAGTGTCGTCAATGTCTAATGACACGATCCTTTAGAAATCATTCTATTAATATGCTAATTATTTGACATTTCTTAGTCAGAACATCCTGTTTCTTCTCTTTTCCTCTCTTGTAATCTTACTCCTACTGTTCATTAGAAAATGTAAAAATCTCATTTTTGTCCCTGGAGGTTGTCTAGTCAGTCTTTCCACTCGGCAACATCCCTTCTATACAAAACCACTCTGTTTGTCAGAAACAGAGAGCACAAATAGGGTGTGATAGAGATGATACAAGCCACACATTATTCAGGCTTAAGTGCCTGACCTCTGAACTGCAGCCGTTTGGGTACTCAAGGGCCACTGCCAAATGAGGACAGGAAGAAGGGAGTAAGTAGGATGAGAGGAGAGAGATAGAGGATGCTTTGTGCACTCTAACAAAAGTTGCTTTCTTTTTCAACTCAATTTAGTGTTGTCTCACTTGAACCTTTTAGAAATAAGTCTATTTTGGGCTACATCCTGGAAAACACACTGTCATCTCTGTACCAAAACCTTAGGAGACCCTTCACATGGGTAATGATTATCAATCTCATCTTTCTGCTTTCTGCAAGGCTCATTCACAGACAATTTTTTGTGTGTCCCCATTACTTTCTACTGTTATAATTAGCAAGAATAGTAACAAGAAATTAGATTATTTGATAATTTATATAAGCCAGCCAGATAGATGGATAGATGGATAGATAGATAGATAGATAGATAGATAGATAGATAGACAGACAGACAGACAGACAGACAGACAGACAGACAGATAGATAGATAGATAGATAGATAGATAGATAGATAGATAGATAGATAGATAGATAGATAGATAGATAGATAGATGCTGTCTTCACAGGTTTTTGGAATTATCATCAGTGATGTGGAAAGTTACTTTTAAAAGTAATCATGAAAAGTAACTAATTGTGTTACTTAGTTTTCATGAAAAGTAGTGCGTTACATTACTTTTGCATTACTTTTTCTCATCTGGGTTGGGCTTCATTGCTTGTTTGTTTTTTAATAACAACAAAAAAAGTTATATTTTGGCAAATGTAAAGGCCCTTTCACACCAAAAGTGAATGAATAAGCCTCAGACTGAGTGAAATGTATATTTACACCTGTACAGTAGAGGGCGCACCTCAAACAAACCTTTCAGCTGTGCCGCCATTCTGGATTAAAGAAGAATAGGATACAGGAGAAGGAAGTTCAGCAATCTTATTTCTAAATCTAATCTAAAGTCATTTTTGGTAATTAGTATGGCTGAATTAGATCATTGAAGGTCTGCAGCAAAGACATTGGTTAATAAAGTGAGATTAATTTAAAATAATTATTACAGGTTTCTGTAAAATTCAAAGATTGCATTTCACTGTTTTTATTCATTTTGAGGAATTCTGAATGTTTTTGTGCAAGTGAGATGAGTAAGAGTTTTAGTCTAGAGCTACAATAACCATTATTTTCCCACAGCGCTGCACTTTATTTCTCTCAACATGGGGACAGGAGAGCTGTCAGTCAATAAATGTCAAAAAGTAATTTAGATTGTTGTAAACTGAAAAAGTAATGCATTACTTTACTAGTTACTTGAAAAAAGTAATCTGATTACATACTGTAACTCAAGTTACTTGTAATGCGTTACTCCCAACGCTGTCGTAAATACGAGTTTCCTGGGTAAAAAGTTGCACATGAACGCCCTCTTGTCTCGAAACTTAAATGCGATAAGCCCGTAATCACGACTTCAGAAGTTCCCATAGCAAGTGAAGGCATCTTTAATCACAACTCAAATAGAACAGGTCAGGGTGCCTCTTTGGTCTTTAACCAGAGGTATGAAATGACACAAAACTAAATTCAAAACTTTTACACAAACTTGGAACACATGCATATCTGATAACATCTCAAAAATATACAGACTATGATGCTTTAAGTGTCTGTGGTGGTCATCTTTTTTCTATAGTGGTTACAATCCCAGATATTTTGAGCCTAAGGTGAGAAAAGTTACTGAACGTTTAGCATACAAAAAAAAAATCCAGAGAAAGAGCCAATCTGAGTTTTTAAAGAAACCAACTGACATATTGTACAGTCAAACATACTATGATTTCACTATGATCTGGGAATGAGCAATACAAAATGCCGGAAGTGCATCAGGAAGTGCATCTGAAAAGTTAAGAACATATTCCACAATCCAAGACTTTCGCCTGAAGGAAAGTGAATCAAAATGAATCATTAGCTTAGAGATTCCCATGCCTCTTACTTCACATTCAGAATTCCAAAGTGATGACATACACAATAGCTCAGTCTGTTAGAAAACAGAACGATTTGACACAGTGCTCGGTTCGAATCGGTTGCGGCAGGAAGCATTACTCAGAGAAATTACGTGACGCTGTCTGTCATCGTGACTTCCTACATTCTTCAGCAAGTGCCAAAAGATATAAAGCATGAGCCTTTTTAAAAGTAATATGCATTTTGATCAGAACACTGAATCATGGTGAGCAGTGGCAAATTATGAAAATGTGAGCATCCCATCTATGTCCAAAAAAAAAAAAATCCTATGAATATGATAATTCAGTAATACTAACAAAAGTACCATTGCATTATCAACTGAAATCCCTGTAACATGATACTGTCCACATTAGCTTTTTAATAGCAAGATTAACTTCATAATACTTCAAACCCAAAGCTACGTGTGCAAGTTCTGACTTGCCTTATCAAATCATTCAGTGTTAGTAACAATAAAACAAGCTCGAACATTCATATTTCACAACAGCATTTACCTGTATGACTGTTTCATCATTAGCTTTTGCTTCTTTATGGAAACAGAGGAAATATTGTGAAACTTACAAAATCCAGGATTTATTTTCCTGTGGTTAATTGAATAACAACTAAACATGTCTGTTTTGGATGAACGCATTTAAATCTAATACATCAGCCCTTCTTTAGTCTTTCAGCCATCACATGCTCAATGATGCTAACGATGTCACAGACGGTGACCGGATCACTTGACCAATCAGCTCTCCTTTACACTCCCCATCCTAAGCTTCTGTAAAGCCTATCCAGTGTCAGGGTCAAAGGTCATGACCCAGTCACTGTGGCAACAGCACGATTTACAGCAGCGCACCAGTTTCCTGTTTGCACAGAGGTCTGTGCCAGCCAAACCAAAACAGCCCCTGCTAGGAGCGATGGTTTAGTCTTACAGGGGACAGAGACAGAGAGGCTCAGGTACGATCATCATGCTCTAAGCCTATTTTTCATCCCTTTTTCTAGCCAAGAAAAGTATTATGATTATAGTGAACTTAGAGAGCTGAGGAACTCTGATACTGCTACTGAAAACAAACGCATGCTTTTCATTTGTACACCACAACTGCATTTACACTTTATTTTGATGGTCCAGTTTACACATTCTGTTGACTATAAGTAACATGTAGGTGCAACATTAACTCTCAATGTTAGTAGATTATTAGTAGACTAGTATGGTTAGGGTTAGAATAAGTTGACATGTAGTCAGTAGAATTTCTGTATGTGAGTACAGTATATATATATATATATATATATATATATATATATATATATATAGCATGTAAAATAAGTATTGAATACGTTCACACTTTTTTTTATTATACAAAGTTCCAATGCAGCAATCATAATATTACAATCCATTAAAAAGTTATGTGTAATAAAGTGAAATGACTTGGGTAAAAAGTATTGAACACACTAACTGAAATTGTATTTAATAGTTGGTAGAAAAGTCTTTTTTGCAGTGACAGCGTCAAGGCGCATCCTGTATGACCCAACTTTAAATCCTGAATACTCTGAATTTTGATCTTCAGTTCCTTCAACAAATGCTCTGTTGGGTTTAGGTCTGGTGATTTACTGGGACATTCTAACAACTTTATTTTCTTCCTCTGGAACCAATTCAAACTCTCCTTTGCAGTGTGTTTTGGATTGCTGTCCTGGTGGATAGTCCACATCTTCATCATCCTGGTGGATGGCAACAAATTTATCTCAAAAATGCCCAGTACATGATTCCATTCATCTTCCCTTCAATAATATTGATGGATCTGCCAATACCATGAGTAGAGAAACAGCCCCGTACCATGATGCTTCCACCTCGATAACATCACTGTTGGTGTGGGGTCATATTCAAAGCCATTTCTCCTCCAGACAAGACATGTGGTATTGTTGCCAAAAGATCGATTTTTGACCATATTAAATTCTCCCAGTAGTTCAGACCTTTCCAAATGTTGTGTAGAAAACTTCAAATGAGCTTCAACAGATCTTTGCCTCTACCCATCATGAGATGTCCAATACTTGCATTCAGAGGTGGGTAAGCCTTTTTCTAACCTAACAACATGCACCCAACTGATTTTGCACAGGTAGGAGGTTGAACTACGTAGTGAAATCTGTTGTTTTCTTGACTTGCCTTGCCTTAGTGTACTGATTTTTCTTAATGTGTTCAATACTTTTTCATTTCACTTTATTACACATAACTTTTTATGGATTGTAGTATTATGGATTTCCTTATTTTTAATTTCTTGAGCTAATACCCTTGAGCTAATTGGTGCATTGGAACTTTGTATAACATAAAAAAATGTTAACATATTCAATACTTATTTTACCCGCTGTATATATATATATATATATATATATATATATATATATATACCTTATTGCTTTTATAAAATGGTAACCACACAATATAAATGTTAAAGCAAAAAATATGTATCAGTGCTACTTTCATGAAGTAAACTTCTAATAAAAGCCTTCCTTCTGCTGGAAAAAATAGTCCCTGACCATGAACTGCAACAGAAGTTACATTATTACACCATTAGATGGCGACACGGACTGTCTTTATCAGTGTGTCAGTGAGTAGCGAAGACTTTTAAATTGAAAGATTGGTGTGAACACAGAACAAGGCGGAACTGACGCTTTGACTAGAGCCGTCAGTCATGGGAAAACCCCTTAACTGTTAAAAGGACAAGATAATTCATCAGACATTTAAACAGATTTTTTATTATGAACATGACCTTAGGAAAATTCTAAATCTGAATGCAGGTAATAAACTCGCTCACTCAATCTCTTTTTCACAATACTTTTTAATACAGTAAGCTTCAATTAACAATATCAATTGAGAACAAACATTTTATGCTGTGCTTTATGCTTAGTGGTTGCTAAGGGTGTTTTGTAGCGATACACAAAACTGTTGGGTGAAGTGGTCATAGCCGTTATTCACACAACATATATAAAACACAGCTATTGACCAATCAGAACCAAGGACAAGAACAACCCATTTTATAAATATACTGTTTATGTATATATATATATATATATATATACATACTGTTGTCACATCCATGAAAAATGTCCATTATAAATAAAAGGATAATCTTTTAAACATCTTGCTTTAAACACACATCTTGCTAAGTTCCTAGTTCCACATGTTAATGGTGTTTTAGACACATATAGTTGCTAAGGTGTCTGTTATTATGATTTCAGGAGTGAATCGTGTTCCGTACACACATGGAACGATAGTTTAGGAGATATTTAAATGCGGTTGTCACTCCTGACATTTTACAGTGTGAACGTGGCCTATTGACTCTGACACACTCATGAGGGTCTACAGGAGTCCTCATTATGATTTCATTTCCTGTTTGCCAAAGTTTACCAAATGTGACCCTGGACCACAAAATCGCACGGGTATATTTGTAGCAATAGCCAACAATACATAGTATGGGTCAAAATTATTATCGATTTTTCTTTTATGCCAAAAATCATTAGGATATTAAGTAAAGATCATGTTCCATGAAGATATTTTGTAAATTTCCTACTAAAATAGTTGAATCTTGGCTAAATATAAACTATCATAACAAGTCATACATCAATGAATTATTTATTCAGCTTTCAGATGATGTATGAATAAAAACGGGTCATTTCAAAAAATTGATTATACATCAATGCTTATTTATTCAGCTTTCAGATGATGTATGAATAAAAAAGGGTCATCAAAAAATTGACCCTTTTAATTGGTTTTGTGGTCCAGGGTCACAAATAGTAATAAGCTGTAATAGCTACTATCCATGTGAAGTATTTCAACATTTTTTGCTGCTATCCACTTAAACTCCATAAAGATCAATACAGAAATGCCACATACACACACACACACACACACACACACAGAGAGAGAGAGAGAGAGAGAGAGAGAGAGTGCCCTCTGAACTCCCAAGGCCGTAGTCAATCAGCAGGCCTTCCTGTTTCCAAGGAGCCCAGCGGAACCTCTGCTCATCGTTCGGCTGTCTGTCCCAATAGCACCAATGTCATATCCTCTGAGCATTCGCTTTCAACACAAATACACACACGTGTCGGGTTTTTATATTTTATACAGACTTTCCACAGACATAATGACTTTTATACTGTACAAACTGTATATTATATCCCCTAACCCTAAACCTACCATCACAGAAAACGTTCTCCATTTTTAGATTTTCAAAAAAACAATACAAAACAAAAAAACATAAAAGTATGATTTAGGAGCTGTTTTCCTCATGGGGACCAAAAAATGTCCCCACAAGGTCAAGGATTTCAGATACTGCCAACTTTGTGGTGACATTTTGTTCCCTTAATGTAGGGTTTACGTGAACCACACACACACACACACACACACACAAACCCGCTTGAGCTGCCTCAATGAAATAACGCTAAAAACCGACAGCTGCAGCATGTTGTTTATTTCCCCTTTAGAGTTCTAATATTCTTTATAAACGAATATGATTGTAATTACCAGCATTTTGTTTTGATCAAACTCTGCTATGCAGTATAAGTGGAAAAGAAATTAAAATCAGAATGATGAAACATCAACAAACTTAAATTGTAACGGAATGTAAAACAAATGACCAAATTCAGTAATGCCAAAAAGAAAAAAACATAAGATCACTGAGTTGATGTTTTTGTTCTTTGGATAAGGCGAATTACTAAAGCCATAACTAATGATATTGAACTTTAGGGATAAATCTCAATTCTTCATGGCTAGTGTTTTTACAACGACCCTAGAAGTACTTAAGAGACACTTCAAAATGTCTTTGATTAGATACACAATATATTTAGCATTTATTTTTTAAAGAGATTTAGCACAAGCAGACTTTTCAAAATATTTCCCAAATATTTGATAGGTTTTAAACTGTAAAACAATAGATATTCAGAATTTGGACATGAGTGGAACATGTTCACAGTAAATGTGATGAACTACACCTGCTGGGACACCTGCATGAACTTGAGGTGAACTGACTTCTTACATCCACTAAAAAAATGACACCAGCTGGTTGAAAAATGTGAAGTTTGTTCTGAAAGCTCTTGCCACTGGGTTTGAAGTTTAAAGCCACAGTCTGTATTTTCATAGGCATAGATTGATGATACAGAGAATGAGTGTGGAATCGTTGAACTTGTCGTCATGCCGATGGATCTAATAATGATAATGGGGAAATAATGTTTATGGATGAGTGAATGCATTCATGTTTTTAACATGACTGTGGTGTGAAGCAGGCCGTGGCCGAGAATCGCTAATGAGAGACAGATATCAGTGCCGCACACGAGTCCCGGGGATAAAGAAATGACATTTCATTCTACCGAACTACTCGCAAGTGCTGAAATGCTACTCGTACAGGGCAGTTTATTTGATGAATTAAAACTGTGAGGTAACGCAGTGCTGTTTCACTTGGTCTAATATTACACTATCATGCTAAACTGCATTTGAGTGTGTTGTAATGTTATTCTGTGTATTAGTTTGTTGCCTGTATGAGACTTAACAGTAAGCTAGATCAACATTACTGTATCATACTGATGATATTCTTAAATTTCGCTGTATTGAGCTATATAACATTGATTAGTGTTATGTAGCCTACATTTGCTTACATTGTCTAATAACGTGCAAGAGCGCCGTCTCTGTCATGTCGAAGTTTGACGCAAAGCTTTCGCCATCTCGAAAACGCCACTCCGATATTGATCCTTGTTTTATTTCTCCTTTTGTCCCAAAGTTTATATGCCATGGTCCATAATGTTTGAACGAAACGACAACAGCGTGCTGCTAGATGTTACACAACTGTTCACGTCTGTTGCCATGGTTGCTATGCAGTACAAGCGGAAACCAGGGATAACGCAGATATTACGTCATTGACGGGCGACAAGTGACGACAACAGCGTGTTCTTTAGAATTTCTTTAAATTTACAAATTCTTGGAAACATTTAGGATGATGTAAGTACACAGCAGCGCGAAATCTATAACACTGTGCAAGTGGTTTTTGGATATTTTAATATACAAATCTTACATATTTTGCCTTTAATTCAAACATTTTTAAATGTGACTTTAGTGTCCAAATATTTTTGGGGCCACTTTCTTGTATAAATACGTTTATAACGTATGTGTCATGTCTCAGACACTTCCATGTTTTTTTTTTTGTTTTTTTGTTTTTTTTTCTAAAGTCAGTAAATGAAAAACTTGGTTTCCTTCCTGTACTTTAGAGAAAATAGTAATTATGTCATTTCCAAAGGTGAAAGCTTATGCATACTACCATCTCAACCCTCATGGTGGAGTAAACCCCGTTCTGACAGCCCTCTTTCAGACATTTACATTTAGACAGGAAGAGCTGTCACGGACAGTCATGAGTGAGCTGAAATTAGGGTTTTATTTACACTGTTCAGTGCAGCTGCAGGTCTCGCCAGCACCTTGTTGGGGTTGGACTTTATTTTTCTGGTGATCTAAAACTGTGTCTGTCATGTGTGTATGTGCTGTGCTTGTGTGTAATTTCTCACAGGTGTATGACAAAAACACATCAATGTACACTTTGCAGTTCTCCTTCATCAACCAAAACACACTCACTCATCAGTGAGCAGAACTTCGCCCTTAATGTCTTGCAGGTGTCTCACTTTGATACCTTGTTCACTAAAACATTTCCATATGGAGACTGAGCAGAAAGACTCCAGCTCATTCTAATTGTAAAACATCATTACACACACACACACACACACACACACACAGTTCACAACACTGCTGTCTGCCTGAAGCATCTATACAAGGATTACGGCTTTCATGTTCACAATATGATTCACGATTTTCCAGGAAAGTGGACCTTTCTTATTTGTCAAAAGAAGTCAAACACTTTGATGTATGATCACAGCTAACATTTTTGTTGTAAGAATGTCTTCCTAATGGTTTTATTAAGTTAAGAAAACGTAATCGGCATAAAGTTCTGGGATGCTAACCTTTTTTTAATGTTTTAAGATTAAGAGTTTTTGTCTTGATTGTACAAACTTTTTATTTACATTTTGGTTTAGAACTTTGAGGTAACCTTTACAGAACTTAAGCCAAAGAAAATTACTTCGGTAGATGAAATATGGAAATAAATTACAAATAAAATTGGTAACACTTTACAATAAGGTTCATTAGTTAAACATTAGTTTATGTATTAACTAACATGAACTAACCATGAGCAACACATTTATTACTGTATTTACTATGTTAGTTAATGAAAATACAGTTGTTCATTGTTTGTCATGTTAGTTCACAGTGCATTAATTAATGTTAACAAGATTTTAATAATGTATTACTAAATGTTGAAATTAACATTAACAAAGATTAATGAATGCAGTTCATTATTAGTTCATGTTAACTAATGTAGTTAACTAATGTTAACTAATGAACCTTATTGTAAAGTGTTACCATAAAATTTACAACAAATTTTATCAACATGCAAACAAAACAATTTTAATAAAAAGCATTCAAAAATCTTTTTGGCCAAATGTAAATGAATTTTTGTATCGTTGAATACAGTATATGGTTTTATAAGAATTTATACAAGTGTTCTTTCTGGTTCTCGAATCTGATAGGCTGAGAGCCATGCGATATTCCCCCAGTATCAGCACTCGAACAGTTTCACCATTTGTATCACTTCACTTGCGCCGACTGTCATGGCAGTTGAGGAAATCTACTATATTTTTTACAAATACTACTGTTGTTTTGTCAACAAATGTCGTTTTAGTTTTTTAGATGAGAATGTAGTTATTTAAACCTCAAATATGTGACTCATATATAAACATAGCACTTTTTGTGCAATTTGTTTATAAGCATTCGCAAATGTGAGCCAGGCCATTAGTGCTCGTGTACCCGCAGAGAACAGCTTCATCTTGGCCAGTTCTTCGGGAATTTGCCGCTGGCTCTTATGTAGATAGTAGTTAAACATGATATATAATTAATTTTGGGTATATAAAACGATATACAAACGATGCAAATTAATTTGGGTTAAGGGGAAAATTAAGTTTCCTAACTTTATATTTATGCTATATTTAACTTACTTAATTGTTTGTTTGTGTTTATTTTCTATTATCTAATGGCTATTGTTAATTTAAATATTATTGCTCAATAAATATTAATTTTTATAAATAATATGCCATATTTGGTATTGAGAAAGGGTCCATAAGTTACATTATTATAGCATTAGATGACGGGAAAGTCTGAGTCAGTAGCAAATTGAAAGGAATTGGTTGTAAACAAGGAAGTTGTTTTAGCGCTGTCATCGCTTTCCTCAGTGGACATTCAAACTGATTTTTTATAATGGATATAACATTATGGATATCGACGTGAAGAAGTAAAAGAGCCTTAGTCAAATTGTCAACTTGAGACACTCCGTTTTTGTATCTTATTGCAAGGCTGACATACAGCCTTATCACAAGGCTACTTGTATGATATTGCTTAAGCGTAGAGCATTTAATATGCTACAGCAGGGACTGCATTATGACATCATTACATAAAAAAAGATTTGGGGTTAATTGAAACAAATTGTTCAAACTGAACTGATTCAATCTTCCCATCACTGCTTTATTAAGTGAAGATAAAAATGTTGCATATAGAGAAACGACTTAAGTGATATCATGTAAGATTTGAGAAAGGAAAGAGAGTCTGGACTGTTTGATCTTACATGTGGCATGACTTCATCTAATTGTCTCCAAAAGACTGCCGTTGTCACTGAAATATCCATTTTGTTGTTTGTGCAGCTGAAATGTGTTGATGAGACCTCTGTGTTTTGTCTCTACTTGTTTTGATCACCTCTGGCAGTCTTGTACAAGATGTTCCTGAATATTACTGGACCATGTTTACACCATAGTAAACAAATGGGTCTTATGAATGGAAGATGCAAGACTTCTCAGTCCCGGCCCAATCAAATTACAGATTCATGGTGAGGATAAAAGTAATAAAGTTGCAGCACTGTGTGTACACTTTGAGTACAGACTGATCTAGAGCAGTAAAACTTGCAGTAAATGCTACTTACACTATTCCCAGCTTTATTTTTATAGGATGCACAATGTCTCAACATCTGTGGTGAAATTAGAAACATAAATTATGCAACTTTGGCTGTTGAAAAAAAAATGAGACCTGTCAGGAATGATGGATTTTAAGTACATATTTATCACAGAATTGTTTTTGTAGCTGCTTGTGAGATTGAGCGTATTCGGGCGATACATGGATATAATCACACAAGTAAGAAAAATAAACAGAAAGTTAAATCTGAAATAATTTTCAATTTTAAAGTGCCAAAATATAAGTCTCAGTCCTGTATTTGAAACCTAAAAATACAGTACCGCATGTGTTCAATGAATATAAGTACTCTTTGGTGTGTTTGTTGTCCTGTTCTTAAAACCAGTCTCTGGGTATTTCATTATAAAAACCAACACTGAACAGAACGTACCATCACATAGCAAACGAGATGCCAAAAATACATCTTAAATCTTTCCTTGTACCATTATTGTTCATGTACGTTGCCCCAGTAGCCCTTCACCTCCTTTAACTCTCCACCCTCATCTTGCAGCCACAGGAAACCCTTTTGCACTCTACCATTCATCATCCATAACCACATACAACAGTTTTCACAACCTAAAACACTGCAGTCGAGTCTGATTCCAAACATTATGTCAACTGGCCAGCTCTCGGACAATCAAAATAGCAGAACTGATCCCATTTAGGTGTTCTTGGTTTGGGTCTGCTGCTTAGACCTCCATGGGAGATTTCATTGACCTATAGATAGTGACAGAGCAGTTGGTTTTCTCACAGGATGCGTCAGTCACTCTGTGGCTCTGTGGTTAAACCCTCAATACCACTAAGTGGAGGGTAGATGGTTAGAATTCCCAATGTAACTCCACGGATGTGGATGTCATGGTTGAATGATCTCATGTCTATGACCTATATGTCAAACTAAGTGAGGCATTTAGCCAGTGCTGGCTTGTCAGGGGAGGCACAGCCTACCCAAAATTGTGTGTCGAAAATGGGAGACGGATGATTTAATTTTAATAAAGCCAGAGAGATTTCACAGAGGAGGCTAGTCTCCCTTGGTATCTCAACCACTCAATCGTAGAGAAGTAAATTACTTAATTCTATGGATAATGTACCAACTACCTTAATTGACCCTTCGCAAAGACCCGCCCCCTTTAGTTACTGTTGCTTTGTCCGACAAGTCATGCGCTCTCACGCCACACATCATGTTCTCACGAAGTGAAAAATACATCGCAGAGCAAAGAGGACACTGACAACGCGTCGACAGACATATGAAACAGTTTCATATTTAATATATCGTAATTTTTTAAATAAGTTTAGTGGCTCTTTAATGTGTCGTGACAGATCACTGTATCTCCTTCAATCGGCACGTGAAGCAACTCTTCATACTAGTTCATTTATAGCATCAAATAAACATGAATGAACATCAGAAGGCATGTTGTTTCAAGACGTGAGTACACACAATCTTTGAAGTTCAATTTCAGCAACGTTAATCTACTAACTCCCCTGATTGCTTTGTCAGACAAAATGGCGAATTCGGGGTTATGATTGGTCAGATCGCCTGTCAATCAAACTGTTTGCGAAGGGTCAATTGTGGAGACATACTGAATATTTGGTCACCAACAAAGCTACCATTCAGACAGCAGCTACAAATTAAAAATGAAGGAAGACTCCACGCCTAAAGATGGAGATGGGCTACAGCAATCAGCTGTTTAAGTACAAACTGAATGTTTGAAATTATATTTGTATTGTGTATTGTGTTTGAACGCTGTGTGTCCACATTGTTGAGAACAACCAGCTTATTACGATAAAAATCCACTCACTCATTTTTTTATAATTCCCACAAATCAAAAAATCAAGAAGCCTCACCCACAACCGGTGACGATCTGCTCTATTAGCATAGACACGGACCAGAGAGAGAAGCACAGAGTCTGCCGTTTCTGTATTCTCGCTGGAGCAACTGGAGTTGGGAATTAAGACTTCAGAAGTGGGAAATAAGAAATTTCTGATAGCAGGTGACGGCACCAGGAGATCAGAGTATTGTCTTTATTTTTATCCCACCATGCTCACCATCTGCGTAATTCATAAAAGCGCATTTATTATACATAGTACAGTCAGATGACTGAACAAATAAGGCTGAACACCGCTACTGACAGTTTCTGACATTTTCAGTGCGTGAGATTGTCCTGTTTTGTTGTTGCCGGTATCCTGAAGCATGAGCTCTTGAAGCTCCGCCCTCTGCTTGAAAGGGGCTGGGAGCAGCAGCTCATTTGCATTTAAAGGTACATAAAAATTACAAATTTTTGTAGGGTATATATTGTAGGGTATTTTGAGCTAAAGCTTCTCACACACACACACACTCTGGGGACATTAGAGACTTATTTGACAAAAAAAGATAGCAAAAGTGACCCAAAAAGCCATTTTCAGGCAGTTAAGCAAAATAAATCAATAAAATAAAATCTGACTAGGACGTACAATAACAGTTTGTGTATTTGTCATTTTGTGCAGATGCAAGTTGTAGTATTAGTTTATGTTGTGTATATATACACTGTATGTGATCATCTCACATTTTTCAAATGCTTTTGGGTGAATTAATGATCCTGCTAAACAAGAGCTTCAGTTTAACAGTGGCATGACTATAAACTATATAAGGATGTGCCATTGTCGTTTTACTAAGGTAAAGGTCAGGGTGTAGGGTTGGATTGGTGGTTAGTATTTGTTTCAGAGTTATACAGGCATTTAGCACTGTGATGGACAGAACCAATGAAATCGACTGCAGGGCGGAGTTTGACCTTAACTGGTTTGGGGAAAAATATCACACTGAAGTGTTCATTCGCTGTTCAGCCTCAGCTCTCACAGCTCAAGTGGGTCAATCTCCAACATTACCTATACTATGATTTAAAACATTTTATTTATTAGATGTTCATTATGTCTTTTTATTTTTAGATCTAATAATTAAAATCATTTAATTATCATCATGATACAAATTTTTTGTCTCATTTTCATTATGTTTGATGAAACAAAAACTTATTAGTGAACATGTGTTAGTAATTTGGTTGCTTTAATTTAGTGTATCTTTGAGCATTAGTAGTCCTCTTAGAGTACGTTAAATGGTATGTGGACAGTCTTCTCTCAGTTTCTCTAAATGATGACCACAGCTGAGGAACACTAGTAGCATTTCCATATGCCACAGTCTGAGTGACACATGGGCTGGATAGTTAGCAACTCTGACTAACACTTTAGAACCCTGAAGCGCCAGAAACACACTCATCTTGACATAAAAGCACTAGGAGAGTTTAATCAGAGTTGATCAATGAAAAAATCAGGATATCTTCCAGACATTTTGAAGGGTTGGGCAATGATGTTTATTTCCCAAGCTAGCAGGGTGTGGAGACATTTGGGTTACCACACTGATTGCAGTATTCTGCTCTAGACAGAGAACAAACCGTGTGCTTTGCTTAATTTACTCTGAATTTGAAACATTGTAGCATAAAGCAAGATTCCCACAAGAATCGCCAAAGTCTGGAAACAAGGAACAATTTTTTCATGTCTGAGAAAAAGAACAATCATCTTGCAAGAATGTTTTCGTTTACTAATCTTTTTTACATTGAAATTTTTCTCTAATCCCCATTTAATGTACAGAGATAACTTTAAGTAAGCTAATTTATATGTTGAATGCCATTACAAGCCAAAACAATGCAGCTCAATCAAAACTTTCACTTTAAGATCACCTGAGGACGCCATATACTGTACTTAAGTGCAAACTGAATGTAATGTTTCGGGACACTTAAATGCATGTTAAGTACAATTAAATGAAAATGTATTCTAGTTTAAATTCATAATAAATGCAATTAGTTGAACTTCAGAGTGATTTTTGACCGACTTAAGTAGGGCTTATATACATATTTATTCATAATTCATTTCATAATGACTTCTGTTTTCTTTGAAGCATTAACTTTGAATACTGTTAATGGAAAACTAAACTGGAATATATTGAAAAACTATTAAAATCATAATCAAATGCTTCATGTGCTTTAGTCTTCAAACCATGAAAACAGATAATTATATATCATTGTTATATATATATATAAATAAATGTGTATATATATATATATATATATATCTGATAGCTTTGATGTCCTCTAGTATAAACGGTCTGCTATGCTGAGCCTGCAGCCAGTGTCCCATCTCCGCCTCCTCTATTTCTTCAACTATTATCACGCTCTCACGTTACCGTCTTCCCTCTGGCTCTCTTTAGCAGATTTACAGTAGGGGCCTTTAATACAGGAGAAGACAGACCGGAGCTAAAAGAACCAATGTTACAAGACACCGAAGCAGCCCACATGTGGCACAGGTATCAGTTAGAGGGCAAAGAGGAATAATATTAGTTTGCACCTGTCAGAGAGAGAAAGTTTTTCAAAGTCAGCGAGGAGCCATCTATCATATCAGAGCCACTGAGTCTAGTCCACTGACAGGAAGGCAGAGAAGAGTTAACCGAGACAGCGAGGGTGGGCTGATTACGCTGACCTCATGTGTGTGAGCGTGTGGAAGCTGCAGGGGCCTCATGAAATCGATCGTGTTTATACCGTTCTCTGGCTGGCATGTGGAAAGTGAGCCTCTTGTATTACGAAGTATGATCAAACTGCATTATGCAGAAAGGAAAGCAGGAGAAAAAAGCAGTTTCTCTCACACAAACAAAGAAACAAACACAAAATAATCAGTGGTGTTCTGAAATGAAGAGGCAAAGACTCACACTACGCACGGTTGCCTTGAACCCAGCCAGAGTTCGAATAACCCCCCCCCACACACTCCCCCCGCTGGCCTGCACTCACACTTCACTTAACGTGTCAGGCCGGAGTATGCTTACATCATATAATGAAATGAAATGTCTACGTCATTTTCACTTGATTGTGCTGCACGTATCACAAGATTATTACGAAGACTGATGTTAACGGAATTTTAATTCCTCAATTCCTATTCATCAATAAGGTGAGAATCAGACCCATTATGAACCCAAACACACTCGAATTAATTACATTAACTGAAAAGTGTACTATCCAAGTGGCAATAAAAATGTTTGCCGTCATAATAATGACAGTAGCGCACATAAAAGTAGTGGCTGCACGGTTAGTGCTCACACTGCACGTGTACCGCATTTTATAGACACACTTTACACTTTCAACTTTTCTAACCATTTCTAAACCATTCCAAACCTGTATAACGTTCTTTAAAATATCAAATTTGGAAGTTTTGTTTCTTGTTCAAATTAAACTGATAAATTACTAGAACTTTTAGGCACTATACCAAAACATGAGTTATCAGCATTCAGATTTAGAGCATGCATGAAGACCTGAACCACTTTAGTGAAACTGAATGACAAATGAAAGTCCCAATATCCTCCTGAGCTGGTGACCCAGAAATCCAAGCAGCGAACGAAATTTAAATCAACACTCTACAGGGTTCATCTTAGTCCACCGCTCGCAGGGGGAGATGCCATGTTTGTTGATTCATTTACTCAGCGGAAAAAAACAATAAATCTCGCTAATAAGAAAAGACCTCCTCGTTGGTCATCCAATTTCTCTGCACCCCTGGTGTCTGAGGGGCCAGAACAGCCCTCAGGCACATGTTGTGGCCCAGCTACTTTTGCGTTGTGAATTATGAGAAGGGGATGTGGTAGGGATTGTGTGAGTACAGAAACAACTCCAGTTTGAAGACCATCTTTTGTTGGTGTTGCAAGCTTCATGGAGTTAGATCTTTACAGTTGAAGTGAGACTTTTGTTAAACATTTTCTTCTATCCTTCCCCCATTGGCACAACCCATAGCAGGAATTTGGGCGAAGCATTTAAAAAATCTTGCAGACCCCAAACTTTTGAACGTTATAGTGTAATGTTGTAGTAAAATTCATTTCATTTACTCTCCCCTATAAGTCATGCGGGTAGCACAGTAGTCTCAGTCTCAGACGTCACACCCACGTACCATTGGCTGAATGTCTGATGCATATGGCAGAATTAGAAACACTTCAGGAGTTTCGAAGTCATCATCTGATTGGTTGAATTCTACAGAATTTATGGGAGACGAGTTCGTCGTGTTCTTTAACGGTCCCCTTGGAAACAAACTGGGAGAAGCAAGCCGTTGTGTTTAGTTTAGCTCAGGATCAGGATCAACGAAGTTTGCGGCATAGACTCTTAAAAATACGTCCAAGAGTTGTACACTCCAGTCTGTTATTGTAGGGACATCGAAAGTTACATTTTCAAATCGAACTGTGATTGGTTGCTTTACACGTAAGTCAGATGGCCTATGGGCGACCCTTGGACCAATGAAAGGTGTGATGGAGTCCAGACCTTTGACTAGTTAAGCCAGGAAGCCTTTCGTGGATCCCAAAATATAGGTGAATTGGAAACGCTAAATAGTCTATAGGTGTAAATATGAACCTAAAAGATTTCTTGACCATAAAAATCAACAATATGCACCAGACATTATAGTGATAGTCAAATGTCTGGTTTAAGAGACACATTGTTATTGATACAAAATGTTTAAACCAAAGGCTTATACCAAGGCTTCTACATCAAAAATAAAACGTGTTTTTCTTTGGAGAGCATTATACTCAATACGCCATCTTTTCAGGATTTACTGTATCCATCAGTTGAAACAAAAACAAAAACTGAAATCAATCCTCATGAAGCCCAAATCTAAACCATCTGAAGCATCAAAGCCATGTTCTTGATCTTTAGACTACAAACTTTGTCTGGCATTATTTGAAAGGGTCAGATGTAAGATGTGGGTCTAGAACAGAAGCCCAACTAACACGTGCAATGGTTAAGAAATTCTGCACCTGTCAAACAAGTTCTGTATTTTCCATGATTGGAAAAAAACAATATCTGAGGCTTTGACAAGAACTTCTCATCTCGAAAACAAAATTCTGCCGCCCCAAAGCTTCAAAATCTTCTTAAAAGCCCTCAAAATCTCCCTGCTTTGAATCACAAGATGAGTATTCCCAAAACAGGACACATCATTTGCTCTTCAGTGCATTCAAAAAACACAGGCCCATCTGAAAAACTATTGTTTTGGATATCTCCAGTGGGGCATTTGCTTCAACAACTCTTGAAACATATGCTTCTCAAACGTGAACCATGTGTCGGTGTCCAGAATGGCTGTATTTATCCTAAATGAGAAACAGGGGTGTCATGGAACCTGCTGGCATGTTGGTGCCTTCAGGGCAGGTCCATACTAATGTTTTTATTTTAAAAGCATCTGAAATACCCCTAAGTATGCTCAGAGAGGAGAGAGGGGGCCTTTTTGGGAGAGCGTGAAGAATCTAAATGTACTGAAGAATTGAATTTCTAGCATTTGGTCATCTTCTAGGTTAGTGGAACATGCATTTTGCATTAAATAGGATATTTTGAACCTGGATTCGATGTGATATACAGTTCAAGGACCAAAGCGGCTTTTAGCTTTCACCACCAAAATGTCACTCTGGTGTGGTATTCAACTTGTTTCAAAGGATTTCATTATTTTGCCCAAGATCTTTTTATGGTTTCATCATTTACTAATCCTCATGTGGTTCAAGTCCTGCTTGGAACAAAAAATATGGAATCAAAATATCAGTGTAATTGCATTATTGTAGCGTATGTATAATTGAACTATATTGCATTTTAAGTACTTCTGTGTTTTGTATCATTCAAACACATGATAACATCTCATATTTGTTGAGGAACTGAGAAAGGTTAAAACTTGTTGATGCCATGGAGCCCTTCCTAAAATATTGACAAAGCTACACTGCATATTTCATGTATAAAGAAACTAATTTATACTGTGAAAAATAAAAATATAATGTCCGAAATATTATCTGAAAAATATTTGTATTTAATTTCGAGTAAATTATCACATCTTATGCGTCAATAGAATAAAATAATTTGTAATTTTATTTTATAATACTTATAAAATGTTATTTATTTGTTTAATAATTTTTCTATGAATACTTTAAATACAATCTTGTTTAAACTACTCTACGCTGTCAACATGTTTTTTAATATTATACACGCAGTACACACATTTGAGCGCGTCTTTGAAACATGGTGCATTGAAGCAATATCCATTCAAAAGTTTGGGGTCGGGAATATTTAATATATTTCAGAAAGGCTGCATTAATTTGATCAAAAGTGACGGTAAATACATTTAAAAATTTCTATTTAAAAAAAAAAATCTGTTCTCTTCATTGAGGAATCCTCAAACATGTATCAGGGTTTACACAAAAATATTAAGCAGCACAACACTGATCATCAGAAATGTTTCTTGAGCAGCAAATCAACATATTTCAATGATTTCTGAAGGGTCATGTGACACATCATCACTGTGGCAGAAAATTCGCAGCCATTGCATCATCACATTCAGGGAAATGCTAAGGGAAAACTCATTACATGAAACGTTGTGGTGATTGCCCAGTGATGAATACGAGTCATGCACTGACTCTCCGACTGCAGCATGGGTTAACTGAGTCGTTCTGTTGAGTGAAAATGACTTTACACAGGGAAATGAGTTTCCACTTTCTGTGGATGTGTTTGCTGTAATCAAAGGCAGCGCAGTTCCCATAAAATGAAGCAAGCGTACACACGGGGAACGTTTCGCCTAATCACCGTTTCTCTCCAACTGGCTTAGTGAATAATTGGACCACTGTTTACAGTTTATTTGGCCGATCTTGAGTGTGGATTAAACGACCTCCACAGCTGTATGCCCAGGAATATGGATCTATAGATAGAGACCAAGAATAATAATCATGGAGCATAAAATTCTAGTTGGCTCTTGCACACAAGATTGTAAAGACCATTATTGTAAACATTTTTTTTTATCCTACATTCAAAATGAACTCACAACCATGTGTTTACTATATTCGTACCATTATATACATAAACATGACACGCTAACCATGATCAGCACAATCTAATCAAGCCAAGTTAGTTTTAATTTCTTTCCCACTTTAAACATTTTGTCTCCCAAAAAGCTCAAAACCCCTCATATTAATAGTAAAATCTGTTTTTAACATATTTTTTTGGAATCAATATTACTAAGAAACTGTGGAAGCTTGCTTCCACCACAGAGTAAAAAGATAAAAAGATTTTCTCAGAAAATGTTTTCTCAGAATTGTGAACTATAAACACAATTATGAGTTATGGTCTGAATTGTGAGATAAAAATGTCACAAATACCTTTTTTATTCTTTATATCTTGCAATTGACCCTTCACCGGCAGTTTGATTGACAGGCGATCTGACCAATCATAACCCCGAATCCGCCATTTTGTCTGACAAAGCAGTCAGGGGAGTTAGTAGATTAACGTTAGTGAACTTGAAAAATTGTGTACTCACGTCTTTCTGCACTTGAAACAACATTCCTTCTGATGTCCATTCATGTTTATTTGATGCTATAAATGAACTAGTATGAAGAGATGATCGGTTCACGAGCCGCTTGAACTGAGGAGCTACAGCGATCTGTCACGACACATTAAAGAGCCACTGTACAGTATTTATTGTTTAAACTTTTTTTTAAATTACAATATTTGAATCAATATTTTATTCTTGCAATTGTGAGTTGTGAAATATAACCCTGCAATTCTGAGTGGGAAAAAGGCAGAATTGTGAGTTATAAACTGACATTTTTTCCTCTCACAATTGAGAGTTTAAAATCTCACAATTCTGAGAAAAAACAGTCTGAGTTATAAATTGGCAATTCTTACTATTTAATCTTACTATTTTTTCTGCAATTGCCAATTTATAACTCAGACTTTTTTTTTTCTTCTCAGAATTGAGAAATAAACTCACAATTGTCAGTTATAAAGTCTGAATTGTGAGATAAAATGTCCCCAATACGTTTTTATTGTGTTTAAATCTCGCAATTGTGTCGCCATTGCGGGTTATAAAGTCAGAGTTGCGAAATATAAATTTGCAATTGGAAAAAGCAGAATTGCGAATTATAAACTGACTTTTTCTCTCTCACAACTGCGAGTTTAAATTGAAAATTTTGACTTTATTTCTCTCAATAGTGAGATATACCTCTTTTATTTTTTATTACGTGCCGGAAACAAGCTTCCATAAGAAGTTATCTAAGGGAAAATTCAGAGAATTTACATGCAACAAAATGCTTTTTCTTAGGGCATGTACAATAAAGATGTACTAAAAATTGAATAGTTTTTCCATCGCATACAGATGACAGTGTCGTCAAAACGATCCCTGTTCACAAGGCTGTGCTATGCATGCCAGGCCAGTAGTGGGCGATGTCACTTTGTAAAGAAACACTACAAGGCTATACGCCGAACACCTAATACGCATGCGCATGACGTCACAATTTGCACAAATTCTCGTTTTTGTAGTTTGTTATTATTTTCAAAAAATAATCTTGCACTTTGAAATCCCACTTTAAATGCTTGCATTTTCAGGCTGCCAAAACGCAGTTGTAGAGTAAATGAATTGCCAAAACACCTAAAAAGTTTTCCATATTTAGTTTAAAATGATTCTGTTAAGTGTGCTCATTTGATAACAGATGTTTTGTGTTTTTCATTTTTCCACTTCATTCATTCCACTTCATTCATTCCGGGGAAATCTTTTCGTAAACAACAAGGATCTAATGGAATTACGATGGTGTAATTAAGAGTGTGAGGAAGCAAAGAGCAGAGAGAGCATGAGAATGAAATGTGTGGACATGAAGCGTGAATTCCCTGTGCATGATGGGTAATTTTATGAGACAGCATGTCTGGAGCACAATTGCGAAATTGTACATGATGGACCCAGTGGGGCAAATGGAGTGGATGGCATAATGTAATGGTGTAGATAATTCCTCCCATCCATCATGGTCTGTCGCTGCTGTAATGGCAGGCCGGTGTACGGTACAGTTGGGAGCAATATCACTTAAACTACAACATATGCTTCAGAGCCTCCAGACATACACTAGATTTCATCATTCATAGCGCAAATGCTGATGTTGGGCAGGTCAGTTTCACACACAGCACGCACACAGCGTCCTGCATGTCACATATTAACACAGTAAACTAATAATAATTCAAGTCAAGGTAACATTTTCTTATTAGAGGCTACACAAAAATGTAACAAGAAACAAGAATGAAGAAATATAAAAATGTGACCCAGATGGATTTGTATTTAAATTTGTTCCTGCGGCAGTAAAAGTCTAAAATTGTGGAGTTTGCATAATGTCATACACATGTTTCATGATCTGCTGTAGCTTTAACCCTAAACATGTATATTATAGTGGGAAGTTCACTGAAAAATAAATATCCGACAATCAGAAATATAAACAATCAATAGAACAAAGCAGCCATGCTAATGCATTGCACTGAAATAATAAAATCCTTTTGTTTTGAACAGCTGAAAGTCATTATGAGCATAACTTATTTACATTGTTTCTGTCAAAGTCTTTGCGGTTGAAAAACTAAATATGATTTTGTACAAGAATGATGTGCAAATGTTACACAACAAGCATAAGTGCTTGAATATCAACTAATATATATATATATATATATATATATATATATATATATATATATATAAAATCAAAAAAGTGTTTCATCCAGCACACTCTTATACAGCTACTTAGCAAGTTTACATAGTTACATCTAAATGGGCACTTCATTTTTTCAAATAACGTTAAATACAATGACAACATTCTATTTCAATAATCCACTTTATACTAACTATATGTAACTTTACTAATTATTAACTTATTTATTAACTTGTACGTAACTACATGTCAAATGCCAGTCATTAGAATATTAGGAGACTATGCTTAAACACTTTTGATGGTCCCCCAACAGACATTAACACTAACGCTACCTTAACAGTCTACTAATACTCTGAGAGTTAGTTGACATGTAGTTGCAAATTAATGAGAGTTAGTTGACACGTAGTTGCTAAGTTACTTATAGTAACTTTAAAGTCTAAAGTGGATCATCGGAATAATATGTATATACTATATCAATATAATTATGCCAATATATTTACAATGGAGTAACTCAAACCATGATCCTAACCCATAAAGACTTCTTTTTTTTTCTCTGTACAGTAAATAAAATGTAAAACTGCATAATTAAATTAATAGAAAAAATGAATGCAGAGAAAAAAAGAACATAAAAATAAACAATTAAATGAACAAAAATAAACAGCAAAATGAATGAATGAATGAATGAATGAATAAGCAAACAGAAAAGAATAAATGAACAGAAAAAGGAATAAATAAATAAACAATTAAAAGAACAGAAAAATGAATGAAAAAATGAATTAATAGAATGATAAACAATTAAATGAGAAGCAAAATGAGTGAATATATTAGTTAATTATGAATGAATGACTGAACGAATAGCTGAATGAATGAATGAATGAATGGAAAAAATAATGAACAGTAAAATAAATGAATGAATGGATAGAAAAATAAACAATTGATTGAACAGGGAAATGAATGAAATAATTAATTAATACAAAAATAAACAATTAAATAAACAGCAAAATGAATGAATAAATGAATGGATGAATGAATGAGTGAATGAATGAACAGAAAAAAACAATTAAATGAACAGCAAAATGATTAAATTAATGAATTAATTAATACAAAAAATAAACAATTAAACAAACAGCAAAATGAATGAATGAACAGAGAATTAAATAATTCAACAATGAATGAATGAATGAATGAATCTATCTATCCATCCATCCATCCATCCATCTGCATCTCTTTGGTGCTTCAGCACTCCATCCACCCCAGCTCAAAGTCTCTGGGTCTGATGTCCTTTAAACACCTTTTTAAGCCACATTAAAAGCCTCTCCTCACTCTTCATGTTTATTTGCCTCAAGGGTTTGGGTGATTTTCCCTTGTAAACATAACCTTTCCTCAAATCAAAAGGTCATTGGTTGGGAAAAAGTCAACCATGGACTTCTCGTAAAATGTAGCCAAAACAGATTTTCAACGGCATAAAAATCTTGTGGAATGAACTGAGTGGATTACATACCACGGCAGACCAATGATTGCTCAGTGGTGAGAGAGAATTTATTGTTAAACATATTAAATTTAAATACTTAAAAAATGTGTAATAAAGCTACAAGCAGAAAGGATGTTCATTGCTGTGGTTTTCCAACAGGGCTTTATTGGGCATTTCTCATGATGGACTCAGAAATAAACAGTCAGGACATCTTTCCCATTCTGCACAGTCCACAGCAGATACTATCTATGATATTAGCAGATCCACATGCTGATTATGTAGATTATGAAATTTCAATATATATGAAATTGGCATTTTACATTTTAAAGATGTAATAAAATGCCTAACATTTAAAAACATTTTCAATATTTTCAATAAAATAAATAGCTGTGGGAATATTTTGATCTACACTTGTGGATTAAATCTATTAACAATAATAGATTTTAAAAAACATTTAGAAAACATTTCTCATCCAGGATTTTATATGTAAATGACATTCAGCAACTATATTTAAAAATAACAAGGCAAAATAAAAGAATAATGAAAGCCTATTATTAATTACATTTATTTTGAATGATTTTATTTCGCACGCACAAAATGGATTGATGCACACACAGAGGTGCGCTGTATACATTGGGTTTATGCATTACTCAAATAATTTATTCACACAATGCTTTCTTTCTTAAAATGTAAACAAGTGTAAATGTCAAATCATATATATCTAAAGGATTGAGGTTTGCCAGGTAAAACTTAAGATTATAGATGCAATTTAATCAAACCTGGTTGAAGGCTTCTGTAAAGATTTAGTTTATATATAGAGTTAATGGTGCAACTGAAAAATATTTAGCAGTGCGTATGTTGTAATTTAGTCATGACTAGGATACGTTGTAACTGGTGCAACCAGACCATGGTCTGTCATTATATAATGAAGAGTACGATAGACTTATATGGTCTGCTTTCAGCTTGATTTTCCCATTTAAAGTTCCTATCTTCAAATAGGTTCTGCAGTTCTACTGAACTACGGACATCTCAATCTGTGGAATGCATGACTGAGCCAAACACTGCAGTGTTTATGATCATACTGTCTTTCATCATCTAACGTTCTATAACATCATTCAGTCCAAAAATTCCTTTCACATTTCGTGTGACCTAGTGATTTTGTCTGTGTGTGTGTTAAAGGCCCATTACTCTGTTCTATAAAGTGCGGTGATGAAAAAGAGACTATGAAACTGTTTTTCTAGTTTGTGCCAGCAAACACTAGTCATTAGAGCTTATAAGTTTTTTCTTTCTTCACTGGAGCTCTGCCAGTTTGGCCACGGTACCCACAGCGATTAAAGCCCTAGTGATGTAATCCTTAGGGATCCTCCCCGTTGGCTGGTGCTAAATCACAGATACCGTGGTGATGCTGTGGTTTGGCCCTGAACCTCTGTGGGCCTTGCATTTAGGGGAGTAGATTATGCACACACATACAAATGCTCTTCCACAAAAACACTCACACATGACGAGGCCTTTGCAGCATGACTGCTGGAAAGTAAAAGAATGTAAAGCTGGGACAGATGGACAGAGTTGCAGATGGATGGATGGATGGAGAGACAGCTGTAAGTTATGGATGAACGAAAAACTGTGAGCGAAGGATGGATGAACAGCTGTGAGGGAAGGAGGAAAGGATGGACAGACAACTGTGAGGGATGGGTGGACAGACAACTGTGAGTTGCAAAATTATGGATGGAGGGATGGATGGATGTATGGATGGCAGGCAACTGAGTTGTGGATGGATGTATGGATGTATGGATGGCAGGCAACTGAGTTGTGGATGGATGGATGGATGGATGTATGGATGGCAGGCAACTGATTTGTGGATGGATGGATGTATGGATGGCAGGCAACTGAGTTGTGGATGTATGGATGGATGTATGGATGTATGAATGGATGGATGGATGGATGGATGGACAACTGTGAGTTGGGGATGGATGGATGGATGGATGGATGGAAATAGAGATTTCATGGATGGATGTATGGCAACTGTGAGTTGTGGATGGATGGATGAATCGACAACTGTGAGTTGTAAATTTATGGATGGAGGGATGAATGGATGGTCTCTGAGTTGCAGATTGATGAATGGATGGATGGATGGATGGCAGGCAACTGAGTTGTGGATGGATGGATGGGTGGATGGAAGATGAATGGACAACTGTGAGTTGGGGATGGATGGATGAAAATAGAGATTTCATGGATGGATGTATGGATGGATGGATGGCAACTGTGAGTTTTGGATGGATGATGGATGGATGGAAATAGAGATTTGATGGATAGATGGATGGCAACTGTGAGTTGCGGATGGATGGATGGATGAATGGAAGGATGGACGGATAAATGAATGGACAACTGAGTTGCGGATGGATGGATGGATGGAAATAGAGCTTTGATGGATAGAGATTTGATGGATGGATGGCAACTGTGAGTTGTGGATGGATGGATGGATAGATGAATGGACAACTGTGAGTTGCGGATGGATGGAAATAGAGCTTTGATTGATGGATGGATGGATGGCAACTGTGAGTTGTGGATGAATGATGGATGGATGGAAATAGAGCTTTGATGGATAGATGGATGGATGGCTGGCAACTATGAGTTGTGGATGGATGGATGGATGGATGGACAACTGTGAGTTGTGGATGGATGATGGATGGATGGAAATAGAGCTTTGATGGATAGATGGATGGATGGATGGATGGATGGCAACTGTGAGTTGTGGATGGATGGATGGATGGACAACTGTGAGTTGCGGATGGATGGATGGACGGATGAATGGATGGATGCAACTGTGAGTTGCGAATGGATGGATGGATGGATGGATGAATGGATGGATGGCAACTGTTAGTTGCGGATGGATGGATGGATGAATGAATGGATAGCAACTGTGAGTTGCAGATTTTTTTACAGTGTGTGTTTTTTAAAGTATGTACCTGAGTAAAACAAGAAACATTTCAGGAGAAAAACTTGATTTTTTCATCAGAATTTGATTGCATCGTTGTCGTGCTAATTGGTGGGATCTCATGTGACAGGTTGCTGGAGGGGTGGAATATTGTTAACAGTCTCATCAATTGAACAGTCATTTAAGAATGTAGGTATTATGCTGCCATGATAATATGCACAAACAAACAGTTACAACTGAATGTAAGTGAGCTTTTATGCGAAAATCCCAGCGTATTCTTTTTGCTGTGTCTCTCTACTATTGAAATAATTAACTGTTTTAATGTTTATGGACCATTCATTTCCATCAAATTGGTGTCCTTGTATCCCAGAAAAGGAGGGCCAAGCCAAAATCAATCTTTACCACAAAAAGACAACAACTTTCCTTTTCTGTTAGATTAGCCATAAGTTCATTTGAACATTATCATTAATCAAAAGCTTTTGGTTGCTGGCCAGACTCACTGGCATAATTACAGAATGAAGGACTAATGAAAACTGCACTGAATTAACATTTACAGTCTCTCTATTTACACTTCATCAATAAGACACACTGGACCGCCTCATGTGCGGCTGTCCGTCCTTGTGTGTCTGTGTGTGTTCTATGCTAATATTGACTCTGTCAGTTTGCTGTGAGTTCTGCTAATGGACTCTTCACATTGCGATGTAAGCCACATGGACTGAGGGGAAATGCTCGGATGGCTGTCCTCCAGATGGATTCCATTTTCCAAAACATCCGTGGCATATGACAACCTCTCCATTTAGGCAACATTCCTTTGGTCTGCAACACCAAAATGTCAACTGTCATGGCACGTCAAGTAGTGCATCCATCGATCCAGACTTCATATCACTCTTTTTACCCTTCATCCATCCATTCATCCTCCTCATATAAGATATACAGGTCTGAAATGACATGAAGGTGAATAAATGATGTCCAAATGTCTCTAAAACTAGGTTATAAACTGAAAATATGTGACAGCCACAACATCCTATCTCTTTTTTCAGTGTGTGTTTGTTACTGTAGAGGTCATGGCAGAGTTAAAGACAAACTGTCTAGACAGGAGGACATCGTGCCTGTTTCAGGGGCATTGTGTCACAGACTGATTTTGTCAGATAATCTCTATTTGACACAGACAGTACATAAAAGTATGCCACACTAAACTAGATGTGCGCTGCGTAATCCTGCAGGAAGAGGCATGGTCCGTTCGGCACTGCAGGATCTCAGGAGTGAGTTAAGCTCAGATCATACTCATGGAGAGTTTCCAGAGGAACAACAATGGAACAGAAATCCTTGCTACGGCTTATTTTTTTCCTCTCTCACACACATACTCACTCTAGAGAGCGAACTTAAATCTGCCTCTGCGTCCAATAACCCGTAAAACCACTTCATGTCACTCTGAGATTGACACTTTTATGGTTTTTATAGAGAACCTCTGTTCTACAATAATGCTGTAACTGAAATGGATCACAAAACAATAAATACAGAGAGAGTGAGACATTTTGGCCGACCCTCTCTTCTATTCTCTCTGCTGCACCCATATTTTATTTCCACATGCTGTTTGCGTTGCTTTAGCGTCTGGTCTCTAAAGATAATATAATGCTGCAAATATGCTCGCAAACTCTGATGTCCGTTTCCACCACATAAGAAAAACAAATATGATTTAGTAAATTATAATTATTACACAAAAAGTCAAAAGTATAACATACTGTCAATTATGAGGAGTGTGGAGAAAGTTACTTTTAAAAGTAATGTCTTACAATATTGTGTTGCTCCCTAAAAAACTTAATTGCGTTATTACTTTTTAAGGAAAAAGTAATGTGTTACGTTACTTTTTCTCATCTGGGATAGGCTTGCTTGTTTGTTTTTAGCAACATAATATTTGGCAAATGTAAAGGCTCTTTCACACCAAAAGCCTCAGACTGAAAGATGCACAAATTTGCATTTCACTTCTTTTATTCATTTTAAGGAATATTGAATCTGTATCAATAAATGCATGTTCACATTTAGTCTAGAAATACAATAACCATCATGTTCACACAGCGCACACAACACCTCTGACCTTACTCACGATTCCTTTCAACATGGGGTCAGGAGAGCTGTCAGTCAATAAATGGGCAAACAAAGTAACTTATTTGAAAAAGATAGTTTGATATTTTGTTGTAAATTCAAAAAGTAATGTGTTACTTGAAAAAAGTAATCTGATTACATAACACTGTTTATAAGATAATTAAAACAAAAAGTCATAATGACAGTGTATCATAATTATGACTATGACATAATACATAATACTTTAATTTGGACTTTTTTGTGTCAATTTGAAATTCTTCTCTCAAAATTATGTAGTATATCATAATTTTTACTTTTTATTTCGCAATTATAACATTGTATGTGATGATCATGATTTACCAAAGCATGATTATTTTGGTTTATTTATTTATTAATGTTATGTAGGCTCGCAGAAATGGTCTTCAATAGTATTGGCCGCAATTCCACACTGACGATTTATCAAAAAAAAATTTTTCTTTTGTCATATCTACTTCAGTAATTAAGATAGCATAATATTTTGAGTTTCTGTTGGTTAAACCAATCATTCTATTAACTCAAGTTTTTAGTTTCATTGATCTCAAAATTTTAAGGCAACCTTCTACTTTTTTTTAAGTTAAACTAAAACTTCTTTTATTACAGTGAAGATCTTGTGAGTCAATTCTGAGTCCAAGATTGTGGAAGATACAGCAGACCACGGCTATCTGCCTTGCTTTATTTAATTAAGACATAAATAGTCTCTTTAAAATGCTAAAAAGTTAGCGTCTCTACTGCAAATCTGGATACATGGCCAGTTATAATCCATTATTTGATTAATATTTGCTAAATAACTGCTGCCATGATCAACAGAAAAATATGAACAAGTATTTTTTTAAATAAAAAATCCTTTTAGCACTGAATTAATTGCGCCAGATGAATAATCTATCATACAAATATAAGATACAGGTTTTTGAGCTGAAATATTGTGTGCAACCGTTTAGTGAATACACTCTTTGTTTTTTACCTCTTCCTCTCACTGCATCTTGCTCAGATGCATCCAAGACGTGAGATATTTCCTGCTCTCATCAATACCTCTTGGAAAATTACATGCACTCTTTTCCATTACAACATTTGTCATTGTAAAAGTCACAGTATTTATGAAATTCTCTTTCTCTGTGCGTCCCACCCTTTCTGTCTTTCCCAGTGACACAAACACACAAATAAGCATACAATATATAAAAAAAACTAAGTGTTTTCCATAAGAAGAGAGTACAAACACAGGATGTAGTATCTGGCACAGCTCTCCAGCTTGTAAAGAAACCACAAGATTTTGAGCAAAATGGAAGATGAAGTGTTTGTTAGTTGAAGCAATATGAGTTGAGTGGAATTCGTAGTGCTTTCTTACTCATACACAAACATGCCAATAGAGTGTGTGTGTAGAAGTTTGCTGCCAAACTTTCTTCAGAGATGGTTTGAACAGCGAGGCAGCTTTGGCTTACTGGTTAAGCCACAGATTAAGCCTGATAGGTTTCAGGTTCGAACCCCAGAAGAGGTCATTGATGAGCTCCCAGAAAGGTTCTTTACCCAATGTCGCTGAACTGTCCTCCTTGTAAAAACACACCGCAAATCACTTTGAATTAAAGTGTCTGACAAATGAATTAAACGGAATGTAAGCAAACCTTTATTTCACCAATATAACCTAATTGTGCACTAGCTTTCAATTCAGATGGATAGTCCTATTCCTTGCCAAGATTGGAAAAAGTAAACACTTCACATTTCAGAATGCAATGCGGACCCATGAGACGTCAAGGCAAGGCGTGTTCGAGGAAGCGGAGGAGGATGCTGGACATTCAGTCTCTTCCATTCATGTAACCATGCGACATATGACAATGATTCTTAGTTTAATTTCCTGTATAAAAAAAAAACAGTAACACATTGCACTGCCCTGTTATTTTTAATAGTGTGGAGTGTTTTGTTCCTGTGCTTACAGTGACTCTGAAGTGGAAGCGGATCTGAGACGCATTTCCACTGATACCATCAGAGACTATGGTTCACATGGCACGAGAGGAGAAATATATGTCTCCTGTGTTTCCTATGAGAAAGCAAGGGAGGTAGTACCATCTCGCAAAAAAAAGAGCGAAAATAACTGTCAGTAACCAAAAAAAGACAGACAGACAGACCGATAGATAGACCAATAGATAGACAGATAGACAGACCGATAGATAGACTGATGGATAGATGGATAGATAGATAGATAGACAGATAGAGAGATAGATAGAGTTTTGGGTAAGTTACTCTAAAAATGATTTTAAGACACTGTTCAGTTTGTTTAAAAAATTGTGTTAAACTGACATGAAACAGTTACTTTTTGCTTCAACTCAATATTTTCATTTTGACAGAACATATTTCAATTAAACAGGCTAAAATTAACATTTGATGCCAGTTCAATTTACTTAAGCAAATGAAGTTAATCCAACACAATTTGTGTGTGTGTGTGTATTCACATATACAATATATATACATTGGGTACGGAAAGTATTCAGACCCCCTTAAATTTTTCACTCTTTGTTATATTGCAGCCATTTGCTAAAATCATTTAAGTTCATTTTTTTCCTCATTAATGTACACACAGCACCCCATATTGACATAAAAACACAGAATTCTTGACATTTTTGCAGATTTATTAAAAAGTAGAAACTGAAATATCACATGGTCCTAAGTATTCAGACCCTTTGCTGTGACAATCATATATTTATTTAACTCAGGTGCTGTCCATTTCTTCTGATCATCCTTGAGACGGTTCTACACCTTCATTTGAGTCCAGCTGTGTTTGATTATACTGATTGAACTTGATTAGGAAAGCCACACACCTGTCTATATAAGACCTTACAGCTCACAGTGCATGTCAGAGCAAATGAGAATCATGAGGTCAAAGGAACTGCCTGAAGAGCTCAGAGACAGAATTGTGGCAAGGCACAGATCTGGCCAAGGTTACAAAAAATATTCTGCTGCACTTAAGGTTCCTAAGAGCAGAGTGGCCTCCATTCCATAAATGGTAGACGTTTGGGATGACCAGAACCCTTCCTAGAGCTGGCTGTCCGGCCAAACTGAGCTATCGGGGGAGAAGAGCCTTGGTGAGAAAAGTAAAGAAGAACCCAAAGATCACTGTGGCTGTCACTGACTGCAGTCGGGAGATGGGAGGAAGTTGTAGAAAGTCAACCATCACTGCAGCCCTACACCAGTCGGGGCTTTATGGCAGAGTGGCCCGATGGAAGCCTCTCCTCAGTGCAAGACACATGAAAGCCCGCATGGAGTTTGCTAAAAAACACCTGAAAGACTCCAAGATGGTGAGAAATAAGATTCTCTGGTCTGATGAGACCAAGATAGAACTTTTTGGCCTTAATTCTAAGCGGTATGTGTGGAGAAAACCAGGCACTGCTCATCACCTGTCCAATACAGTCCCAACAGTAAAGCATGGTGGTGGCAGCATCATGCTGTGGGGGTGTTTTTTCAGCTGCAGGGACAGGACGACTGGTTGCAATCAAGGGAAAGATGAATGCGGCCATGTACAGGGATATCCTGGAAGAAAACCTTCTCCAGAGTGCTCAGGACCTCAGACTGGGCCGAAGATTTACCTTCCAACAAGACAATGACCCTAAGCACACAGCTAAAATAACGCTTCTGATCTGTTGGCTTCACAACAACTCCTTGACTGTTCTTGAATGGCCCAGTCATAGCCCTGACTTAAACCCAATTGAGCATCTCTGGAGAGACCTAAAAATGGCTGTCCACCAACGTTTACCTTCCAACCTGACAGAACTAGAGAGGATCTGCAAGGAGGAATGGCAGAGGATCCCCAAATCCAGGTGTGAAAAACTTGTTGCATCTTTCCCAAAAAGACTCATGGCTGTATTAGATAAAAAGGGTGCTTGTACTAAATACTGAGCAAAGCGTCTGAATACTTAGGACCATGTGATATTTCAGTTTTTCTTTTTTAATAAATCTGCAAAAATGTCAAGAATTCTGTGTTTTCCTGTCAATATGGGGTGCTGTGTGTACATTAATGAGGAAAAAAAATGAACTTTAATGATTTTAGCAAACGGCTGCAATATAACAAAGAGTGAAAAATTTAAGGGGGTCTGAATACTTTCCGTACCCACTGTATATATATACAGGGAGTGCAGAATTATTAGGCAAGTTGTATTTTTGAGGATTAATTTTATTATTGAACAACAACCATGTTCTCAATGAACACAAAAAACTCATTAATATCAAAGCTGAATATTTTTGGAAGTTTTAGTTTTTAGTTTTTAGTTTTAGCTATTTTAGGGGGATATCTGTGTGTGCAGGTGACTATTACTGTGCATAATTATTAGGCACCTTAACAAAAAACAAATTTATACCCATTTCAATTATTTATTTTTACCAGTGAAACCAATATAACATCTCAACATTCACAAATATACATTTCTGACATTCAAAAACCAAACAAAAACAAATCAGTGACCAATATAGCCACCTTTCTTTGCAAGGACACTCAAAAGCCTGCCATCCATGGATTCTGTCAGTGTTTTGATCTGTTCACCATCAACATTGCGTGCAGCAGCAACCACAGCCTCCCAGACACTGTTCAGAAAGGTGTACTGTTTTCCCTCCTTGTAAATCGCACATTTGATGATGGACCACAGGTTCTCAATGGGGTTCAGATCAGGTGAACAAGGAGGCCATATCATTAGATTTTCTTCTTTTATACCCTTTCTTGCCAGCCACGCTGTGGAGTACTTGGACGCGTGTGATGGAGCATTGTCCTGCATGAAAATCATGTTTTTCTTGAAGGATGTAGACTTCTTCCTGTACCACTGCTTGAAGAAGGTGTCTTCCAGAAACTGGCAGTAGGACTGGGAGTTGAGCTTGACTCCATCCTCAACTCGAAAAGGCCCCACAAGCTCATCTTTGATGATACCAGCCCAAACCAGTACTCCACCTCCACCTTGCTGGCGTCTGAGTCGGACTGGAGCTCTCTGCCCTTTACCAATCCAGCCACGGGCCCATCCATCTGGCCCATCAAGACTCACTCTCATTTCATCAGTCCATAAAACCTTAGAAAAATCAGTCTTGAGATATTTCTTGGCCCAGTCTTGACGTTTCAGCTTGTGTGTCTTGTTCAGTGGTGGTCGACTTTCTGCCTTTCTTACCTTGGCCATGTCTCTGAGTATTGCACACATTGTGCTTTTGGGCACTCCAGTGATGTTGCAGCTCTGAAATATGGCCAAACTGGTGGCAAGTGGCATCTTGGCAGCTGCACGCTTGACTTTTCTCAGTTCACGGGCAGTTATTTTGCGCCTTGGTTTTTCCACACGCTTCTTGCGACCCTGTTGACTATTTTGAATGAAACGCTTGATTGTTCGATGATCACGCTTCAGAAGCTTGGCTATTTTAAGACTTCTGCATCCCTCTGCAATATATCTCACTATTTTTGACTTTTCTGAGCCTGTCAAGTCCTTCTTTTGACCTATTTTGCCAAAGGAAAGGAAGTTGCCTAATAATTATGCACACCTGATATAGGGTGTTGATGTCATTAGACCACACCCCTTCTCATTACAGAGATGCACATCACCTAATATGCTTAATTGGTAGTAGGCTTTCCAGCCTATACAGCTTGGAGTAAGACAACATGCATAACGAGGATGATGTGGTCAAAATACTCATTTGCCTAATAATTCTGCACTCCCTGTATATATATATATATATATCCGACAGCAATCCCAGCAGATAAAGTTTCAGATATAACATCTATTTTGCATCTAATTGTACTTTACTTTACCTTTTTAATATTTGATGTTTTATAAATTGGTTTGTGTTTTATAATATACTGGGGGGGGGGTTAACAATTTTCACTCAAATATTTCACATTTCACAATTACAGAAGAAACAGCAAGTAAAACATTTAATTAAACCTATAATTTTGAAATAGAAAGACTGAAATAGAGTTTTCTTGTAAAACTGCAATAATCTGTTTTATTTACAACTTCAAAAAAAAAAATCCACTAATATGATATTTAATGGCAGGTTACATTGTGATAACCTGCTCCATATAGTGTGACAACTTGCCACACATATAATTATATGTGTTCAATGTACTGTATCTTTTTTTTTCATCTTATGTAGCCAAGATTTTCCAAAATTAAATCTACAATGACAAAAATTCACTGGAGAAAAAATGAGTACCCCTACAGAGTAATGAGCCAGTAATCAGTGCTACCTCCTGATGATGAAACTGTAAAGAATACAAAGATTTCAGGTCAAACATTTTCAAACTTTTTCCCTCATGGCTGACAAACATAATATCTCAGAGCCTAGAGTAATGAATATCATATTGTACATATTATAGTACACAAATGCCCAATGCAATACCAATAGCACCCACATGGCGGAGCAGCGCATTGAAAACATTCTCACACAAACTCAGGTCTTCCCATTTCTCTTCCACTGCCTTTAATCTTCTATCCCTTAAAATGCAGTCATGTCATCCAACAGTCAACTGATAAAAAAAGAGAATAATAAAAGGACAACAAGGGATCCAAATATTTGCTTTCTTTGCATGTAGCAGAAAACACAGCAGAGAAACTCATGTTTATGAGAAGACGGAGAAAGCTGTAATCGGACCCGAAGCTGTTTTGACTGAGAAACTGTTTTTGTTTTGTTCCTCAGCATGCCCAGTAGAGAAAAAGAAAAATACAAGCCTTAATTCATTTTAAAATCTTCACTTAAGAGTTCCAGTGTGTTGTCTTTGAACAATGATGTTTCTAAAATAATACTGAGGAGATTATATGACGGATGCCAAAGACGCAAATGTGGAACATATGCAACATGTGAATCTGGTTATGTGTACTATATGTGTGTATTTGTTTTCTGCACTTCATCAGTCTATTACACTATGAAGCTTCTTCATATAACAGCAAGCCACGAAGAAATGACAAAATACAATTTTGTGACTGAAAACACTTCACAAATCCCGCACACAATTTGCATAAATAAAACCAGACTATAAAAACAGTTCACCAAAAATTGAAAATTACAATCATATAACAAGACAAACTTTTTTTTTTTTTTTTGATCCATGGAGCACAAAAATAGATGTTTAGCAGAATGTTCATGCTGCTCTTTTCCATACAATCAAAGCATATAGAGAATGGGGACCATAAAAGTGGCCCATATAATTCATGTGCTATATATTAGATCTCTCAGAAGTACAGTAGTGACCTGATTCGTAAATAATTCTTTTCAGTGAATTGTTTAATTGATTCACAAATGATTCATTCTTTAAAAGACTGATACAGTATTCAAGTTCACTTATTCAATGATCTGGAACAGCTCACAGGACAGAATGACTTCACTCGATAACTCGATAGATTTAATCATTTTTACTTTTATATGTCCTCATTAAATGTATCTGCTTACAAAAACTACAAACCTGAAAGTCTGATACAGCTTTGGAACAGAATGAAGGTGAACAAATTATCGCATATTTATTTCTGGGTGACCTATGCCTTTAAAAATCATCTTTGTTTAAAAGTGGGAGGAAAAGCAACTTTCACTGGTGACTCACTTACAATGAAGCCCTCCATGTGTAATCTTTAGTAATAGAGGAAATTACAGCATCTGTACATGTGTGTGTGCTCACTTGTATTAGTCGTGTTCCAGGAAGGTTATACTGAGTTTGTCTGCCTCTGGTCTTTGGACAAACTGTCTGCGCGGATGTACTCCGATCCATACCATGATTAGTGTGCATGTGTCTGTAAACGAGCAGCGGAAAAATGAACAGACAGTGAGAATAAGACAGTGAGAAAAATTGTCTGCCAGATTAGCCTGTCTTTAGCAACACTCTGAGATATGAACTTCTCTACTTCTGACTCTCTAAGTCAACTGTGACATGTGCCGGGAGTCTCGGAGCCAGAGAATGCAAATTGCCTGCCAATGAAAAGTGTGTATTCCTCATTGTGGAATGATTCAGATGGAATAAAGTAACAGAGTTAAATCAAATATCTTATATTGGCTTTTTTGCTGACATTCATCACTCTCTATTAATATGGTTGATATGACATGTCAATCTTGCATTGTGACATAATATATTCAGAAAGGGTAACACTTTATTTCGATAGTCCATTTGATGCATTCTACTATCTGTAAGTACCTACAAGTCAACCATCTTTCATTAGAGTATTAGTAGACTGTCTGCTAACATTTTACTTTGATGCCCACCAACAGACATTCTACTGACTATTAGTAACTTTGCAATTATATGTTAAGTTATTCTACTTACCTGAACCCTAACACTTAACCTTAACCTAAGAGTACAAATTCTCTAATGAGAGTCAGTTGACATGCAGATGCATGTTACTTACAGTTTACAGAATGTCTAAAGTGGACCATTAAAAGAAAGTGTAACCCAAGTTTGGAACAGAGCCAAAGTTGTATAATTATAATTCATGACATTTTTGACCTCATATTGAAGGTTTAGTTCACCCAAAAATGAAAATTCTGTCATTAATTATTCGCCCTCATGTCGTTCTACACCCTTTGTTCAACTTCGGAACACAAATTAAGATATTTTTGATGAAATCCGATGGCTCAGTCAAGACAATTAACACTTTCAGATGCCCAGAAGGTACTAAAACATATTTAAAACAGTTCATGTGAGTACAGTGATTCAATCTCAATATTATAAAGCGACGAGAATACTTTTTGTGCGGCAAAAAAACAACAACAAAATAATGAATTTGTAATAATATCTAGTCATGGCTGATTTAAAACACTGCTTCATGAAGCTTTATGAATTTTTTGTTTCGAATCAGTAGTTCGGAGCGCCAAAGGCACGTGATTTCAGTAAACGAGGCTTCGTTATGTCATAAGTCATTTCGCAATTTCAATAGTTAACGTGATTTTAGCAGTTTGATACGTGAACCGACCCACTGATTCGAAACGAGATTTATAAAGCATCGAAGCAGTGTTTTGAAATCATCCATCACTAGATATTGTTGAAAAGACGTTATTTTGGGGTTTTTTTGGCGCACAAAAGGTATTCTTGTCGCTTTATAATATTAAGGTTGAACCACTGTACTCACATGAACTGTTTTAAATATGTTTTAGTATCTTTCTGGACATCTGAAATTGTTCATTATCTTGCTGTCAATAGAGACTCACTGAGCCATCAGATTTCATCAAAAATATCTTCATTTGTGCTCTAAAGATGAACGAAGATCTTACGGGTGTAGAACAACATGAGGGTGAGTAATAAATCACAGAATTTTCATTTTGGGGTGAACTAAACCCTTTAACTGAGAAGCTACTTTAAAAAAAAAAAATAATAAACTTAAAGCGATGGTTCACCAAAAAATGTCAAAGTGTCAATTTACTCACTCTCATGATGTTAAACCTGAATGATGTTCTTTCTCCTGCGGTGTTGGGGGTAACGCATTACAAGTAACGTGAGTTACGTATCAGATTACTTTTTTCAAGTAATGCTGTGTCGGCCTTTCTTAGTCGGAGGTGGATTCAGGTATAGCGATTAGTTTATTTTGCAAACACTACACTCCAAACGCCATCTTTCATTTCAAAAATCAATTTCGTTTATTAAAAGCAAAAAGTTTTTTCCCCAAAGTATTTCTAAATTAATTCAAACAAACAAAAATCCAAGCAAAATTAACGAAGTGGTCAAAAAACTGTCAGTAACCACCATTCCCAAATCCAAACATTTGTTCCTCTTTGTCACTTCCCCCTCCGCCCTTACACGGTGACATTCACATTCATACAAACTTTCGAGAGGTGAGTGTTTCTTTCTTCTCCTGTGTCCTATTCTTCTGCAATCTAGAACGGCAGCACAACTGCCGAAGGGTTTGTTTGAGTGCCACCCTCTACTGTACATGCGTGAATTCGTATTTCCTTCAGCCTGAGGCTTATTTCACTTTTGGTGTGAAACGCCCTTTACAACTGAAAAAAATTGAACGTTTTTTGTTATTAAAAAACAAGTAGGGTAAGGGTAACACGCCCAGGTAAGATAATGTAACACAAAACTAACAATGCATTACTTTCCATAAAAAAGTAACTAAGTAACGCAATTATTATTGTTTTTGATCATAAGTTCACATCATTGTTATATAAATATACAGTATATCTGGTACTGAAACTGCAGAGACAGGAAGTTGACAAAGAGGAAACAGACAAGGACAAAAGTGTTTTTAGTGCATAGGGAAATCAAAATACAGACATGGTGATACCTCACATGGACACAAAACTAGATCAGGGCTGCTGCTTCCTTTTATTCATGACTACAAGTGTTACTCATAAAAAAAAAATAATAATAATAAAAAAAATTGAGTTCCGGGAAAAAAACATGTTTAGAAGTGTAAACTCTCTGGATGACTCAACAACAGCTAATATGGGCACTGTACTCACTCACCACACATTACTGGGAAAAAATATTCTGCCCATTTTCCACTACACATTTAATTCAGATCAGTCAAGTGTAGTTCTCAGTTATATCTATGACTAATCACTTGCACAAAAAATGCTGGATTGTTGTTTAGACCCAAACATGAGTTGACACAACCCGGCATTTATTTATTTATTTGTTTGTTTGTTTATTTATTTATTTTTGTTGTTGTTGCTGTTGTTTTTAGAGTGTATGCACATAAATGCATTTTACATGAAAGAAAATATATTTAACAAAACTCTCACACTCTGTGTTGAGGAAGCTCTGGCTTTACTCCACTGAAAACAAAAAAAAAAACAACTGCTCTAATGAGAACACCGACTGTTCCTTTACAGTTGACCTCTATCTGTGAATCATTAAAATAACTTCCAGATTTTCCAGGAATTATTATTCAGTTTCCCTGAAGGTCAGCTGTGAAAATGTAGACTCACTGAGGCGCACCTCAAAAACCCCTTGCTTTCAGTGAGGTGGTGATGTCTGTTCTTGGTAATATTGAGGGGCTGCTTTTCATTTGCACAGACTGGACTTCTTGTCGAAAAACAAAAGGAAAAAAAAACAGGACAAAATACTAGCAAATATTTCAAGTCAATATTTTTCTGTCAAAAGAACTGACGTTTGTAAGAAAGAAGTCAATTTAATAATGTTATTTTATTTTTTAATGAGGGACTAAATATATGGGGAAAGTAACTAAGCATCTGATGAAATCAAAATGAACAATTATTTTATTATGGAATATTGCATTATTTATTATAAATGATTAACGCATTTATATCATCGTTTTTTTTTTTATTCACGTGCCCTCGTAATCTTTAAATAAAAATAACAGTAATACTTTACTTAAAAGCCTTTATAATGCATTGTAGAGGTATTCGTAATGTATGTTATTATGCATTATATCCTTTCATTAATAATTGTAACCAAAGTTAAAATGCATTATAATATTCACAGATTCCTTGTTACATTTGAAATTGGTTGTTTGTTGTGTTTTAATGCATTATACTTTCTAAAGATTGTATTATGTATTATAACTGTGGTTACAATTATTCGATGTTTCACTCGTACATACGTCACAATAGGGAAGAAAAGACTATCGCAAGACTATTGCAACTTTCCACTGCAGAAACCCCACTGCAGGGTTCCGGGCCGGAAAGATCAAATCCGGCCCTAAAAACTTGCGAATGGAGCCGGTGAGCAAGGGCGGAGAAATGCTGACGCCATCTATTTATATATAAATATTAGGGCTGTCAACACTAATGCATCCGATTAATTCAAAATCCTTAACATATTAACATATTAAAATAATTTGATAATTAATAAATAAATAAATAACTTAAGCATGTGAAATTAACATAATTTACATCCCACTGTTAGATAATCTTTTAAAGGATTAGTTCACTTCCGAATTAAAATTACACGATCATTTACTCACCCCCATGTCATCCAAGATGTTCCTCAGTCGAAAAGAAATTAAGGATTTTGAGAAAAACATTCCAGGGGTTTTCTCTGCATAGTGGACTTCAGTGGGGTTCAATGGGTTTCTGTGCACTTTAAAGTGTTCTACAAGATCCCAGGAGAGGAATAAGGGTCTTATCTAGTGAAGTTTGAACTAAATTGTCATACACAATATTCTAGTGCAAGTATATAAGAATTAGTTCAAACTTTGACCTGTGGAGGGCAGTAATACATTTAGCAGCGTCTACACTGCCGGAATTCTACAAGAAGAAGAAGAAGAAGAAGAGAACTAGTGCAAAACGAGCGTTTCTGGTTAAAATGTTTTTAATTTTTTTTTTTTTTTTGAGAAAATGACCATTCGTTTTACTAAATAAGACCCATCTGAGATCATATAGAGCCCTTTGAAGCTGCTTTGAAACTGACATTTGGACCTTCAACCTGTTGAACCCCAGTGAAGTTCACTATACAGAGAAAACACCTGGAATGTTTTCCTCAAAACGTTCGACTAAAGAAAGAAAGACATGAAGATCTTGGATGACATGGGTGTGAGTAAATTATCAGGATATTTTAATTCAGAAGTGAACAAATCCTTTAAGTCAGGAGTTTATCACACTGACCATCTACAATGGCTCAAGCACATGTGACCCTGGTAGGCGTAAATTTCTATTCGGTCGCACAGGAGTCATATAGTAAACGTGAGTCCGTAATTTTGATGTGCAAACACATAATGGACATTCACGGACAGTACATTCACGATGTTTCCACACACATTCAGGATAATGTTTTGATTTGACGTGTATCTTGCTGCGTTTAGTAATTATGAATATATCCGTTTACTGTAGTAAGTATATGCATCATTTGGTTATTTGGTGTCCTTTAGGAGTGTCGACCTAAATTTCCCTTGAAAAAAGCTTACAGAAAATAGAGTTTTATGAGGATCACCCGGTTTACTTTGTTGGATATAGCAAACATTGACAAAACAAACATGTTAATGTTTAATTTCACAATAAGTGTGCGTTTAATCGTGATTAATCACACAAAAAGTGTGCAAATAAAAAAAGCTGTTGACAGTCCTACTAAATATATAAACTATGTGCGCAAGAAAGACCCACCATGCAAGAATGAGTAAATTAATTTATTTATTAATTTATTAGAGTTTCAATTTCAATTTATCTTCGAAATGAACAGATGACATGCCGGTTAGCTAGAATCGCTCCCAGTACTGAGTACTGCCTGCACAAACAGACTTGCTCCTCAAGTCTGTGGAAACATGAAGCCAGTTCACAACAGGCTCAAGTTCACCTGGCCAGGCTCTGGCTCCAGAACAAGAACCATTCTGGTGGAAAAGTTGTATAAAGGACTCGCCTAACTAGACCACTCCACATAACAGAAAAGATCTGATTGAAAACAAACATTTACTATAAACTAACATTAAACCAACATTCACACAAAAACGCTCATGAGAAAAAAAAAATGGCCGATTGCTAATTATGTTTCCATTGAGACTGAAATGCTAGCAGATAGCTCTCTCCAGCTATTATAGATGTATACAATAAAAGTCATGATCAATATCATCATAAAAATGGCAAATACAAGCACCACCAGCATCATCTACTGCATGTTTTATCTATAACACCTCCAAACCCTTCAAAACAAGGTCAGGCTCTCGGGAATGGATTTACTTTTTAGAGCCATTAAAATATGTGTCAGCACCCAAACATGTCTCAGACGATTTAACAATATTAAAATGCAACACCACCAGCAGAATTGGAAATGAGATTAAAATGCCTAATATTGTTGTGGGATATTCTGGGTAAATCTTTTCCGGCGCTCTCAGTTTGACTTGACTGAGGGCTCATCCTCCCACACACTTACAGAGAACTGGGATGAGCTTAGTGCATGAATGCGTTTAGCAATTACTGTCTGGAAATGAGGCATTCTGGGATACTTTATAGATCGCATTCATGACATTTTATTTTGATAGATTTCCTGGTGTCAAAATGTCTATGTGCCGTAACTGTTCTGAGAAAGTGCCATATGCGATTTTTGGAAAAAAAAAAAGAAAGAAAAAAGAATAATATGTAGTGGAGTTTCATTTTTATTTGTATCTGAAAAAGTTTGTCCATTAAATGTAATTCAGTGTGGTGTAACCAATATGCAAGAAGGCAATGTCATCAAATAGGAAAGGATAATCATCCCAGAGATGAATCAAATCATATTTTACAAATTGATTTTTTTTTTCAAATTGTCAAATAATATAACCCCAGCTGTGAACAATATTTGTAATAAAAATATGTTTTAATATACTCTGTTATTACATTTTACTTGGTTGTACATCTTGACATTAAATAAGACACTGAAATTCAGCTTTGCCATCACAGGAACAAATTACACTTCAATATAGAAAATAGTTATTTTATCCATTTACAGTATTAGGGTGTTTGATCCCTTTCTTTCTCTCCTCACATACGAATAGAGACATGAACATATCAGTGAGCTACTGTGACACAAAACTGACATAGAAAGGGCATCTGGATATCCCTTACATTGTACCCCTTTATCTCTGAAGATGACAAATGATCTTTTTGTGTAAGTGATTCCCCGTTCTCCACCTATTTCTCTGCCACACTTCCCTTCAAAAAATTCCACAAACAGATCCTGATATTTTCCCAGATGGACCGAAAGTTGACATTTTACATAAATCACAGTAATTAGGCTAGAATTTTCCATAGACATTTGCCATGGATGAAAAAGAGAGAGAGGATGGAAACAATCTCATGATACACAGTTGGGTTGGGCGGTGGGGCCAACCAATCCTTCAAATAAAAATGATTGATGAATTTCTGATTACTTGAAGATGGCTGCTCGACCCAACTCTGGAACACGGCACATTCATAAACTCTCTGACAGAGTTGTTAAAAACAAAGATGAAATTTGTAAAAACACCCATGACAAGTCTACTGGTAAAAATAAAAGACTCACACAAAGCCAAATATGATGTCACAAAAGAAATACAAATGTTTTCATGGCCAAAACACGGTTTGTTCAGGTTTTCTAGTGCCCACGCCCCCAATGGCCCTTTGCGAGATCCAGGCACACTTTTGCCTCTACAAACAGGGTCCCTGAAGACCACTTACCCTCAAGACTTCAAAGATCCAGGGGACGGCAGAGCCTCTGGCAGGGTTCAAACCTGCGTTAATGTGGACGTACCCCTCTCCTTCCGCTCTTACATAAATCAGCTGGCAGGTTCCCATTCATCACTCCTGCAGGTCTGTCTACAGATGTCTGGGCACTGATCTGTTTTGCAGTTATAATGTACAATGGTTTTGTACTTGATGGACATTAAAGTGACAGTTCACCCAAAAATGAAAATTGACATCATTTATTCACACTCAAGTTGTTCCAAACCTGTATGAACTTCTTTCTTCTGCTGAAAGCTAAATAGTTGATGGGCCCCATTGACTTCCATAGTATTTTTCCCCCCGACTATGGAAGTCAATGGGGTCCAACAACTGTTTGGTTTCCCATATTCTTCAAAATATCTTTTTTTGTGTTCAGCAGAGGGGTTTGGGTGAACTATACCTTTAATATAAATTATAAAAACTGATTAATTTATTAGTGCGTTGTGTAATGAGGTTAGGGCTTTTCTATTTCTATAGGATTTCTATTAAATCAATTAAAACATTTAATTCTGATTAATCTTTTATTTAATCATTTTATTAAATAAATTATTTATTTTTAAAATAACTTGAACTAAACCATTTTTAGTTATTAAAAATGAAACATTTATACATATATACAATATTTATATATTTTTTTTATTTATAACTCTTATGTGTTATATTTCAGTGATAAAGCAATTTTCCCAACACTTTATGGACTTAATCTTACATGTGTAAAGTTGTTTTTGCAGTCCTTCACACAACCCAGTTGACATTTCTATTAGAGCTGCACAATTCTGGATAAATTGAGAATCACGTTTTTGTTTGTTTGTTTTGGTTAAATTAGAGATTACGAATCTCCCACGGTTCTAAATAGACATGTAACTTAATAGCAGTTCTGACAAAATGTTAATTGCAGCACTTTATTTAAAAATATTTAATTCATTCGAATTACTTATTTAAAAAAAAATAATAGGATTGAATGAATGATTCAATGACTCACTCATAAAGACTTAAACTTGAACTTGGATGAATCAGCTTTTTTGGGGTTTTTTTTTTGAAGCGTCAAGTTACTTTCAAAATGAGATTTACTCTATTTTGATCGCTACCATAGGCATCAGTGCCCAAACTATAAACTTTCATCCCAGTACTTCTGTGATCACTTGAATTATTGTAACAGAAATAATGATACTGAGTGGTTGAAAAGACTGTTTGTGAAGCTGTTTCATATCTATACATGACAACTGCTCCCTCTGGATCAGCCGCAGTGCAAAAGCAGAACTGAATAGGTGTGATTGCACTTCTTAAATATTTAATAGACTTTGATGGATCATATAAACAAGTGAGATGACTGTCTCTGTACAACTCTGTCTCCACCATATGAATCAGCTCTTCACAGCTGGGAATTTTCTGTCAGTCATGCGTCTCCTCAGGACGCAGAGACAGAGAGACAGTCCAGATTCATCATGCTATCACTCCTCATCTCTATCTCTGTTCCTCTAGGGCTAGGGATCTAGAAACCAAAAGCTCCGTCACAGAGACAAATGTTCCAGAGAAGTAGGATTATCAGAGCTTCTTTCTGTGTCTCAGGGTTTGAGCTGCTGCGGTCTCAGCCAGAGTAAATAAACCACTCTTGCTCTGCTGGTATTTACAGCCTCTGGACAGCACACAAAAAAATCCCTCACAGCAACAGTCCTCCAGCGAAACAGCTCTTACTTGGCCCGAGCGTCTCGATGCAACACGGCAAGAGCCTGGACGCACACCAAAGGAAGGAGTAGACGGAGATGGACAGATAGGTGAAGTGAATACATATGAAAAAGTTCTGACTCAGGTTTCCATAGTCAAAACAGCATTCATCCTGAAATCCTGTAATCTAAAGAAATGATCAAGCAGTGCTGAAATCTTTATACATGAATGTGCATGCCTGGTTGTGTGTGTATAAAAGTACTTGCGTCAGTGTGTCCATGATGAAGAAAAAGAACTGTACTTTCAACATTAAAGGGTTAGTTCACCAAAAAATGAAAATTCTGTCATCAATTACTCTCCCTCGTGTCGTTACACACCCGTAAGAGTTTCATTCATCTTCGGAACACAGATATTTTTGATGAAATCTGAGAGCTTTCTATCCCTCCAGAGACAGCTACATAACTAATTCTTTGACACATCAAAAAGTTCATAAAGAGATTGTAAAACTAATCCATATGAATTGAGTAGTGCAAATTTTCTGAAGAGACTCGATCGCTTTACATGATGAACAGATTTAATTTAGGCTTTTACTCACATATAAACATTGATCAGCGAAGATAAACAGAAGCTCAATTGAACACTTGATGCGTGAGAACAAACCTCTTCCTGCTCAAACGTGCTGCGTAACACGAGAATAAACCTCACTGGTTCTCGCATGCATCAAGCAAATATGCTTCTTGATGTCAGTTGATGAATGTTTATATGTGAATAAAAGCCTAAACTCAAGCCGTTCATAATATAAAGCGATCGAGTCTCTTTAGAAAATTTGAACTAAAACGCTCAATTCATATGGAAAAGATCTCTTTATGAACTTTTTGAAGCGTCAAAGTGTCAAAGCTCTCAGTTTTCATCAAAAAGATCTTCTTTTGCGTTCTGAAGATGAACGAAAGTCTTACAGAACAACATGAGGGTAGTCATTAATGACAGAATTTTCATTTTCAGGTGAACTATCACTTTAATGTTGGTTTCATATAAATGTTGGAAACTTTTGAAAAAAAAACGTTCAATTTAATAACTAAAAATATTGGAGCGAGCCAAAGTCTGGCACCTTCATTGGCATTACCCTGGAATCTGCCAGCCTGCGGCTCAGTCATGCCAACTCAAAACAAAACTACTGACCGACTTTTCTCCTGATCGACATTTTCAGCATCTGACATCTACAGCACATCAACCACTTTCACACCGTTACTATTACAAATTTGCCATTAATCTCTCTTGTCTTTCCGTTCACACTTTCACTCCGTAAAGTCCTGCCTTTCCTCACTCCTTCCCTCTCTCCGTCTGTCGGAGGCCTCCTGTTGGTATGTGTGAAATGCGAATTAGCAGACGGACTCTACCAGTCCTGCTGAGCTCAAAGAAAAACCCAGACAGGCGAAAGCGGGGGGAAAACGCTCCCTCCCGTCTGTCTCCCTCAATCTCTCACTCTATTAGATATAACCTAGATCCCCCCCACCTGCTGAGGCCACCATATTTCACCTATTTAACTGTGCGTCCACGCCTCTAGAAAAACACTCCGTTGGTTTCTATCATCTCTTATTGTTTCCTTTAACCTACAGTCTGACCTGCCTGTCACTGGAAAAATACCCTGCTGTAGCTGTACGCTGAGAAACACTGTTTGCTCACAATTACATGCTTCTGGGATTACCTTCATGCCACGCAGTGTGTCTCTTTTGACCTAGTGCTTTGCTTTAATGTGCTTCAATGTTGTTATACATCACTTCACAATTGCAATTATTTTTTTTCCCAGTTTCAGCATATTATAATCTGGAATTTTTACATTACCCTTCAAGTTTGGGGGCAGTTTTTATTTATTTATTTATTTATTTAAATATTTATTTAGAAATTATTCAGCAAGGACACAGAAAATTTGTGACAGTGTTTATTTATTTATTTAAATATTTATTTAGAAATTATTCAGTAAGGACACAGAAAATTTGTGACAGTATTTATTTATTTAAATATTTATTTAGAAATTATTCAGTAAGGACACGGAAAATTTGTGACAGTATTTATTTATTTAAATATTTATTTAGAAATTATTCAGTAAGGACACGGAAAATTTGTGACAGTATTTATTTATTTATTTAAATATTTATTTAGAAATTATTCAGCAAGGACACAGAAAATCTGTGACAGAAAGTGACATGTATAATGATTATTATTTTAAATAAATGATGAGAATGACATCACAGGAATACATTTCATTTTAAAATATATTAATATAGAAAACGCTTATTTTAAATTGTAATAATATTTCATAACGTTAATATTTTTACTATATTTTTATCAAATAAAATAATGCCTTGTTGAGCATAAGAGACTTCTTTCAAAAACATTTAAAGCATTTTTTTTTTAAAAAAATTTTCCTTTATTTTAAATTTTCAATTATTAGTTTTATTTGTACTCTGAGGTTGAAATGGTATTCCATATGTATCTCATGATGGGAGAATTTTAATTTTTGTGTGAACTATTCTCTTAAAATTACTAATAAAATAATTAATAACATCAAATGAAAAACTGAATGTTTTACTTGACATAATTAGACTGTTGGCAAGTGAATCTGCAATTAATAATGCCAGATTATTATACTAGCTGCACAGTTATGACCAGCGTTAGTGATTAAAATAAAAATAATAATAATAATGAAATAAAATAAACAAAACAAAACAAAATGCATTCATTAGCAGCAAATCATAATTTGGGGATTTCCAACAAGTTTGGCTCAAAGTGCGTCCAAGTAAATCAAAAACACCACCTGTGGGATAAATAAAGATTTCCCATCAGAGATCCACCAAAAAAAAAAAAAAAAAAAATCATGAAATGTTAAATCACATTTTTTCCCTCTTGGATCAGTTCTCCAGAACGACACAAATTACACAGCAGAGTGATTCTCCAGCATACCCCATCATAAAAGAAAAGCAGATTTGACCACTTGACTGTATATTTCTCTGAGTGTCCTGCACATTAACAGCCACAGTCGAAACCTCCAGTGACCTCCAAAACAGCCACAGCAGGACTCCAATCCACAACATCTGCTTCTAATATTGATCATCTTGTCCTTTTATTCACTCGCTTGCTTTGTCAAAGGTCCATGTGGACACATGGGAGTGTGGCTTAGAGACTGTTGCATAACTTTTTGGTGTGTGGCAAAAGTCCCCTCCTCATTTGACTCACACATTTTTAAAGCTTTTTCTGAACCACAACGAAATGCATAAACATGGTTGTGGGGACATGGAAAAAAAATAATAATAACAGAGAACTATCAAAGAAAACATTAGTGGCATATGGGAATGTGTGCGTTTTAATCAGTGGGGCAGCAAACTTTATTTTTTATAAAATGCCAATAATCGTCAAATATCATAAGCAAAATCAAAATACAGTATGTACAATGTCATTTTACAGCTGAAAAATTAAAATGAAGCACAATATATTCCATGTTCATTGGTTGGTTTAGTGCTTTGTTTTAAAAAAATATCTAATGGTCACATGACTTTGAGGTTTCCTTGCTCAGACACTTCACTGCACATCTGTGTGACACTCCTTGAGGCATTCTTGAAGGGAAAAAAGAGCAGATTGTGTTTCACCTCTAACCTTTAACTTGTTGCACTGAAGTGAAAGGTCAAACACATACGAGGAGGATTAAGGAACCAGTAACTTCTTCAGTGATCAACGAAGAAAGAAATATCTGTCAGTCATTACACACTGTTCCAATATATGTACAGCACAGCAGTACAAGCACAAACCACAGGTTATTTACCTTGACAGAAGACTTTCCAGTTGAATTATCATTGACTTAATAAGGGAATCCAGTAGAGTGAGTGGAAAAATAGTGAATAGTTGCGTAATCAGATTACTTTTTCCAAGTAACTAGTAAAGTAACACTTCACATTTAAATTTACAAGGAAATCATTAAACATTATGGTTATTGTTCTAGACTAAATGTGAACATACTCAACTCATTTACACAAAACAGATTCAGGATTCCTGAAAATGAATAAAAACAGTGAAACGCAAGCTCAAAATATTAAACAAACCTGCACTGATTAAATGTTAAATAGCACAAATGTACTTTATGTATTTAATCTCACTTTATTAACCAATGTCTTTGCTGCTGACCTTCGATGATCTGATTTAACCATACTAATAAGCAAAAATTACTTTAGATAAACATCACATTTTTTGGTTTTATTGTTTAAGAGTGCTGAACTTTCTTGTCCCTCTACTGCACAGGTGTGAATTTGCATTTCCTTCAGCCCGAGGTTTATTCATTTCACTTATGGTGTGAAAAGGCCTTTAAATTTGCCAAAAATAGAATAAGATTTTTGCTATTAAAAAATAAAAAGCAAGCCCAACCCAGATGAGAAAAAGTAACGCAAAAGTAAAGTAATATTACTTTCCATAAAAAGTAACGTACACAGTTACTTTTTTTTAAGGGAGTAACGCATATTGTAATGCATTACTTGTGAAAGTAACTTTCCCCAACACCGAGTAACAGTATAGCCAAACAAAACACTATCTTGCTATTTTTTAATACTGCACTAGATGACTAAAGTTAAGTCAGATTCATTTTACCACATCTCCTTTTTCAACAAATGATTCACATCTTCATTTCATTCCCCCACAGTGCAGCCAACTACTATTTCAAATGGGTAATTTAACTATGGTGCTTCATCCCAGATCACCTATTTATACTATTCTTCTGTTTATGTTCGCTGATCAATATTTATATTGAATAAATGCCTAAATTAAACCTGTTCATGACATTTATTGAGTGAAGAGCTCAACATCATGCAAATAAGCAGTAAACTGTTGCGGTGACTACCAGTGGGAGGACAGACCTGTTTATCTGATATTGTCGGACACATTAGCCGAGTAGGAACATCTTCGCTATAGCTGTACAACTGAACAGATTCAAATAAACATGTTTACATTCATACAGTCTGTCCTCACATTTACTCCATTCTTGATTTTAATGACCTCAATCTGCTAACTCAGCACTGCTTGAGCTGGCTCAGAGGTGGCTGTCGGATCACGCCAGCATCGCCGCATATCTCTCGCCCACACTGGAAAGAGAGCACACATTTACTCAGTTCAAATTCTTGGGATGGCCCAACTAAAAGGGAAATCCGAGACGAGAGAACTCGGGGTTACACTAACACTCAAAATCCAGAAAGATGTTGGGACAGAGACACAAATGAAAGAAAGAACTTTAATATTCTTCGACGCCTGTAGATGACGAGTGACAGGTATCAAAAATCTCATATTACCCATGAACACTCAGCTCTGTCACAATAGAGCAGATGGAATCAGCATCTAGTTACTCCTGCTCAAGGATTTATGACAGGCTCAGACAGGAAATAACTACCTGGAGATTTTCTGGAGTTTTAATCAAGTTGCTAGCATTGCTAATGTACTCTATAAAGCCCATGCTTCCTTATATAGTGAACTAGTTTAAATACCAGGAGATACAGTAGCAAGGCATTTAAAAGCAATTGAAGTTCATTTTGGTAATATTCTGTTATTTCAAAACATTATAAAATCTGCTTGATAAAAGATATTCATAAGGTACTCTGTTGTACAGTATGTATGAATAATTGTAACCACAGTTGTAATACATTAAAGGTTTGTTCACTTCAGAATAAAAGTTTCCTGATAATTTACTCACCCCCATGTCATCCAAGATGTTAATGTCTTTCTTTCTTCAGTCGAAAAGAAATGAAGGTTTTAGTGTAAAACATTCCAGGATTTTTCTCCATGTAGTGGACATCAACAGGGTTCAACAGGTTGAAGGTCCAAATGTCAGTTTCAGTGCAGCTTCAAAGGGCTCTACATGATCCCAGACGAAGATTAAGGGTCTTATCTAGCGAAACAATTGGTCATTTTCTAAATATATATATATAATATGTATATATACACTATTTAACCACAAATGCTTGTCTTGCACTGCTCTGCGATGAGCCACGCATTACGTAATCACATTAGAAAGATCTCGCATGACGTAGGTGGAAGTCCTGATCCAGTGTCTACAAATTGAATGTGCAAAGACTGTCAAATGGCCTTTACAAAAAACAAAAAACAAAAAAACAAAAAAATAAAAACAAGGTAAAACAGTGATGTTGGACGATTTTGAAGTTGGGGGAGAAAATGAGATGGATTTTTTCTCACTTCCACCTACGGACCTTTCCATCATGATTACGTAATCTGTGGTGCATCGCAGATCTATTGCAAATTTATCATGCAAATGTTTGGATCATGTAGATCAAGTTAATAGATTAATTATGTATTTGTTCTTTGTAAGAAATTATTTGACAAGTTTCTGATGCTTACCACTTAGAATTATATTTTAATAGATTATTCTATCAGTAAAATATAATGCACACATCTGCAAGATTATTATAGATGATGAAGGGGGTGTTCAAATCATGATTACTATGTTTGTTTTCATATATTTTTCTGACAAATGGATAGTTTAAAAATAAAATTACACTGCAAGTTTATGGCTTTACGCGTCAACTGTATCTAACACCCTTTGTGGAAATGGCTGAGCTGTTAAGCAAAAAAAGGAAGGTATTATTTAATGTTGCTGATATTGTATTTAAAGGTCTAGATTTACAATGCATTATAATTGTTTATTAATAAATAGTTTAACAATGTGTACTATAAAGGCAAAGACATTATGAATACTTCATAATACTACAAGATCACTAGTGAAAATGTCTGACATTTTTTCATCACAATTTATATAATCAGCATCTATTGTATAATTATAAGCATTTATATAATCTCTAGCCTAATGGTTAGAGAGTTAGACTCATGACCCAAAGGTTGTGGGTTCGAGTCTCAGTACCATCAGGAAATACAGGTGGGGGAGTGAATGAACAGTAGCTCTCATAGCTCCTCACAACTGAGGCGCCCTTGAGCAAGGCACCTAACCCCCAATCACTCCCCGGGCGCTGCAGCAAAAATTGCTCTGTGTGTGTGTTCTATACTCGCTGTGTGTTTTTACCCCAAGTATGTGTCACCACACGTCATATCTTTTTAAAATCACTGTATATATAAAAAAAATGATGTGAAAAAAGTGATGAAAGCATCACTTTTTCAATAACATAATTATTAATGTAAGATGTATGCTGTCAGGATGTGGAGGAGAGCACCCTGACTCGGTCAATAGGAAATAAACTGTGAGTATGTGTGTGTGAGGGGAAAGTCCAGGCATAATGCGAGGAGCAGCATCACGGAGAGTGCAGCTTTTGAATGTAAGCTTGTCTCGCAGCAGTCTGTCTCCCTCTGCAAATTACAGGGTTCAGCGGTGTGAACACAAACACACAGACACACCGCAACTCTGGCTCACAGAGATTTGGGTCACTTTCCAGTCAATTTAAACTCCTCCTTTTTTTTCCTGGAACTCAGTGCCTGTACATCCTAAGGACGCGTTTTGTTTTTGTTTTGCTTTACTTGGGACCCAAAAAGTCTGATGCGACAACTGAAAAAGCTTCTACCATTCAAAAGTTTTGAGTTTTTTCCTTTTTCTTTTAAGAAAGTAATACTTTTGTTCAGCAAGGATGCATTGACGGTAAAGACATTTACAATGTAACAAAACATTTCTATTTCTATATAAATTTCAGAGAGAGGTTCAGTGTGTCCAGAATATATGAAGAGGGAGTATACAGAATTTTAATTCTCAAGTGAACTAATCCTTTAAGATGCGTTTTGGTCGATCGGATCACAAGTGAACGCCAGTAAATACAGGTGTAAATGGGGTCTAAAACGTTTTAAGCTGGTCCACTTTCGACCACTTCAAGAGGTGATCGAAAACAAATTCGATCAGATTGCTTTCACAGTGTAAACGCTCATGTGGTCAAAAGCGTTCAAACAGCCACTAAAGACCACCTATTGACCGAATATGTAGAAATTATGGGAAGCACGCTAACCCGATGGGGTTTAAACTTTGTCGGCTAAAGACAAGTTTGGATTGAAGACGAAAAATGCACCAAGCACAATGTTCTCTCAACATTCCTGATTTCTAACACACGCTCACAGCGCTCCGTGTGATCCTGCAGCTGTCAGAGCAGAAACTAAAACTGATGCTCTCCATGTGTTTTTCCCATAATCTCCGGAGGCGTGCATACGTAAATTGTGCAAACTTATTTTGTCAATTAGATCGAAAGATCTGTATTAGCCCATACATTTACCCCACCTATAGACCCTCCCCTCGAAGAAATCAGGACAGAAGTGCTTGAAAGTGGACAAAAAAGATGGATTAAAACACCAGGAGTAAACGGGAATGTGTCTGCCTCATCTACTTGTGATCTGATCGACCAAAACGCATCTTAATACCAGGTGGAAACAAGGCCTCTGAGTAGGTACTACATTTGAATTTGAATTTACTTTGTGACCATTAAAATACTATGTTCTTTACTGTATGAATATGGGTAGTATGAATTCATACATACTGTACTACATTACTGTTAATGTCACGCGATCTATCGATCTATCAATCCATCAATTGCGCCACTTTATTGCCATTCACAAACCCTCTCCCGTGGCCTCATGGGATAGCAAAGTGTCCATCGAATGCACACTTCAGAATCAGAAGTAGTAGGTCATCTGGATACATTTCGCCTATTGTGTTTTGAATACTATGTAATTGGACATTCTACTTTTTTGCCATACTATATAGTAGGTAAGTATACGGTATATAGGTAGTAAGTATACGGCTGTTTCTCTTCAATATCCTTAACATTTAAGTCAATTTGACCCCTCGTTAAGCCTGAAAACTGCAGTGAGTTACGACTGTGGTAATAGTGTAAGCAGCATTTAACCACTTCCTTAACTGAAGACTATAATTACTGACCATTCGAGGGTCACTCAGTCAGAAGGAGTGTGAGAGGAGAGGACAGAAGAAAACCCATATAGCAGAGGAAAAGAATGTAAGATAATGCGCATAACAATGAGAATAAAAATGAAAGGAGGATGAAAGAGAGGACAAAAGTGAGAGGCGTGACCAAGCGATAGAAAAAGTCGCTGTGGTCTTCCATGTGGGGCCTGTATACTTCTTCCTTTCATGGCTGACCGACATTGAAACATGTTCCAAGTCACCTCCTACCTACATTTGCAACGTCTGAACTGATACAGAAAAACTGTACATAGGCGGCAACCTGACAAAAATAGTCAGTACAAGAGAATCAAATCATGTGTGGGTTGATGAATGTTTATATGTGAATAAAAGCCAGAATATTAATCTGTTCATCATGTAAATCCATCGAGTCTCTTCAGAAAATTTGGATTAAACCATTCAATTCATATGATTAGTTTCACAATCTCTTTATGAACTTTTTGAAGCGTCAAAGTGTCAGTCATGGGAGGGTCAGAAAGCTCTCAGATTTCATCAAAAAAGATTTTCATTTGTGTTCCGAAGATGAATGAAAGGCTTTGGAACGACATGATGGAGAGTAATTAATGACAGAATTTTCATTTCTCGGTGATTTAAGTGTATTAAGACTTAATAAATAAAGACGATACATAAAGATACCGTAAAATACACTACATGTGCATATTCAATACAATTAAGCACATTTATTTCACAAGTGCAGACAGCATTTCATGTCACATATCACATATCATAGTCCTGACGCAAAGACTGTTCTGAATGTGATGTCATCTAAATCATATTTCATGTCAGGCATGTGTCTGATGCCTTAAAATGCTGTCTAGATTTTGAGATTCAACCCCTATATCACACCTAATCAAATACATGTGCATGCTAACATTCATACGAAACCACAACAACACAAGTGGAACATTTATATTTGTATGCCTGCAATATGCAGATGTAAGGCTTCATGCTTTCAGGCCAATGCAGTGACTGGTACTGTACAAAAGCAAGCATGGTCTTCACATCTCTAATGGAATCTACTGCTAAACCACAGTCAGCACGAACGCTTGCCGTTCTCACACACTACATTCTCAGACGTGACCTCAACTACAAAGCTGTGGTGAACAGCTAACATGCAAAAGCGCACGAACACCTGGAAAACTGAGGGGCCACCAATCAGGAGTGAAGAGAACCAAAATTTCTTTGCGTGTGTACAAGTGTGAAAAACATGAGGACAATACTGATGTGGGGGACGAAAGTTTCTATCTACGAAAATATCAATGCAGTGTTAAGGTCACACTTTTACTGCACGGTTATCTGTACATGTGAACAGAGGCAGAATTGAGAAAATATGTGCGAAATAAGCCAGATTCTTACAGGAAAGCTATTTTATTGCACTTATTTAAATGTAAGTTTGTATTAAAGTAGCACTACTGTGTAAAAATACTGTAAGAGATGAGATAACATTTGGTATGTCTATAGATGCAGATCTATTGTTTCTATACTACACGCAGCTCAACTAACCACAGTGTTAACTGGTGAAAACTCATCTAACTTTCCTCGCAATTTGGCTTTAGAGCTACAGTTCTGGCATTTAATTTGAATGTACCTCAGCAGGAAACATTTTAAGGATTTAGAGAACATCGCTCACACTTGTTAAACTGTAATATGGTGCCTCTAAAACCCTGAATCAGCTAAATTGTTCAATTGCCCAATTATAGCACGAGTACACGGTGCAGCTAAACAAACATGGACTCTTGTGCCCTTTTCTTGTGTTAATTATTCATGGATATTATCATTTTTCAGTGCAAACAGTTGTGTTTATGGTTTACTACAGAACAGTGTATATTTATCACCAAGAAGAAAACTTGAAGACACACAGAACATATCTTTATTATGACTGTTAATATTAAAATTAAATTAATTGCATGATAAGATCAATAAATTGCAACTTATCATACAAATGAAGATAATTCAAAGACTTTGCGTTACTGTGGGAGAAAATCTAGAAGTGGCTAGAAGTCAATATAAGATTATCATGGGTCTCCATTCATGGAGATGGCAACTAAGTTTGGGTGCACGATATAGTCGTGGCCAAAAGTTTTGAGAATTACATAAATATTGGAAATTGGAAAAGTTGCTGCTTAAGTTTTTATAATAGCAATTTGCATATACTCCAGAATGTTATGAAGAGTGATCAGATGAATTTCATAGTCCTTCTTTGCCATGAAAATTAACTTAATCCCAAAAAAACCTTTCCACTGCATTTCATTGCTGTCATTAAAGGACCTGCTGAGATCATTTCAGTAATCGTCTTGTTAACTCAGGTGAGAATGTTGACGAGCACAAGGCTGGAGATCATTATGTCAGGCTGATTGGGATAGAATGGCAGACTTGACATGTTAAAAGGAGGGTGATGCTTGAAATCATTGTTCTTCCTTTGTTAACCATGGTGACCTGCAAAGAAACGCGTGCAGCCATCATTGCGTTACATAAAAATGGCTTCACAGGCAAGGATATTGTGGCTACTAAGATTGCACCCAAATCAACAATTTATAGGATCATCAGCAACTTCAAGGAAAGAGGTTCAATTCTTGTAAAGAAGGCTTCAGGGCGTCCAAGAAAGTCCAGCAAGTGCCAGGATCGTCTACTAAAGAAGATTCAGCTGCGGGATCGGAGTGCCACCAGTGCAGAGCTTGCTCAGGAATGGTAGCAGGCAGGTGTGAGCGCATCTGCACGCACAGTGAGGCGAAGACTTTTGGAAGATGGCCTGGTGTCAAGAAGGGCAGCAAAGAAGCCACTTCTCTCCAAAAAAAACATCAGGGACAGATTAATCTTCTGCAGAAAGTATCGTGAATGGACTGCTGAGGACTGGGGCAAAGTCATATTCTCCGATGAAGCCCCTTTCCGATTGTTTGGGGCATCTGGAAAAAGGCTTGTCAGGAGAAGAAAAGGTGAGCGCTACCATCAGTCCTGTGTCATGCCAACAGTAAAGCATCCTGAGACCATTCATGTGTGGGGTTGCTTCTCATCCAAGGGAGTGGGCTCACTGACAATTCTGCCCAAAAACACAGCCATGAATAAAGAATGGTACCAAAACACCCTCCAACAGCAACTTCTTCCAACAATCCAACAACAGTTTGGTGAAGAACAATGCATTTTCCAGCACGATGGAGCACCGTGCCATAAGGCAAAGGTGATAACTAAGTGGCTCGGGGACCAGAACATTGAAATTTTGGGTCCATGGCCTGGAAACTCCCCAGATCTTAATCCCATTGAGAACTTGTGGTCAATCCTCAAGAGGAGGGTGGACAAACAAAAATCCACTAATTCTAACAAACTCCAAGAAGTGATTATGAAAGAATGGGTTGCTATCAATCAGGATTTGGCCCAGAAGTTGATTGAGTGCATGCCCAGTCGAATTGCAGAGGTCCTGAAAAAGAACGACCAACACTGCAAATACTGACTCTTTGCATAAATGTCATGTAATTGTTGATAAAAGCCTTTGAAACGTATGAAGTGCTTGTAATTATATTTCAGTACATCACAGAAACAACTGAAACAAAGATCTAAAAGCAGTTTAGCAGCAAACTTTGTGAAAACTAATATTTATGTAATTCTCAAAACTTTTGGCCACGACTGTATACAGTGGGTACGGAAAGTATTCAGACCACCTTAAATTTTTCACTTATATTGTAGCCATTTGCTAAAATCATCAAGTTTTTTTTTTTTCATCACTAATGTACACACAGCACCCCATATTGACATAAAAACACAGAATTCTTGTTATTTTTGCAGATTTATTAAAAAAGAAAAACTGAAATATCACATGGTCCTAAGTATTCAGACCCTTTGCTGTGACACTCATATTTAACTCAGGTGCTGTCCATTTCTTCTGATCATCCTTGAGACGGTTCTACACCTTCATTTGAGTCCAGCTGTGTTTGATTATACTGATTGGACTTGATTAGGAAAGCCACACACCTGTCTATATAAGACCTTACAGCTCACAGTGCATGTCAGAGCAAATGGGAATCATGAGGTCAAAGGAACTGCCTGAAGAGCTCAGAGACAGAATTGTGGCAAGGCACAGATCTGGCCAAGGTTACAAAAAATATTCTGCTGCACTTAAGGTTCGTAAGAGTACAGTGGCCTCCATAATCCTTAAATGGAAGATGTTTGGGATGACCAGAACTCTTCCTAGAGCTGGCCGTCCGGCCAAACTGAGCTATCGGGGGAGAAGAGCCTTGGTGAGAGAGGTAAAGAAGAAGCCAAAGATCACTGTGGCTGAGCTCCAGAGATGCAGTCGGGAGATGGGAGAAAGTTGCAGAAAGTCAACCATCACTGCAGCCCTCCACCAGTCGGGGCTTTATGGCAGAGTGGCCCGACGGAAGCCTCTCCTCAGTGCAAGACACATGAAAGCCTGCATGGAGCTAAAAAACACCTGAAGGACTCCAAGATGGTGAGAAATTAGATTCTCTGGTCTGATGAGACCAAGATATAACTTTTTGGCCTTGATTCTAAGCGGTATGTGTGGAGAAAACCAGGCACTGCTCATCACCTGTCCAATACAGTCCCAACAGTGAAGCATGGTGGCGGCAGCATCATGCTGTGGGGGTGTTTTTCAGCTGCAGGGACAGGACGACTGGTTGCAATCAAGGGAAAGATGAATGCGGCCAAGTACAGGGAAGGAAAACCTTCTCCAGAGTGCTCAGGACCTCAGACTGGGCCGAAGGTTTACCTTCCAACAAGACAATGACCCTAAGCACACAGCTAAAATAACGAAGGAGTGGCTTCACAACAACTCTGTGACTGTTCTTGAATGGCCCAGACAGAACCCTGACTTAAACCCAATTGAGCATCTCTGGAGAGACCTAAAAATGGCTGTCCACCAACATTTACGATCCAACCTGACAGAACTGGAGATGATTTGCAAGGAGGATTGGCAGAGGATCCCCAAATCCAGGTGTGAAAAACTTGTTGCATCTTTCCCAAAAAGACTCATGGCTGTATTAGATAAAAAGGGTGCTTCTACTAAATACTGAGCAAAGGGTCTGAATACTTAGGACCATGTGATATTTCAGTTTTTCTTTTTTAATAAATCTGCAAAAATGTCAAGAATTCTGTGTTTTTCTGTCAATATGGGGTGCTGTGTGTACATTAATGAGTAAAAAAAATTAACTTAAATGATTTTAGCAAATAGCTGCATTATAACAAAGAGTGAAAAATTTAAGGTATAAGCATAAGTATTTTATATATATATATATAAAATACACAGCTAAAATATTTATACACATTTATAATATATATACACATACATACATACATTATATATATATATATATACACATTTCGAAATAGCCCACAAACCAGCATGTGTATAAACTTACTCTGAGATCTTGTTCCTGTCATTAATATTCTGATGGGAAAACAGATCACGGGAGAGTGACAGAAGAGGGATTCGGAGGAATGGGAATGCCAGAGCTTTGGTTTACCCAGCGACTAGGTCCTGCTAGGCAAAAAGCAGAGAATCAAATTAAAACAGACAGGAGGGTGAACCCGAGACCTATTCCTTCTCTTAGCTCTCCCTCTTCTTCTCCATTTTCCCAATTTTCACCCACTAACATTTTTAATATATCTCCATCACCAAGTCCATTTTCCCCTTATTCCTTTTAGTATGTCTACTCCCTCTTCATAGCAATTTTCCGTTATAGCTTCTGAATGACACTGATCCCTATTGACCTCTGAAGAGCTCTTACAATTATGTTCAGGGATATTATTGACCGATGAGCTGGGGGAATTAAAGCAGCCTCTATAAATCCACTTAAAACTCAAGTGGACATTCACAAAATCATAATGGTTGAGTAGAGTGGATCCCAGTAGAGAGGATCATTGACAAGGCAACAGATCACTAACACACACACCCGGCTCACTTCAGAATTAAAATTTCTTGATAATTTACTCACGCCCATGTCATCCAAGATGTCTTTCTTTCTTCAGTCAAAAAGAAATTAAGGTTTTTGAGGAGAATATTCGAGGATTTTTTGCCATTTTGTGGACTTCACTGGCTTAAGGTTCAACGGGTTGAAGGTCCAAATTGCAGTTTCAGTGCAGCCTCAAAGGGCTTTACATGATCTCAAACGAGTAATAAGGGTCATGTCTAGCGAAATGATCTGCCATTTTCTTAAAAAGTATATATATATTTTTTTTTTTTTTTTTAACCAAAAATGCTCATCTTGCACTAGCCTGCAGGATTTACAAAGACATGAAAGTGAGTGGGTGAGCAGAAATTTATACAGAAGTTACCTCCATAATGTGTCAACACATTGGCTCAAGTCCAAATCAAGTCACGGGTCACTGTTGTCTAATGCTCGATACACATTGCATGATTTTGGGCTGTCCCAGACAAAAGATGACCAATCGTGGTGATTTCTGTGGTCGTGCCTCCTAAACGGTGGTCCCATGTCATACAGTGAGAGAGGTTCAAAGAGGGCCATTGTCACAGTCTTGCGACCAAAGATAGCCTGTGATAATTTTCTGACAGTGCTAGAAATTTCTCATGATCAATCTCTTTGCTCACTGTCTGCTGCTATGACCTACATCTACTGACTATCCAATAAAAATGCAACATAAAATGGCGCATTGATCAAACACGACGTGGCGCTAAAACTTAAAACTTCTTACATCAAGCTTCATTTGCAAAATTAGCATGCCAATTTGGCATATTTTCCCTAGCCTATGTCAATATTCTCCTCTTTTGCTTCCTCCTCTTTTTTCAGCACACATAAAAACCAAAATTGGCGATTCATCTTGCTCTATTTGCTGATGACCAGTGTTGGGGAAAGCTACTTTTAAAAGTAATTCCTTTACTCCCTATAAAAATGAAACTAATTGTGCTACTTAGTTACTTTTTATGAAAAGTAATGCGTTACATTACTTTTGCGTTACTTTTTCTCACCAGGGCAGGGCTTGCATGTTTGTTTTTTAATAACATAATAAATTCAATTTTTAGCAAATGTTAAGGCCCTTTGAAATGAGTAAGTCTCAGGCTGAAGGAAATTCATATTTACGCATGTACAGTAGAGGACGCAGCTCAAACAAACCACATTTAGTCTGCAACTACAATAACAATCATGTTTACACAGTGCACACAACACCTCTGTACTTACTCTATTGCTCTCAACATGACAGGAGAGCTGTCAGTCAATACATGTGAAAAAGTAACTTACGTTACTTGTTAGAAAAAGTTACTCAGATACTTTGTTGTAAACTGAAAAAGTAATGAGTTACATTACTAATTACTTGAAAAACTAATCTGATTACGTACCTGGTACAGTGTGATTTGTAATGATCTTATGACTGCAGAAAATGCACAGTCTGTAGCAGTCATAAGTCGCAAATTTGGGACTCCTATCCAGTGTTAATTTTGACAGCAAATTCTGATTTAGTCTTAGTCTTTTGAATAACACACCATTTAGTTTTAGTCATATTTTAGTCATCTGAAATCTTTTAGTCTTAGTCTAGTTTTAGTCGACTAAATATCATAAGAGTTTTCGCATGTATTTCTGGATGAATTGTCTGTAAATGTCGCTTCAAGTTGGTGGTGTTTTTCCCAGCGATTTTTGCTCCACACGATTTACAGGCGGTCTTGTTGTCATATGTGAAGTGTGACCAGATGTCAATTCTTCGTTTTCGTCCTAGCTCTGACATTTCTGTTGTTCATGAGACATTGCCCTCGGACCGGGTGCACTGCAAAACGTTAGTATGTTGCTAACGAGCAAAGTCAACTGAAATCAGCCAGAGCTGTGTAACTAAGACTGTGCAAACTAAATATAATGTAACGTTAAATAACCTAACTGTTGTGCAACCGTCCTCGGAACTGTGCAAAGTTCTGCAAACTCATCTTCTCCTCCTGTGTAACTGCTGCTGCTGCGTTTGTTGAACTTTTACGCCTGCATTTGCCGTGCCCGCGCCTTTTTAAAATGGCTCTTCTGCATGCTTCTGCAGAGATCAACCTACCCTCAAAGATTCGCTCTGATTGGATCTCTTCTCCATTCGTCCCGCCCTAATATTTTCGTCTCGTTTTTATTCGTTGACTTAAGTGTCAGTTATATTTCGTCACATTTTTCGTCATCATATCTGACTTTTTATTTAGTTTTCGTCCGTGAAAAAGGTTCGTTGACGAATATTTTTCGTCATAGTCTTCGTCAACGAAATTAACACTGCTCCTATCCAAGTCAAAGTCATGCGACTCGAGTTCACAACCCTGTAAATTTGGTGTTCATTTAGTGATTCCAGACATTTAAAAACTGTATGTTCTTCAATAAAATTCAATATTTAACTTTAAGTCAGAGTTTGATTATTTCAGTATATACACATTTTAATTTATTCCTGCGATCCTATATAAGCACTAGGACAGATGATACATTTAAAAAATTTTAAAGTCATCATGCAGCCCTGGCCCCCAGTTGAGAACCACCGTTTTATATTTTATCTAGAATTTGCTCAAATTTATAATTGGCTTATAACTATTCCACTGACACCTGAGGGGGGCTAATCCACCTACTATACTGTAGGTTTGACCACCTCTTAAAAAAGACAGACTAGGCAATTAACATTCTTCTGGCTCCAGTGTGGATGTGGTTTAAGAGCCTGAGAGCCAATAGAAGTAATGTGGCGGAGATCTATGTAGTTGGAGGTTACAGTGTCTCAGTAAGAGCTGAAGGAAATGGACTCATTTAGAAAGAAACTGTGTGTGCTGTAAAACCACTTGGCCTTGAGAACATTCAACCTCATAATACACACACACACAAAGACACACTTACACAACAACAACAAAATTTATTTTCACATGAATGCTAGCCACAGTCTCTCACATGAATTACTAAAACCAACTAAAGTTCAAGTGAACATTTCAACATCATTGTTTATGGAGGCTAAAGTATTCTGACTGTAAACAGTGGTTTGTCTTTCCAGCAAAACAGATAGTCAGAGTGGTTGAACCGCAATTACACCGAAGGCGGCAAACAAGAATTGTGTCAATGGTAAAAGTAACATTACACAAAAGAAATATGTAAAAAATCCTTACACAACCATTCAGAACCACAGATTTCAGATTTAGCATTGGTTATTTAGAAAATAGGAAGTTTGACTATCTTCTTTGTAAGTTTAAATACACACACACACACACACACAGCTGATTCCAGGTCTAAAGCTGACTATATCTTTAGCTCTGCTTGAGGGACAGTATTGATGGGACTTTCAGGCTGGCTGAAGGAGAAAATGACCCCACTTCAGCCTCAGTGGGAGGTAGAGATGTCCAGAGAGCATACTTAGTGTGGAAAAACATCACGCAGTGCAAGAGTGAAGTCGAACACCTGGACTAAATTCAAATGACAAAGCTTTGGAAACGTGTCTAAAGAAGCACTCCAGAATGTGAAACTACAGCCCATACAGTCACGCTAACATTAGGAACCTGCTCTTATCCATTACCAGCTGGAACTGAACACAATCACACATGCTATATAGAAACATCAACAATGACGAACCTTCAACATTCATGTCACACTTACAGAAAAAGAAGATAAACATAATTACAATTGTATTACCATGATATTTCTGGGCATGTTACAGATATACATGTTACTTAATGGTGTAGTTCATCCAAATATAAAAATTCTTTCATTAACTTCTCACCCTCATGTCGTTCTAAACCTGTAAGACATTCATTTTCAGAACATAAATGAAGATTGTTTTAATGACAAAAAACCCCTTAATTACCACTTTGTTAACAAAAAATTAAATAAATCTCTGACGCACATTACAATGTATCGGCGAATACAATGTTAAGTACTTTTCTCCAGCATTCATAAAGTAAAGTAAGTAAAAGAAAGAAAGAAAAGACAAATTTGACCAAGTGCCCAAAAATTGTGCAAATGGATTTTAGACCCATTGTGTATCAATGTATCATGAGTTTAGCATCTGATACCATGCACCTTTTTGTAAGGACAGGACAGGCTCAGATCCATCCATCCATTTTCCAATCCGCTTCTCTGAACAGAACCACAAAGAAGTTGGAGTCTATCCCAGAGGCATGGGCCATACGCAGAGAAACACTCTCAATGAACTACCAGTCCTCCACAGGGATAACACACTAGAGGTCTGCTACCCAACCTAAGCCCGATGAGTCCCGAAAAACTCATGGGATTCGGGTCGGTTTGGGGTTAATGTCTCATGAATAGCTTTGGGTTCAGGTCAAATTCTGGTTAATTTTTCATTAATAGCTTCAGGTTTGAGTTGAGTTCGGGTTTGCAACTAAAGATGTCTTCGGATTGTGTGGGAAAATTCAATCCGAAGTCGAACCAGGGACCAAAACTTTCTTGCAGTGAGCCACTAGTACTACACACTGAGCCACCATGCCACCTCCATCCAAGAAATGGAAGCTCTCACGCAAGTTCTGCCGGGAAGACTCAAATGTTATGTCCCTTATTAGTTTAACACTCTAAGTATATAAGATCGGTACTTACACATGTCTGAGTTTGTAGATGCTGACGCCAACCTTCACCTCCATCCAGGATGGTCCCTATCCATACCTCCCAGGGGGTCGGCTGCATCCCTGCCTTCATCATTAGGCAGGAAATGCAAAGTTCGCAACCCTCAGGATGTAAGCTACAGACGGGGCCTACGCCAAAGAACTTTATCTTACCATATTTTGCTTGCTGATTGTTAATAAATATCACTGTTACGTTATCTTGCCTCCCAAGTTCTTCTGGTAGAACTAATTCGCCTGCCCATTCAGTCTTAAAAGTTAAAGGTAAACAAACTTTGCTTTCTGTCCTCAAAGGACAGAGGCTCAAAAGCTCAGCTCAGCTCGAGCTCAGAGCTAAAACCCCCTATAACAGTACAGCGCAGAGAAAGAATAAGAGAAATGGAGGAGGGATGCTGGAAGAATTGTTGCTGGGATGACGCAATGACTGCTGCTTATATACGATCATAATGATCATTGACAGGACTGAATGTTTAGGCTCCATCTGAACCTACATTTGGAAATACATCAAAGCCAGACCTTGCGTAGCGCCTCTGAGATCTGAGATTTCTATAAAATCTTTCCCTTTTCTGCTATGACACATTTACAATACAGAAACTCTAACATTCAACCCTAATCTCAACCTTTTCCATCCACCCTTCAAACTCCCAATATGCCCACCTCCCTCATGCTCTGTCTCCCCGTGACCCATCTCCTCAACCTTCACTAAATCACTCCTCCTAGGACAGTCCTGAAGGACAAAACCTGTCCCACTGGCTCCAACTCAAGGGCCATAGCAGGGTTGAATGAGTGCCAGACACATGAAGCTAATGTGGGGCCTTGTCAAGGAATGGGACGCACCTGAAACCAGGGTACGGTATCAGAACAATACCATACACAATACCTCAGTTTTGGCAAAACCCACGCTCTTACTGTTTACATGCAGTGAAGCCCAGTCGAGACATGGTAATACAGAAAACACCACATGTGACCAAAGGTTTGAACACTGTTTGAAGCTTAATTGCTCAGTAGGTTTGATGGGAGTGACTGTATTCATTTTAAGCACGAAAACGGTCCGGAAATTACTGGAGAGCTTGTATAACAGAAGAATTGTGTCGCAATATTCGGTAAACAACACAGTTAAGAGGGAAGTTTTCACATCTGGAAGTAGCGTGTGTCTTAGAGCCATATGTCCACAAAAAATGTGAAACTGCAGATGTTTCTACGGCAAAGCACACGTACTGCATGTTCCCTCAGGCGGTGAAATCATGCATCATTGCACAACACTCTATAGAATTAAAGTTGGAAGTGATATCAGACAGTTGAGACTATCAGAAACATTGGTATGATCTCAATGGGAACGGTGGCGTTCTGAGATGATTTAGAAGCTAAATAGACTATTAAGTTAACACATTTCTTATAATTTCCACACAAAGAGCTACCGACGAACATATGGACACCACTTGCTCCTTTGCTAAAAAACAGAAGGAGATGAAGAGCGAGAGAGCATTCTTTTTGCAAATAGATATATGACAGCCGTGGAGACGACAGTAAAGCACTGTCTGTCTTTCATCCTCCATATCCCCCTGTAGGGACTTTCGACCTCCGCCCTGACCCCTGACTTTTGGCATCACACAACCGTGTCTAAACTCCAAAGCCTGCCATGTGGAGCGTCTGGCAGAGGTGCAGTAGGTCTCGGAGTGAGTCAAAGAGTAAATGAGAGAGAAAAGAGAAAGAGCTAGAGTGAGAAACTGGAATAATGTGCAGACTTAATCTTTCTTCATGAAATTTCTAATGAAAATACTTATTGACAAAAGAAAATTACAATTTTATTTGATTTTCTAACCCTCATGTCATTCCAAAATTGCAGGACTTTTTTTTTTTTATAAAAGTACCATAAATGTTTGTGACTTGTTACATACATCTTCTGAATCCATTCAAGAGCATCCATCAGGTCTTTTCAATGAATCGGTTCGCAAAATCAATCTGAATGATTAGTTCATAAATCAAATTCTCGGTTCAACTCAGTGATTACAGACAACTGGACATGTCCACACTAATATGTTTTCATTTGAAAACGCATCTTTTTCTCTCCTTCTTGCCCTTCCGTCCACACTGATACTTTGTCAAGAAAAACAGAGCTTTTTGAAAACGCTCTCCAAAGTGGATAAATTTGAAAACGCCGTTTTCGCAAAGTAGTGTGGATGTTGAAAACTGAAAACGATGACGCATGTTTAGTCATGTGACACATATTGTACCCATAGGTATTAGGGGTGTAACGATACATGTATTCGTCCTGAACCGTACGGTACGGCGGGACGGTTCAGTTCATGCAGTGAGTCAGTCACAGGTGATTGACACTCCAATCCAGAAGGGGGCGCGTACACTAATGCAACACTGTTTGCTATCAGTAAAAAGCACTGAAGAAAAGACGATCGATCAGTATGTTTACATCTGTCAACTAGTGTTTCAACTGTATAAAGATATCAATAAAACCGCTTGACAATAATATCTCACGTAGCATTACATTCACCTCAGGCATTTAGTGTCGACAACATATTAGTTCACTAGAGAAATGAACTCTAGAAGGGAGCATTTCACTACATATATGCACGATATTAGCTTATATATCCATTATATTTACTTAATATTGTCACATGTTCAGTTCTGTCATGTTTAGTTTAGTCTTGTCGTGTTTAGGGTAGTTTTGTTAATCAGTCATTGTCTGCACCTGTCTTCACGTAATTAGTTAATCCCTATCACCTGCCCTTCATTTAGTCATGTGTATATTAGTTCCTGTTTGTCATTCTTGCCCGGTCGGTTATTGTTTGCATGTAGCGCACTCTGTTTCGTGTCTGTAATCCTTTGATTAAACCTGTTTATTGTACTGCAACCTCGTATCCCGTTCCTGCCTTCAGCCCAGCGTTACAGAATAACCGACCACATTGCAAAAAGGAAGAACAAATGGACTCACCGACGATCGAGCGTCTTCTCCAGCCAGAAGTTCGACCATACCTGGGCTACCTGATGGGGATAGTCCCGGGAGGCAGCTTCTCCGCCCCAGCCTGGAAGCCCGGGGTGCGCACCGAAGTAGAGGGAGAGCTGGATGACTTCGGAGCCCCGGTGGTGAAGCGTGCTGGTGGGTCCATCACAGAGCCAGGAGCCAACCGGAACTCGATCATCTGGTGGGCCGCGGATCCTCTCCCCACCCAAATCCCCCCCCTTGAATCTGTACCTTCACTTCCGGTCCCGTCCGGAGGCCATCTGCCTGTTCCCCTGCCTGTCCTCCCTGTCCCGCCATCTCCGCTGGTTACAGCCAGCCCCCTGGATCCGTGGCCACCGCGACTGCCATCAGTAAGCTCCTCGGCTCTGCTACCGCCGCTCACTCCGTGCGGCTCCTCGACGGCGCCTCGGGCTTCCCTGCTACCAGCACGGCTTGTGGCGGAGTCCCCGGCTCCACGTCAGGCCTCCAGGCCCACGTCGCCACCGCGACCCATCAGCCCGCCGCCATCACTTGGGCCCGCGCCTCCCTCATCTTCTCCTCGGCCTGTCTGCCCGGAGGTGCTGCCAAGCCCCCTCGTCTCTCCAGGTCAGCCTGCGGGGGTCGACGCACAGCCTCCGCCACGGACTTCCGGGGTCGAGACTACGTCACCACCCGTCACCCCTACGGCGTCAGCAGACTCCTCCCTCCCTGCGACTTCCCTGTCATCCTCGGGAACCTTGTCATCACCCCTGTCAGCCAGAGCCTCGTCGCCGCCTCGGTCCCGCAAGCCTGCAGCTCTGGGCCGTACTTCCGGGTCGGCGGAGTCGCCCAGGGCTGTCAGCCAAGACGTTCCGCCGGGTCCACCACCAAGCACCATGGGGTCGTCGCCTGCTATCGGCCCCAAGGTTTCGCTCAGCTCCGTCGTCTGGACTCCTCCTTGGCTCCTCCCTCCGTCGACACCCCCATGGTGTCCGGGGCCATCGTCCCCAGCTTGCTGCCCGCCTCCAGAGACACACCCTTCTCCACGCCCCTCCCCGAAGCCCCCGCCCTCTTCACCCCTCTTCGATGGACTATACGGCGCGAGGACGCACCTTTCCGAAGGGGGGCGTATTGTCACATGTTCAGTTCTGTCATGTTTAGTTTAGTCTTGTCGTGTTTAGGTTAGTTTTGTTAATCAGTCATTGTCTGCACCTGTCTTCACGTAATTAGTTAATCCCTATCACCTGCCCTTCATTTAGTCATGTGTATATTAGTTCCTGTTTGTCATTCTTGCCCGGTCGGTTATTGTTTGCATGTAGCGCACTCTGTTTCGTGTCTGTAATCCTTTGATTAAACCTGTTTATTGTACTGCAACCTCGTATCCCGTTCCTGCCTTCAGCCCAGCGTTACAAATGTCTTGATTATTTAATGCATGTTTAAATAAATATCTCATGAAAACAAGTTATATATGACAGCTGCTGTGTAAATGTTTATATTTCAAAAATTAATTGCAGTAGAAAATTAACTTCATAATTAGATTTAGAAGTTAATGCAAAATTATTTTATTTGAGCGTTGATTATTTTATTTAAAAATAAATAGCAAGTGAATTTAATAGTTTGGGCTCTGGTGTTAACTGTTACCTTTAATACAGTAATGTGTAAGTAAGGGCTCCCTATACAAGCTAGTTTACAGCATTAGCCAAGATAGATTTTATTATCCTTAATTACAATTATTTTAATTTATTTAAAAAGATAGAAGATAGAAAGTCATAAGGATTTGGATGGGGGTAAATTTCAATCTCTAGGTGATTAATACAAACTTTTGACAAAACTATGAAGCAACAGCGTAAGATATTAGCAATGTGCTAACAATGTTTTAGCACAGCATGCTGGGGATTGAGCAGCTGAAAAGAACTGAATGAATGTAAACAATCCATGTTGCTAGCTGGTCAATTGACCCTTCGCCGGCAGTTTGATTGACAGGTGATCTGACCAAACATAACTCTGAATCCGCCATTTTGTCCGACAAAGCAGTCAGGGGAGTTAGTAGATTAACGTTGGTGAACTTGAAATTGAAAAATTTCTGTGGTTGAAACAACATTCCTTCTGATGTCCATTCATGTTTATTTGATACTATAAGTGAAAGTGAAAGTCGTGACGTATTGTCAAGTATGGTGACCCATACTCGAAATTTGGGCTCTGCATTTATCCCATCCAAGTGCACACACACACAGCAGTGAGTAGTGAACAAGTGCACACACACACACACACAGTGAACACACACACGGAGCAGTGGGCAGCTATTGCTACAGCGCCCGGGGAGCAATTAGGGGTTAGGTGCCTTGCTCAAGGGCACTTTAGTCATGGTATCGAAGGCCGCTTGAAGGAGCTAAAGCAATCTGTCATGACAAATTAAAGAGCCACTATACATTTAGTGTTTAAACTTCTTTAAAAAAATTACAAATATTTTAAATATGAAACCTGCTCCGTCAACAATGGTGAGCAACAGTAACTAAAATCCATCACAAAATAAACTTAAATCTGAAAATTACATGGAAAACTCACAACATAGCAAAAATGTTATTTTGATCAATTAAAATATGGTATTTTATTGGATTTAATGAATATGGACTAAACAAAGGACATTTCTGTCAAAATCTATGATTAATACAAACACTGCTAATGGGGAATGTCTTTCTTATGAATCATGAGGAATGAGATGAACAAATGTTCAGCTGGATATGAGAGCAGTGAGGTTAGGAGAAGGATTGGACTCTTGTGTTTGCGTGAGTAAGATGACAATGAGATGAGAAGCAGATGTTTGTAGACGCGAGCTGGAGAAACGTGACGTCCATATGAGACCAGACTTTCCAATCACACTCAGATATACAGGAGGCCCTGCAGACAACATCATAAAGCTGTCCTAGATGTGCATCACTTCTCCACAGCTCCCAGTGTGGGATGCAAGATCTGGGAAACATCCCAGTCCATAAAAGTCTCACAAAAAGAAATAGATCAGGTTATCAGGGAGCCATTTTTCTGAAATGAATTTCAAAGCGGACCCAGTCTGGTTGATGCTGGTTTGGTGCTAAACTAGTAGTGAACTGTTTTGTCAACCTTGGATGACTTCACTCCCTCTGTTGATGAGTGCAGCTGCTAACATTGACAAATGCAGTTAAGTTCCTCAACCTCCTTGAGATTGTAATTTCAAGATCAGAGTCTACAATGCATCTAAACCTTCAAGCTGATATTCTGACCACTTGTGTGGTCTTGAACTTTTGCTATCATTATCATACTTTATGATAAATTGAAAACCATGAAACCTAAAAATGTGATTTTGAGACCAACCCAAGAGTCTGAATAGCCACAAAGTGTTTCTGAGTTCATGAGAATATCCTCCATCTCTGTTAACCAAACTGCATCTCAAAAAAGCAATCAACCGACATGTCATATCATCTCTTTTAATGGTAATTGTGCTTATTTGAGTGATAAAAAGAGATGCGAGTGTGGGAAGACAAGAGAATGGGGCTTGGCAAAGCAGGGTGACTTTTCGCCTCTGAATCAGGGGGACTGCTGGGAAATTTTGCAAGCAGAAAATGGGTTTTGTTCTGGGCCACCGTGAAACCAGCCGTGAAATTCAGTGTGAAAAGTACGAGTTCGCCATGACTTCCTTAGTATGCAAACACATAGAGAGACCTGATGACACTACCACAAATATTCAGCACAGGACAAGTATACAACAAACATGTTTGAACTGAAATACTGTGCTGGTCATATAATTAGAATATCATCAACTAATCACTAATTCCATTCAAAAATGTGAAACTTGTATATTCATTCATTACACACAGACTAATATATTTCAAATGTTTATTTCTTTTTAATTTTGATGATTATAACTGACAAGTAAGGAAAATCACAAATTCCGTATCTCCGTATTATTCCGTATCGAAAATTAGAATAATTGTGAAAAGGTTCAAAATTGAAGACACCTGGTGCCACACTATAATCAGCTAACTAACTCAAAACACCTGCAAAGGCCTTTAAATGGTCTCTCAGTCTAGTTCTGTAGGCTACACAATCATGGGGAAGACTGCTGACTTGACAGTGTCCAAAAGACGACCATTGACACCTTGCAGAAGGAGGGAAAGACATAAAAAGTCATTGCAAAAGAGGCTGGCTGTTCACAGAGCTCTGTGTCCAAGCACATTAATAGAGAGGCGAAGGGAAGGAAAAGATGTGGTAGAAAAAAAAAAGTGTACACGCAATAGAGATAACCGCACCCTGGAGAGAATTGTGAAACAAAACCCATTCAAAAATGTGGGGGAGATTCACAAAGAGTGGACTGCAGCTGGAGTCAGTGCTTCAAGAACCACTACGCACAGACGTATGCAACACATGGGTTTCAGCTGTCGCATTCCTTGTGTCAAGCCACTCTTGAACAACAGACAGCGTCAGAAGCGTCTCGCCTGGGCTAAAAACAAAAAGGACTGGACTGCTGCAGAGAGGTCCAAAGTTATGTTCTCTGATGAAAGTAAATTTTGCATTTCCTTTGGAAATCAGGGTCCCAGAGTCTGGAGGAAGAGAGGAGAGGCACACAATCCACGTTGCTTGAGGTCCAGTGTAAAGTTTCCACAGTCAGTGATGGTTTGGGGTGCCATGTCATGGCTGGTGTTGATCCACTGTGTTTTCTGAGGTCCAAGGTCAACACAGCTGTATACCAGGAAGTTTTAGAGCACTTCCTGCTTCCTGCTGCTGACCAACTTTATGGAGATGCAGATTTCATTTCCCAACAGGACTTGGCACCTGCACACCGTGCCAAAGCAACCAGTACCTGGTTTAAGGACCATGGTATCCCTGTTCTTAATTGGCCAGCAAATTTGCCTGACCTTAACCCTATAGAAAATCTAGAAGATAGAAGATATGATATGCCAGACCCAACAATGCAGTTGAGCTGAAGGCCACTATCAGAGGAACCTGGGCTCTCATAACACCTGAGCAGTGCCACAGACTGATAGACTCCATGCCATGCCGCATTGCTGCAGTAATTCAGGCAAAAGGAGCCCCAACTAAGTATTGAGTGCTGTACATGCTCATACTTTTCATGTTCATACTTTTCAGTTGGCCAAGATTTCTAAAAATCCTTTCTTTGTATTGGTCTTAAGTAATATATTCTAATTTTCTGAGATACTGAATTTGGGATTTTCCTTAGTTCTCAGTTATAATCATCAAAATTAAAAGAAATAAACATTTGAAATATATCAGTCTGTGTGTAATGAATGAATATAATAAACAAGTTTCACTTTTTGAATGGAATTAGTGAAATAAATCAACTTTTTGATGATATTATAATTATATGACCAGCACCTGTAAGATATAGGGGTCTGATTTCAACTAACTAACTAACTACTAATGTTTGAGAAGCTACTGAACTGGTATTTAATAGTATTGTTTACCAACTGAACTGAAACCTTCATTAGTTCCTTTTGGATAAAATATCACAAAGTTGAAATACAATAGCACCAGGGTTGAGGCAATCAGAATTGAATCGAGAATGTTTTTAAAACTGACGTGGCAAATCGGGAAACTGTGTTGAAATAATTTTCAGTAATTAAAAAACAAACCTGAATTAAATTCAAAGAAGGTTATTATTCAGAAATATTCAATCGCTGTATAAAAGTATACAGACTTTTTTGCTCACTAGCCACTGTCGCTAGTGTTTTTCCAAAGTTACAAGCCATTAGCCACAATTTTGACATCAATACCATGAGGGAAAATCTGCCATATAGCTATTTTTAACATTATCTCATAATTTGGTAGCAGGTATAATAGGCTGCTGTCACTTTAAGACCTGACGCACCGATCCATTATACTGTTACACATGTGTTTTCTTTCTCAACTGTTTACGCTCACATAAAACAACTGATTGCATTTACATGAATACTCGCCAAGACATTATTTTGTGTGTATTTGACTGTTTACGTGCAAAAAGAACTCAATTTAGTACTGAGAGGGAATGAGTAAAATTATGCGCAATACGCATAATCCCACAGCGAAATTCAAACCCTGTAACACCAATATTCATCCGGAGCAAATGAAATGAGTGAGTGAGGAGGAGGCAGATTTGTGTGTTGACTCGCTGTCGGAGAGAGAGAGAAAGAACAGCTGGAATCGTGTGTCTATTCTGAGGAAAATCAGTATTGCCGGCGTTTCAGATATTTCAGTATCATTATTTATCGAAAAATCTATATTTTTGACAATACTACATTGCACAGTTTATTATTTCAGGTGCCTTTTTAAAAGACTACAATTGAAAAATGAATACATTATAAAATTCAACCCACCAAAGAGGCTAGTAGGAGAGACTGTTACACAACACTGCTGAAATACACCCGCATTTGGCGGGTTGGTGGGCGTTAATGTCAAGCCCTGAAAGTATCGATTTAGATGTATGCTTTCCTGTTGATGGGGAAGAACAAGACACTTCTCCATTACTGACGAACACATAATAACATAGCAGACCCCCCTTTAATCACACTGAATGTTAGCATTTAACTAAGCTAACTGTCGTAAATTTTTAAACACTTAAAAACTGTTCCGACTTGCACTCATTGCCATTTTGGAAAGACAAATCAACAATCTTCATCCTCAGTAGTGCAAGGGCTTGAGGGTAATATCTCAAATGCATACGCAGACACGTAATTGCAAAAATCAGCTGAGAAAGTATAATTTTAAATAGCTGTTTTCTACTGCCTCTATTTGTGCTGCACAATTGGTAAGACGTACCAAGAATTTAAGATGGATAAATACTGAATTGGGATTCATTCAGTGAATTGCACATTTGTGTACATCTGGTAAATGGCTGACATACTTCAGTCTTGAATAGTGAACAACGCCAGATGATTCAGCAATTTTCATGACTTTGTGGCTGTAGAAAATAGCATTTGCAGCACTCTGTAATGGACCTGCACAACAAATGAACACACACGCAAGCTTTCAAATAATCCTCGGGTTTTGGTCAAGTGGGACTACATTTCCTGGAAATGTATCCTGCCTTAACTGATCAGTTTCATCCAACATCTTTCTAAAACGAAATTAACACCAGAATCAAAACGATCGTATCCAGCAAATCTTCCCCGCTGAAAATCTTTCGACGGAATATTTAGTTGTTCTACAGCTCTTTTCATTCAAAATGGCATGCGTTTGATTTATTCATGTCTGAATACAGCCAGAACAATGAGATCAACTTTGGCCAGCTTGAGAGAGAGAAATAGAGAATAAGCATCAGTAAAACTTCAGATTGATGGCTTCTCACTAAACCATTACATCATGTTGGAAGGCAACTGTGATACACATGAAGCAAAACATGCACTGGTTCTGACAGTACTAGTCATGACAAGATAAAGTGACGAGTGGTTAAAGCTCTCAAATCATTTTTTCCCCTTAGCCACAACCACCGTAAGTGACAGAACAATCCTAACATGCTACAATACTGATATCTTAAATATTTCCTTGATCATTTTATGAAGGAAAGGGAGGTCAGATAAACTTGAGAAACAAAATCTGATGGGAATGTGGGAGCGTGAGCTTTTTTTTATAGTAAATCACTAGATTTAGCTGCATCCAAGTGAGAAACTACCTATAGATAAAAAAGTGCTCAGCACATTACTCATGAATCAGAGGTTAAACAATCATCAATCTGTGTGGCAACATCCATAGAGAAACATAGAAATTTTGTGTAATGAATATGGTCTATAAGAGGAAAGGCTCTACTTGTATGTATGACACACCACGGTTATTTGCACACCAATTCATGAGAATGCAGGTTAACAGTGTGAATAGATAAGTTTTTTTTTTAGTTGAAACTATTTAGTCAAATGAAGCTGATATACATTATATTATGAGCAGAACATAATATAACAAAAAAGAATAACATACAAATAAACTCCACTGTGTACACTTATAAAAATAAAGGTACCAAAATGTTTTTTTGCAGCAATGAAATTGAAGAACCATTTCTGGTTTCCCAAAGAATCTTTCAGTGATCAGTTCTTTAAAAAAATATATATAATAATAATAATAATAATATTAATAATAATAACAATAATTAATATATATTATAAAAAAATAAAAATGTATAAAAAGTTTCTATATAATATATATATATATATATATATTTTTTTCTTCTTTTTTTTAAATAAATAAATTAATTAATTAATTTTTTCTCTCTTAGTGTAAAGAACATTTTAGAATCTGAAGAACCTTTAGTGGCGTGAAAAAGGATCCATGGACGTTAAATATTCTTCATGGAACCATCAATGCCAGTAAAAAAAACTTTATTTTTTTTTAAGAGAGTAGAGTTTACAAAATGCATTTTAAAAAATAAATGTCATCCCAGCCAGCCTAACAAAGTCATCTGAACAATGTTTTCTGTTTTCTCAGCAAGCACTTTTGTGCAAATACATTGATACAATTATGCCCTTTTTTACAAGATGTAATACAAGTCTCTGGTGTCCCCAGAATGTGTCTGAATTTTCAGCTCAAAATACCTCAGATAATTTACTATACCATGTTGTAAGTGCCAATTGTTGAGTGGAAGGAAAAACATGCTGTTTTCGTGCATATGTCTTTAAATGCAAATGAGCTGCTGCTCCCCGCCCCGTTTCCAGAAGAGGGTAGAGCCTGCAAAAATAGTGTCTTGAATACTCTGCCAAAAACTAAAACATCTGTTTGGTTATGATTATCTCTATCACGGTCACACTCACGTGACATTGCAGTTTCTCATCATCATGAAAGTTTATTATCGACATGCGTTTTAAAGCCGTATCAGTTTAAACTTCTGATATATGGTTTTCTGAATGCACACATTTCTGAAGCACGCACATAGAAAGCTGGCTGTCAGACGGCGCGTCCTGTGAGTATTAAACTGATTTCTCTTTAATGTCTTATTGTGCTTAAACTGCCAAAAACACACAATGTTCACATAAACTCAGCTACGTTTGTGAACGTAAACTGTGTGCAGAATTATTAGACAAGTTGATTTTCTGATCATTTTTTTCCCAAGCATATTTTACCAATTCCAAACCACGTCAATCTTAATAAGTATTATTAATTTTGTATTTAATCATTTATAAGTGATATATATTTGTTCATGAAGACTGGAAATGAAAAACACCTTAGGTGTGCAGAATTATTAGGCAGGTTTTCTTTTACAGGCAAAATGAGCAAAAAAAAAAGATTTAACTCAGACTGAAAAGTCAAAAATTATTAAATGCTCATGAGAAGGATGCAATACTAGAAAATGCAGATGACCATTAGACAGTGAAATGCTCACTGGGTCAGCAGTGATCAAACAACAAAAGAAAAACAGAAAATCACTGTACTGCTCTTGATTGAATATGTTTAGTAATTTTATTAAAAATACATTTTTTACTTGAATGCTGCTGTTAAATGTTCTGGTGAGGAGATAAACATGGCAGAGTGTGAACAGCTCACTGAGGGCGGGGTCTATGCTAATAGGGCAGAATATGTATGCAGTTGTGGGTGGGGCCTATGCAACGTGACATCACATTTCATAGAAACTGCAAAGAGCTTATTCTGAGACACTGCTTATGATTTATGGTGTTGAAAAAAAGGTGCAGGTGGATTTTTACCATTATAGGATGGTTGTGTATACACAGTCTTGACACACATTACATTCAAACACCATGTAAAAGTGAAGTTTGCATAAGAAATACCCTTTAAATGGTAATTATTAACACAAGAATGCATGCTGGGAATTATTTGCTGAACAAAAAAAGTTTGAAATTTTTAATGAACAATGAAATTCAAATTTTCTAAACAAAGTGTTAGCTCAAATCTCAATTCTGCCTTGATTTGTTGTTTGTTTGTTGCAATTCATTTTTTACAGTGAAAGACAGCATGATGATGAAAAAGGTGACTGAAATAAACCAGGGGAGTGAGTTTACAAGAGATAATGTGCTAGAGAGGCCAGTAGAGCAATGCTGCAGTTCTCAGAGCGGAACAACAAATGGGGAGTGACAGAATAACAGCAGATGAGGAAAGAGGGAAAAGCGTGAATGTGAGTGGCAGAACGGAGGAGTCCAGCTCCCCTGATGCCATCTGACCTTGTAATACCATCAACATGTGTTCTTGTCACTGACTAACTATATGATAAATCCAGCACTCTGCTGTGTGGAAAATCTCCGCATTAGCATAGACGGTTTCCATTGAAAGACAGTTACTCACCAATGTAATCACAAGGATGGATGGATGGATGGATGGATGGATGGGTGGATGGATGGATGGATGGATGGATGGATGGGTGGATGGGTGGATGGATGGATGGATGGATGGGTGGATGGGTGGATGGCTGGATGGGTGGGTGGATGGGTGGATGGATGGGTGGATGAATGGATGAGTGGATGGATGGATGGATAGATGGCTGGGTGGATGGGTGGATGGGTGGATGGGTGGATGAATGGATGAATGGATGGATGGATGGATGGATGGATGGATGGCTGGATGGATGGGTGGGTGGATGGGTGGATGGATGGATGGATGGATGGATGGATGGATGGGTGGATGGATGGATGGATGGATGGGTGGGTGGATGGATGGAACCCAAGAAAGTGATAAATATATGATCCAATCAATAAAAGATTTTTTATTAATTTACTACTACTACTAAATCACATTAATAAATTAAATTTATGACTAAATAACTATATTTTATATGGACATGTAAAAAATAGTTACCTCATTGGATTATTTATGTATGCATTTATTTCTTTTATGAAGTACACAATTATTTATTATATCAATCATTCACATTTACTCATTTATTATTTTTGCAGATTTGGTCCTATACAAGGTACAAATTGGTTCATATACAAAGCTTTAATCTGTAATAGAAAAAAAAATTAAATTAGAAAAAAATGCCACATTTTTGAACCCCACGGTACAAGAACATATGACTTTATAGAGTAGATATCTGGCACACACACACAAAAAAAACACAAATATGTATGAGCTCACCTTGATGTTATTTTACTATTGACGGCTAGATTTAGGCAGACCATTTGTCTCAGTTGACATTAAAATATGTTGTTTTGGGGAAAACGCAAAAGGCCGAGAAGGGAAGAGAAAACCTCCCTAATCGTCTGCCGCTGATGTGTTCCAGATCATTTCTGTCCAATTCTGACTACATGGACAGGACACAGGTGTCCACCAGTGAGTAGTGTGTTAGATTGAGCACATTAACCAAAGACTCATCCTTACACCATCATTACTCATAGATTCCAAACATGCTTCATCTCATTACTGGAAAGTGGGACATGTTCTGTCCCTGAGCGTAACAGAGATGGATTTGGACCTCCTCTCAATTACAACTAATGCAGTATGAATGAGGACTCTGACCAGCTGGATAAAGGCCATTTCATTCCTCACAAGGAAGCAACATCTCCTGACTGACATTTTGCAACAAACAAAGCAAGCTGAAGGAATATTTAAAATATGATTTTTTTTTTTTTTTTTAAAGCTCCTGGCTAAAACAAACCATATGTGCTTGACTTCATTTAAACTAATGGCTTTCAGGGCTCAAAGTAGTTTACAGTTATAATAAACTCTCCATTAATGAGACATTAGCTTATTTCAAGTTGGCAATGAGTATCATTACATCTTACATTTGCTGAGGAGGCCTCCATGTTGGGATTTACTGACTGTTAGCATTAGCAACAACCAGAATTGTGCTTAGAATGTTCCACAATATGAAATCCTAATGCTTACCTTGATTTTTCCATGTAGTGGTTGCTCCTGGACTCCTTGCTAAAGACATTCCCATCTTCCATCCAGAGTTAGAGTTAGAGGTAGGGACTAAGAGAAAACGTTGGTGCTAACAGGTTGCTCTTTCAGAGTTTAGGAGATTTAAAGGGATAGTTCACCCAAATAATTTTTTTTTATTATTATTTATTTCAAGTTAGGGTCAAAATTGTTGCATTACATAATAAGAACCATACTGTGACATATGAAGTTACACTGTATAGCATAAAACCGCAATGCAATCATGATTAAGTTGCAACTGAGACGTATATAGTGGCAGTTATGGAAAATAAAATTTCAATTATAGAAACTGAAGATGCCGTTATGACAAATAAAAATGCAATTTTGAGATATAAAGTCGCATTGAAGAAAAATAAAATCAAAATTGTGAAAAAGTCACAATTATAAAATAAATAATATCAACATTTTCTAAAAACAGATGTAATTGAGCGACAATAATGAAATTATAAAAAATAAAGTTACAATTATGAGATATAAATTTGCAATTATGAAAATTCACAAAGAAACACTATGTGTCTATAGACTGAACACATCATACGCATGTGCATGGTGCCTCCTTTTTCCTTTTTCACAAATTTGTGGGGGTTTTTTTCAGTTTACACTGAGACAATAACAGTATTGTTTTCAAAAACTTGCATTTTGAAACTTGTTTTCAAAAGTTTGCATTTTGAGGCCCCCAAAACGCTGTTGTCGTGTAAATGAACGGTCAAAATGCTTAAAAAGTTTTACGTTTTTTTTTTTTACGATTTTTCTGTAAACGGCTCTTAGTACTTTCTATGTGCCAAAAAAACAAAATAATGAATTTTCAACAATATCTAGTGATGGCCGATTTCAAAACACTGCTTCATGAAGCGTTACGAATTTTTTGTTTCGAATCAATGAATCGGTTCGCGTATCAAACTGCCAAAGTCACGTGAACTATTGAAATTTCAAATCACTTATGGCGTAATGAAGCCTCGTTTACTGAAATCATGTGACTTTTGCGCTCCGAGCCACATCTTTTATGGGGCTTTTCCCTGCACTGGCTGGATGGATGACTCCACCCCCAAATGGTTGAGAGTGAATGAGAACTGTCAAGCTTCAAAAAAAAAAAAAAAAAAAAAAAATCCTCAATAAAAGCGGTCCATACAACTTGTGCACTATATTCCAAGTTATATCAAATAAAAGCCAGACCGAAACAGATCAGACAGAACAGGAAAACCCGCTTTTGCAGAGAATCTTCAAAGCCTCTCAGACTGCACTCATGCAGCATGAGCCTCCGGCGCAAAACCATGGGAGACATGAACACACAACAACTGCAACTAATTGAACTCAGTTTACATTTATTGGAGGAGAACTAACGTCATTGTTATGCCATTGGCAGTAATATCCAGAGAGTTATAGTCAATCTTGTCATCTCTAATGGTGTGGCGCAAACAGCGAGACCACTAAAAGCCAGTCGATCGATGACTGTCACCCAACTGAAGTCGTACCGTAAACCAGAGTTATACTTTGCTTATTCTATCATGTTGATTCAGCAATAGCAGTGTTTCGTAAAACAGCTATTTGATGTGTTTTCCTGATCAATGTAGTTATAGAACAGTATTCATTGCTGAATACATCATTGAAATATCTCTATTTCAAATAAATGCTTTCTGTTCATTAAAGGTGCACTATGTAGTTTTTCATCCACTAGAGGTCGCCTATTCAAAACAAAGGCATAGCTTGATGATACCAAGTTTGAGCAAGGAATCTTGGGACATGTGGTCTTCACCTGGTCTTCACCTCTTCACAGTTGGTGGGAAAGAATCGGGATGGGACTCGGGCAGAAATCATGTTTATTAATGCGATTATTAACGTTACTGTAGTATGAAGCAGAGCAGGACTGAGTGTTGTGGAGCTGAACGAGGCGCTGGAGCGATTGTTAATGAGAGACGAATGCGACACACATCGTGAGCAGCGGGACTTTTATTATGACACAGTCGCCGGTGCCGCTTCCGCTTTTCCGATCATGAGTATGAGGTAACGCAGCTCTGTTTATCATATTAGATACATTAGAGTGTGTTGAAAATGATGTTATAACGGCTGCTGTGAGACACTTGCTCACACTGCAGTAAGATAGATCAATATTAGAATATAATTAAATTATGGATGGCTTGTGTTGATAAATTGCATGCAATTAATTTTAAAACATATTCTATGATAGAGAAAAATCTGTATTACTGTTAAAATAAAGCTGCATCTGATTGTGCTATATTAGCTATTTTACAAAATGGTGTTTGGTAAAGCATGGTGCTCGCGAAAAATCAAGAAAATTAGATTTAAACAATAAGCATAAACGTGTTGAGCTATATTACAATAATTAATGTTCTGTCTATAATGTATCAAAACAGATGTTCCCTTGTCTGTGTTTCCACATGTAAAATACATTTAAGCGTCTTTGGTGTTTCCATGGTTTCTGCAAAATAATACCAAAAACCGAGGGTAACGTGGATATGACGCCCTTTACAGGCGACTCCCTCACATGTCCCGGATCCTTGGTTAAAACTGCAATTTTCTCATGATTTACAAATAGTTGGAAACATTTGGGATATTGTGAGTACTCAACTGAACAAAATGGCTTAGTGGTTTTATATTTTACTGCAAACATTTTACATATTGCAGCTTTAAAGAATCCTGGGGGAAAAAAAGATTTTTTCAACAAAAAGTACAACTGTTTTTAACATTTATGATAGAAAAAATCAGCATTTTGATTTCTGAAGGATCATGTGACTCTGAAGACTGGAGTAATGATGCTGATCACAGGAATAAATTACATTTAAAATGTATTCATATAGAAATCAGTTATTTTAAATTGTAATAATATTTCACAATATTACTGATTTTTACTGTATTTTTGATCAAGTAAATGCAGCCTGAGTGATCACGATTTTAATTTCTTTCAAAAACGTCACTTATTTCATGAGTGCTGAATTAATTTAATCTTTGTTTATTGCAACTGCATCTGTCTCAGTTTAGTTATGAATTTAACTGTCCTGGGTGTTGACAGTTAATGCCAAATTTCAAAACTACACTAAACTTTGTGTGAATAAATAAGCAAAAATGCGAACAAAAATGCTACAATTATCCCAGCTGGTATTATTCAGACTCCATTAAGACCTCCAGTATCTGCTTTTACACAATGATCACCCTTTATTGCAGATGTTGTATGACAAGCTCGAGTAATGTTTGGAAAATCGGCTCCACAAATCAAAACAAGGGTTTACTTATGGACTGCATGATAACAGGATGTTTTCAAATGCAGCAACTGAGTTTCGCAGAACCACGCTGTTCATGATGCACTTGAGTAGTGAAACACAAAGCTAAAGTGAACACATTGATGACCCTGTCAGACCCTGGCTGGGAGATGGGCGAGAGAGAGAGAGAGGGAAACTGGATTCAAAACATTTGGATTCAACTGGATTCAAACATATTAGGCCTATACAGGTGCTGGTCATATAATTAGAATATCATCAAAAAGTCAATTTATTTCACTAATTCCACTCAAAAAGTGAAACTTGTATTTTATATTCATTCATTACACAAAGACTGGTATATTTCAAATGTTTATTTCTTTTAATTTTGATGATTATAACTAACAACTAAGGAAAATCTTTGAATTCCATTATGAAAATTAGCATGCATAAACCTTAATTAAACAATTTAATAATCAATTAAAAAGGTATACCTGTATGATATTACGCTGTAGCCACATTGGACTTTGAAAAATGATTCAGCTGCAGTTGCCATCTTCTGGCGAGACGCGGGAATTTATTCGACGTGATGTCACACTGCATTATGGGTATTCTCTAGCTGTTGAACGTACATCGGTTGTACGCTCGTTATTGCGGTGCATTGTGGGATTGAATGAGTCGTTCTTGGAGCTCGATTAAATGTTTTGTTTACAATGAGGAGGACGTTTTAAGCTATGAAACATCCTGGATGTTTTAATGGTACAAAGACCTCTCATATTTCAAAAGATCAAGGCAAATTTGATTGCTCGTGTCATGAGCCGAGCGTTGCATTTTTAGAATACCATATCATGTGCAAGACACCGCAAAAGAGGCGAACACAATGGTCAAACATGTTCATCTACTGCATGTTTACATAATGGAAAACAAATTTCTTTTAACTTGAATGTGCCATTAAAAAACATTGGTCTAGTGTATGTTTACATAAAAACAATGGAAAAGCAGAGCAGTGGAATACAAAATGCATTATGTGTGAATGACCTCTGAAATAACAAGTGCAAAATGCAACCAAACCTTATACCTTTACCACATGGATTTCCGCTTAAAGCCTGATCATACGTCCACTGTATGTTTATATAGGCCCACAACATCTTTTTGAAGACATGAACCATTACATACGACATATTCCCCTAGTTTCTCTAGCTCAGACAGGCTATGTTTACAATAGTCAGGCAGTCAGCAAAGAAAAACATCATGAGCATTTTCGGGTCCTAACTGTATAAACCAAGTTTAATTAAATCAAAACAAAACATGCTAACTTTAATTACAAAATAACTCTCATCACGTACAGTAAACGAGCAACAAGATCCTCATTATCTGCGGGTGTTTTTTTTTTTAAAGTAAATCTGATAGGGATACAAAATTTCCCAGCAAAATTCCTAATAGGACTCGACCAGGGTTGGGGAGTAACAAAATACAAGTAACTTAGTTACGCATTTAAAATACAAAATTTGAGTAACTGTATTTCATTACAGTTACATTTTAAATGGGTGGTAATCAGATTACAGTCACATCTGAAAAGTATTTTAGATTACCAAAGTGATTACTTTGAATTTTAACGTCATTTAAACAGCAATTGGTGATTCTCTGACCCTGACAGTCTGAAAAAGCGGAAGTTAAGTTTCATGTTTTTGACTGTTTTCATGTTTTGTGATAGTTGTTTGTGAGTTATTTTATAATTGTAAAAAAGGTAACTGCAACTTTCTCACAATTTGTTTTTCCCCTCACAATTGTGAGTTTGCATTTGACAATTCTGACTTCTTTTTATCACAATTGCGAGATTTAAACTCACAATTTGCATGTTATAAAGTCAGAATTGGGAGATATAAACTTGCAATACTAATTTTTTTTCTTACAATTATGAATTTAGTATGAGTTTATATCTCATAATTCTGACTTTTCTCAATATTGTGAGTTTATATCTCATAATTTTGACTTTTCTCAATATTGCAAGTTTATATCTCATAATTCTGACTTTTCTCAATATTGTGAGTTTATATCTCATAATTTTGACTTTTCTCAATATTGTGAGTTTATATCTCATAATTTTGACTTTTCTCAATATTGCGAGTTTATATCTCATAATTCTGACTTTATAACTCGCAATTGCTTTATAAACTTTATATTTCGCAATTCTGAGGGAAAAAGTCAGAATTGTGAGAGAAAAACTTCTAATTACCTTTTTTGTGTTTGTTCCACAATTATTAGCATTCCAAAGTATTCTAAAGTATTTCGATTAAGTTACTAAACTTGATCGAAATATGTTACAAATTAATTTTCAAAGCATGTATTTTGTAATCTGTAATGAAATACATTTTAAAAGTAACCTACCCAGCCCTGGACTCGACATGCCTCTGTATGACAAAAATGAGAGCAGCATAAAGTGGGCCAATCCTGTCTTTGACAATTAAGAGGATGTTCTTTAGATTGCTTTCTTATTATGTTTAAAGCCTGCCGGAAATTCTGTGATATTGTTTTAATACTGTAAATCTGACAAAATTCAATTGAGCTGCAGGATAATCCCTTAGAAATCAGAGTTTGATTAATTCCTGTGAGATCCACCTACACATGTGCCTTCATAAGAAGAGGGGGAAAACATAACCGTAAATGCTTCTGTGTGGATTAGTGTCTGGAAATGTTGCCACTATTCATAATGGATTTACCATGAAAATTGTGCTCTGCGTCAAACACCAATAACTCATTCCTCTCACCATAAATAACCCTTTCATCTTTTTTGTTTGGATGACTGGGGCTTGTTGTCACACTTTTTACTCCAGTGAACGTTTTTCAGGGTGTTTTGAAAGTTTTCTAGCATCATGGTTAGAAAAAAAAATGCATTGAACAATTTTAATAGAACATTTTGGTAACAGTTTACTTAAAGCCTTTATGTGTATTTTTAGTGCAGCAATTATGCCTTGTAATGTAAGTTATAATACATCTTATGAACTCTTCATCCTTGTACGATGAATAATTATAATCAGAGTTATAATACATATAATACTTATCTAAAATGAACACACCTTTAGAAAGTATAATGCATTAAAATGCATTAAAACGCATGACTAACAACCAATTTCAGAATCTGCAAATATTTTAATGCATTTTAACTTTAGTTAGAATTATTTATGAAAAGGTATAATGCATTATAATGTACATTACAAATACCTATATACATAAGGGCTTTAAGTAAAGTATTACCACCTTTTCATCATTATTGCCCAGGAAAAAAGCTGCAGTACATTGAACACACATTGACACTATGGGTACAACAATCATGAAACACACACACAAATAAAAAATAAATATGTATAATAATAATAGTATGGATTCAGGTTCTTGTTTTGTTATGGTTTTGTTGGGCCTGTGTGCGGCATTAGATGCCATTGACCGTTTTTTCACGACTAGAATGTATGGTAGGTATCCAAGTTGCTGTACAGTGGTTTGCTTCTTACCTTGAGAATAGGACTTTTTCTGTAAATTTAGGAAAATGTTCCTCATTATCTGTGCCTGTCTTCTGTGGTGTGCCCCAGGGATCTATTTTAGGACCTTTATTGAAATACAATATTTCATATCACTGTTATGCAAATGATTCTCAGTTTTACCTTCCAGTAAGGCTTGACACCACTGTTTCATTTGAGATATTACTGAAATGTGTAAATGACATCAAGAGGTGGACGACAAATAATTTTCTGCAGCTAAATGAGGATAAAACAGAGGTTTTGATTTCTAGGTTGTCCTAATTTCAGTTGTTTTCCAGTTAAATGGCCATCTTGTCTGAATGTGTAGTTACTGTATACCATCACCTTTAACCTTTGCTTTCAACTTTAATTGGTTTTGCAGATGACCCCCCCCCCCTCCTCTCTCTCTCTCTCTCTCTCTCTCTCTCTCTCTTTCCTCTTTGTGATTATTCCTGTGCATTTATAGGTTTGATTCAGGAATGTGCTCCATTTCCCTAAAGGAAGTGGAGAGCGGAGCCCAGCCCTGTCGCCCCTCCTCACGGTGGGTCGTAGAGTGAAAAGACCCTCAGAACCCCTGAATGTCCTTCCTGCTGGGCCTGCCCTCGATCCGGCCTTATTCTCATCCCTACCACAGCAGCTTTTGGCAGGACAGCTCCTCTGGTGGTTACAGTGCTCTTCTTGTATCTGGAGTATTGTATAATGAGGCTGTACTGTATGTTGGAGGTCTCATAAACCTCCCTGCACAAACCAATAAAGTCATTAAACTCAAGCAGTGATGCCAGATGTAATTCGTGAGTTTATCTGCTCAGCATTGAGGCTGGTTTTATCACGTCTGCATAAGTGTTTTTTAAGCCTGAAGATTGAAGATAGACCAATTGCAAGGTCAAAGGTGATCATACACTAAGTGCACAGTTAGAAAATCCCCAGGGGAAACCCATTCGATGGTGCAGTAGAGGAGTTATTAAAGGGCAGCTGCGGTTGGGACAGTTATAACATTGGAAAAATACAAACCTACTTTTTATTCAGATAATACTGTAACATTGCATTAATGACGTCACCGTTTTCACAAATTTACGGTATTGTTTTCAAAAACGTGCACTTTGAAACTCGTTTTGAAAAGTTTGCTTTGCTGTTGTGGACTAAATGAACGGGGCGAAAACATACCACCCACTCAAGCATTTGAACAGTAGCTGCAGTTAGAATGAAGAGCATATACGTTTAATCATCTGAGGGACCGTTTTATTGTGGCAGTTGATGCAATCAGCATTTATTATAATCTACTTGATATTGAGGTTAATCTAGGTGAAAAGTGATGGCTCATTTAAAAGGCAGGACTAGTTTTGGTGGCTTACTGTAGATGCACTGTCAGTGCAAAACCAGTGAATAGCCCAGCCTTTGCAACTTAGAAAAACAGCCTGTGCTGAGGCTCAGAGCGGTAGGAACAAAACAACCTCGCTCGTGTTCTTCAGTACTGGCATCGGTCCTGCCTACAGGCCTCCCCGGCTCCCTTCCCTCAGCCAAACATGACCACAGAACCAGGACTGCTCTCAGTGCCATCGCCTCCATCCATCAGCGAAGACCTCAAAAGCCTGGCACGAACCCAACCCAGCCCAATATTCAACGCACCAGCCTTTGGCGGCATTCATTTCCCTTATTAAACTGTTCAATTTGATTGGTTACTTGCATATTAGAGTAATTTGTAGAGATGTTTCAGCTACACGGTGATGTTTCAAGGCTTAAAAGACTGCATAACGCTGGAGAATATGACAGCGTGCCACCATCAGGGAGCCTAACATTTGAAATTATGATCATGGCTCCTTAACACAGCCAAAATATGAAGTCACAGTCTTAGTCCTAGGAAAACAAGAACGCCCAGCCCTGATTGAAACATGCTGACGGTACTAAAATCGTATTATTTCATTCCAAGACAATTCATTTAGCTTCTTTTTCAAATTTTTTATGACGGGTATTTAAGTAACACACGTAATATGCCACATAAAAATGTTCTCTTTGAAACTTATGTGGTTTAGTCATCGAACACTAGGAGAATTTCACAATGACCATAACACAATGTACCCAAGAATAATGACAAACACCCATTAAGATGCAAAACACAAAAATTTGGGCTCAGTAAGATTTATTTATTTATTCAGAAAGAATGCATTAAATTGATAAAAAATGACTTTACATTGTTACACAAAAACAAATGCTGTTTTTTTTAAACTTTATATACTGGAAAAAAGTATCATGGTTTCTACAAAAAAAGTATAAAGCACTATTGTGCATTGTCAAGAAATGTTTCTTGACCATCAAATCAGTATATTACAATGATGTCTGAAGGATCATGTGACACTGAAGACTGGAGTCTGTTTGAAATTTTAATGTGCTTTACTATGAAAGCTTGTTTCCGCCACTAAATCAAAAAAAAAAAAGAAAAGAAAAAGATAATTGACGCTTCGCAAAGACCCACCACGACAAGTTCAAGTTCACCAACGTTATTCTACTAACTCCCCTGACTGCTTTGTTGGACAAAATGATGGATTCGGGATTATGATTGATCAGATCGCCTGTCAATCAAACTGTTTGCGAAGGGTCAATTGCGACTTTTTATCTCGCAATTCAGAAAAACCTTTTTTCTCCGAAATGTGGGATATAAACTCGCAATTACGGTTTAGATTGAGTCAGGAAAGTGAGATATAAAGTCACAATTGTGAGTTATAAAGTTAGAATTGTATGATATAAACTCGCAATTCCTCACAATTGAAAGGCAAGCTAACCAATCATAACCCCGAATCCGCCATTTTGTCCAACAAAGCAGTCAGGGGAGATAGTAAATTGTGTGTACTCACGTCTTTCCATGCTTGAAACAACATTCCTTCTGATGTTCATTCATGTTTATTTGATGCTATAAATGAACTAGTATGAAGAGATGATCGGTTCACGAGCCCCTTGAAGGAGCTACAGCGATCTGTCACGACACATTAAAGAGCCGCTATATAGTATTTATTGTTTAAACTTCTTTAAAAAATTACAATATTTTAAATATGAAACTGTTTCATATCAAAAGTAACCTGCTCTGTCTTGTCTGTCGACGCGGTCAGTGTGCTCTATGCTCTGCAATGCGTGAGAGCGCATGGCTTGTCGTACACAGCAATAGTAACTAAAGGGGGCAGGTCTTTACGAAGGGTCAATTGGACTTTTTATTCGTCACAATTCTGATATAAACTCGTAATTGTGAGAAGAAAAGTCTGAATTTCGTGCTATAAAATTTAGATTTGCAGGATATAAAATCTAAATCTAAATTTTTTTTAGAAAAAAGTCAAAATTGCGAGAAAAAAAAAAAGATTGTTCATATCTTGCTCACAATTGCAAGTTTATGTCGCAATTCTGAGAAAAAAAAAGGCAGAATTGCCAGATGTAAATTTGCAATTGTGAGAAAAAAAAGTCAGAATTGTGAGATAGAAAGTCACAATCATCTTTTTAAATTGTTTTATTCCTTGTCAGAAACAAGCTTTCATACTTTACACATCGAACACTAGGACAATTTCAGTTTCACGCAATAAAAAAACCAAACACTTTTTTTGTTGTTTATAATGAGCTTTTATTTAAAAGCACATGTATTAGAGCTAAGTACATTTAGCAGAAAAACAAAAAACATTTGCTATTATTTCTTTTGTACAAAATGAGACAATACAAAAATACTAATAGTGAATTTGATACAATTTGTATGTGTTTTATTCAACGCTTATTAAAAACGTACTATCACAAATCTACAATATTTTAGTTACCTAAATACAAAAATCTGTCAATCAATGCTCATAAAAGCAGCACTTTGTAAATAACACAGGTCATGACACATTGCTTTTTAGATTCATAGTGGATATATCTAAACACGTTCAGAAATAATATCTTACATAGTTAATTTTAGTGATCTATACATTATTTATATATTTCTGAGAGAGAAATAAAACGGTTTGTTGAAATGATAGGACGGACTATACAATGGGAGGGATGTGCAACACATTTGGAGCTTGAGTTGTGTTGTATGGATGTGTTCTCTGTAAAAGTCAGGCAGTACTGTACAGCTGTTAGTGGGGACAGTAGACATCATCACGATAGGATAATCAAGGATAAGAAAAAGCATTTAGAAAAAAAAAAGTCCACAGTTTTCATAAGTTTCTTCACATGGTAACGGCCAACTGCACCAGGACCGGCTGCGGAAACATACGCGACACATATAAACACACGCAAACGTGAGACGGAGCGTCCTGCTGAGGGACCCCACATCCCCTTAACCCCGTCGGGGTTTGGGGTAGTTTGACTCTTGCCAGGACAGGCAGAGGGCACAGGTGGCATTATGGGTAAAAACACACAACTAGAGTTGAGTGATTATTGAGTTGGAAGGGAAAGAGATCAAACCAGCCAGCGGAAGAGGCTCGTTCCCAGTTCCAAAAAAAATAAAAAATAAAAATGTGCCAATGCCGTCGGTGGGAGTCAATCCCAGCGACCGTGGTGGCGAGACACACCTCTACGCCATCCTCCCCAACGTCTAACCCCGCCCCCTGCGTTAGCTCTGACCAATCAGAAGACAGCGAGGCGGCACGGCTCAGCCACGCCCCCAGAGTTCGGGCATCGTGAAATCATTTACTAAAATAAAAATCTATTTGAAATCATTCTTTATTTAAAAGAAAAATAAAAAGTCCCGTAACCACCCACCCACCCACCATTTAAAACCCGTTAAAATGCAGTTAGGCTACTGTTCGGGTAGCGAAGATCAGCTTTGATGGGTGTTGATCTCGTGTACGGACCTTCATCAAGCTTCTCAAAGCTACACTTCTCAGATAGCGAGTGGTGACATTTAACAACGAACTTGGATATAGTGCTATAAGTTATTCTTCTTTATATTGTTAATATATCTGTGCTAATTACATCGCAGGTAAAACGAATCATTCCTATTAATAAGGAATTTGTTGTCCTATGCTGTTACTGAAAGGCCACAGAGACAATAGAAAGAGACTGTCAGAAAGAGAGAAGCGCTGATCACGTGACCAGCCTCACATTCACTCTCTCCTTCCTTTCGTTGTCGTTCAATTACGCATTCGCATATTTCTGCGTATTACTTTCGTCAATGGGCCGGTTTGCCCGAGCTGAATTCATTCTCCGCAACAAATTACGCCATATTTTGAGGGAGAAATCACTTTTTTGTTAGCTTTGCATCTGTTTCGCCTTTCGGATTGGGCTCTAGGAAAGTGAGGTCTTTAAAAAGTCATATTGAGAGTCAATAAGATTGTCTCTGTCCTGTCCCTACATTCTACTGTCAGATGAGAGAGAGGAGGTGTCAGCTAGGCCGTAGCTCCTCTGTCACAGGTGGCTGTTCTGGTTTCTTCAGGGGAAGGGGAGAGGGGGTGAGGGATGGGGAGATTACAGACGGATCCTCCCGTTCCCCCTCCTACACCATGTTGTGATGGTTGTTCCTCTCTATGATGTCAGAAGAGGGGAGGAGCTCTTTCTTGATTGGCGAGGGAGGTGGAGTGGCAGCCTTGGCTTTGGGTTTGAAGAGGTCCGATACATAAAACACCTAGAAGAAGAGAGTGAAAAAGAGAATTAGATAATTTATTGGAGAACCAAATACTTTCCAGAAAACTAAGGATGCAAATCAAGTCACGTTATGCACAGAACATGATTGTAATACACCAAAAAGGGTTCTCAAATCTGAATTTGAGAATTGGCTCCTTTTAAAGGGGACCTATTATTTTTATAATTCACATAAATCAAAAGCATTGTCTTCAAATGAGCCGATTCAGATTCACCCCTAAGATGAGGTCATCGTAGGGAGAAGCCCTGCCTACTGCCGGTGATGATCTGCCCTATTAGCATAGACACAGGCCTGAGTGAGAAGCACAGAGTCTGCCATTTCTGAATCCTCACTGTAGCAGCTGGAGTTTTACAATTTATGCGCCAAAGAGGGATCACAAGTGTGTTTTGGGATGTACCAATGAACATAAAACTCCCACCATCTGAGTCACTGAAGACATTGTGGATAAATTTCATTTTCGAAGGAAATGTCCTGAAGAAAATCCGTAAAGTTTAATCCATTTGCGCCAAGTCTAATACAATTTTGTGCTGGACTGCTTCACAGACAAGGGTCTTTTTAACTCTGAATTTTCACAAAAGTTGATTTTGAAACATAAGGCTGAACACCACTACTGACAGTTTCTGACATTTTCAGTGCGTGAGATTGTCCCGTTTTGTTGTTGCCGGTATGACGGAGCATAAGCTCTTGAAGCTCCACCCTCCTCTTGAAAGGGGGCCGGGAGCAGCAACTCATTTGCATTTAAAACAGGACACAAAAATGGAGCATTTTTGCTTAGCACAAAAAAGTGGCAATTTTAACATGCTATAAAAAAAAAAATCTATTTTGAGCTAAAACTTCACAGACACATTCTGGGGACACCATAGACATTTTAATTCTTGTAAAAGGGGCATAATAGGATCCCTTTAAATTCATGAATGTGAATTTGAACTAAACTGGCCACAACCAACAAGAAACTGAATTTATGGAAAAACAGGGAAAGGAATTGACAATTACATTTTAGAGAAATTCAGCACCCAATCAGAGTCTGGAAACTGGGGAGTTTTCTTCCATTCTTTCCTATAAAATAGCATTTACCAAGTTTGATTAAGTTCATAAGTTTGGGGTCATGATATTTTATATCTTTTAATCAGAAAATGGAAATTGATGATGTCCAGAGCAGTCCCTTCAAATTAGGGCACGAGTAATTGCAATATTGCATCATTAAACTTTACAGTTACCCCTATTCAGACACATATTTTGGAAACATTGTTGCATGTTTCACTGGCTACAAATGAGCAACTGTTTTGAAATGTCAGATGATGTAAAGGCTGGCAATTCATTGCCTGTGACATACGGATGTGTATGAGGTCACACACTGATAAGAGTGGTCAACGCCTTAAGTCAGTAGTAAAGATAAAGAGGAAACCCCTCAGTTCTTTTGTTTCAGTCTTCGACTGTGAGGGAGTGGGTAGTGAAGTCAGTATTAATGGTCTCACATGGCGTGGGAAGAACTTTGTTGTCAAGGATAGATGCCCGACAGCCCTCTCTTTACGTCCTAATGACATCACTGGCAAAACAGGAAACCGGGGAGGGGAAGAAAGGAAGTGTGCCCTTGGCATTAGACAAGGCTTGCACCCAATGGATTTACAAAGAGCTGAAAATATACAAGTCTCAGTCACGGGACTTTCATGCCAAAGACGGGATGCTTTCACAGTTATGTAGGCATAGGAGAGGCCTACGGGATATTTAGCCGTCCACACACCATGAATGTTACTGAAGCATGCGGAACAGCTGAGATGGATGGCAGCAGGAGCGTGGAATCACCAATTCCAGAAAGCCTGCCAATGCGTAAACACATGCTATTTATGAGTGTGTGAAGAGTGTAGGGCCAGTGTGTGACAGGAAAAGAGGTCAGTGTTTAGGGTTTCTAACAGCTAAATTGTCCTGACACGTTTCAGGCGCTGCCGTCAGCCGCAGCGGTGCATTGCCCTTGGGTGATGCCAAGGGGTAAAAAAAAAAAAAAAAAAAAAAAAAAAACACACACAGACTTGCACACAGAGTAAAAAAAAAAAAAAAAGGATTTCCTATTTGGTTATGTGAGTGACAAGCCTGAGTAAGTATGCTGTGACGATCAACAGGTTAAGTGTGTGTGTGGAAAGAGATAGAAAGTGAACAGCAAGCCTTAGAGAGGCCATCAGATTTCTGGAATCATCTTTCCAGCAGCTGTTTCTTGCATATCCTCTCAGTGAAAGGCGCTATGCACACATACAAAGAGCGCTTTATCCAAAGGTTAAGGCGGATGAGTTCATCCTATAGGGCCTCCTGTGAGCGTCTTCTGCCCATATGAATGAACGCATGCCAGAAAGATCATGACATTTCCAGAGTGACCTTTATATTGCACTGGAATGACATCAGGAAACTGGATCTAGAGCCTCTGCTTGTTTGCAATTATGAAGATTTTAATATAAGAAGGAAGCATGACTGACATGGGTTTTTCAATGGCAAGTGCATTTGGTTTTGTAAGTAAATACTATGAACAATAAAAGGGCATTTCCAGCATGATATCGCATATGATCAAATTTTACGATTGCATGTTCTTTTTTGACAAGGCTGACATAAGGCTTCTGTCGATAGTCTCCAAATCTGGAATTAGATTGTATGTAATCATGTTAACACATTTACCATGGCATTGAGTGGTACCGTGTAACATGACTCATGAGTCATCTCTCACAATAGGCTGCTTGATGCACTGCAAGCTCTGACCTGTAATCACAAGCAGCCAATGAACCTGTGTCACGGGGGTGAGTGCTTCCTGTGTCACAGCCCTCTGTCTGAAAGTTTTCTTCCACAGCAAACACACTCCATTGTGTTCAAATGCTCAGTCAGCACCAGGAAGCTGTTTTGCATGTTTTTCTTAGCCTGTGTATGTGCGTTGACCTTATTGCGTTACCAATAACTGCATATAAAGGAAGAATTAAGATGCACCTTAAGAGTCTGTTACTGCAGCATATTATACTTCTGTGCACATTCTTCTTACTATTACATTAGTCTACCTGTACATGCAGGTGATTCTATTTTTTTCTTCGTCAATTTGTTTTTTTACATCAATAAAACTCAAATAAGCAAGTAGTGCTGTCAAATCGATTAATCGTGATTAATCGCATCTGACAAAGTCTGTTTACATAATGTGTGTATATTATATTTCAATATATTATATATGTCTCTGTGTGCACATTCATACATACTTTATAAGTAGAAATATAATAATAATAATATATATACACACAAACATAAACAAGCTTATGTCAGATGCGATTAATCACGATTAATCGGTTTGACAGCACTATAAGCAAGACTTAAAGTGATTGTTTTTTTGCTTCTGTACCTTTAACACATCTACTACATATGTAAATGAATCTGTTATGATTGGCCACATGTTCAAGAGCTCATGGATGTGATGGAACACCCATGTTTGGACTAGGAAGAGTGCTTTGTCTTTTTTGACAAAAATCCAACAAGATCAAAATCGTGTTTTCTATGACACATTAAATTGTAACATGTGTGAAAACACTAGGGCGTCAAGTAGCCTAATGTACTATTTTAGTCTCCATCTCTGTATTATATTGTATTCAAGTGGTTTGACATCATCTACATGGCAAACTAACTGCTCCACCCTGGCACTCTAACAGACATTCTCTTAATCAGACGGGAAATGACACCAAACAATTTGTCACCATCCAACAACTGCCAGAGAGTCAAGAGGGTTCACTGACTCTATCCAAACTAGTCTCAAATGAATCTCACTGAACTTCTGCCGCTTTTCACCGATGGCTTTATGGGATTCAACTAAACTGTGAACAGGTTCATAGAATATGTCTTGGGTGTGTACACTTGTGTGTGGTCTTCCATTGGTTTGGGTGTGCCTGATCCTAAAAGTGCCAAACACAGCACATGATTATGTGTGAGAGTGTGTTGCTTATGTTATGCATGTGTCTTAAATTGTAGTTTCAGGCACTGAGCCACATCTGCATAATAATTGAGGAGACCAAGTTGTGTTTTGGCTGCTCGCTCTCCTGCGTAACATTAGTAAAGTTTAATAACACTGTTAAAATTTCCTTTCTTCCTACACACAACCACACTATTTTTGATTTGAGATGGCCTCCATTACCATGGCTACGAGAGTGCTGTGGCGGCCAATGGGAAAAAAAAAAAAAAAAAAGAAGTCATCAAGCTCAGGCCTGACATATGGGAGAGAGCGATAGGATATCGGGACAACCATCACGCCACCCAAGCCAGACCAGAAGCACTTAGCTATGGACTGTTATCGCAGGAGGACGTGGGAGTCCGGAATATTGAACATGACCCTATGTGCTCCTGAGGAACGGTGGGATACTGCTGGCCAGGAACTGTTGTGATGTGAGAACTCGAAGGGTGCTGTGGATATAGAGAGCAAGTGGGAAGAGGAAAAGCCTGTTTGAGCGTTGGCCTCCGGCTGTTTCCACCCTTGTCTAGTCCTGCAGGAAACACCTCTGCAACTGAGCCTTACAAGCAGCCAACCTCTCACACTCTCTCCATCCATGTCAGCAGCTTAGAAAGTGGGCGGGGTTTGATGACATGAACAAACAGCTCACACCACTCTCCGACAGGAAGAACCAGAGGATGTGGCCATAGTCAACAGTCCAAAAGACAAAGAAGGAAAAAGTGGTTTTGAAGTCTGAATCTCAAGGGTTCTTTCAGTTAAGTATCAGACTTTTAAACACATGTCAGGCTGCCTGACTTCAGCAATCGTAACGGCAGTGAATCTTGCCAAAATTTCTGATACAAACCAGGCCCGAGTATGAGGGATTGGGATTTTTTAGGAGACTGAACGAAACTGATGGCCTAGTTAGTATTGTGCTGCTTGAAGTTTCGAGTTTCCCTTGCATGATACATAGACAGACTGACATTAATTGCTGTTCTGTGATCAGTTCTTTGTGGGCATCACAGTCTAACAGCACCGTGCGACCCAATCCTCTTTAATATGGAACATGCGGTAAGTCTGTAATCAGCTTTTGCAATAAGGCCAAAACTCACCAAGACCTGTAACTTTCCACAATTTCTTTGAAGCCAGCCAGTTGGACACCAACCCAGAGCACTTACAACCTTTAAACGTCTTTAAATACAACCCCCTTAAGCAGTAATCAGCACCTACAGCCAAGCTTAGAAGAAATGTTTCACCTCCCAACCGTGAACTGTCGGAGACTACTAGCTGAGAAGTCTGTATAAGGTACGATGTAGCCTACGGTGCGCAACCAATGCGTGATGTATGGGGACGTAAATTTGGCATGTTGGCCCGTTTCTTCTAAAGACATGTACCTTGCTTTACCTCTATAGGCTCCATCTGAGCTTTGGTTATTAGAGATACTCTAATTGGGCCTCTAAAGCGTTCACAGATGGGGAGCAGAACAGATTCCAAATGTAGGCTCATTAAAAACAAGTACATGGGCGCCTTGATCTGTAGTGAAAAGGATCTCATTTCTGCTCTCTTTTATTTGTACTTATCTGCTATTCACACTGGGAAGAAAGTTCACCAGGTTTCAAAGACTATATCTTACACCTTGAACCTGAGGCCTCAAAGACAATCAAGACCATCAGAAGCTGATGGTTTATTCAAGAAAAACAAGACAGTTTAACTAAAAGGGTTCTTCTTAATGATGTTATTAAGGGGTTGGCAAATGCCTAAAACTACTCTTGGAAAAATTGAAATGCCAATAAATAAAGACAAGAGCCAACTGAGAAGTGAACCACACAGGTTCAGAAAATTCAAGGACTGACGATTAAATGTGTTGGAGGTTCATGATACCAGTAGAATGATGTTTGGCCAACATCTGTGTACCATAAAAACTGTGCTCTGTCACAGCCAATTAAACTGAAGAAAGACACTCCTAGGACATTCTGGGAATTGTATTGTGATGTAAGAGAAACACAACTCAATATTTCAATTCCAACACTAACAATTTAGATTTTTTTCTTTCAGTTGTTGTAATAATTAAGATGGGGTGAAATCTGGGTGAAGAGGTCTTGGTCTCTTGCCCAACCAACCCCTGCCCCATCTTATGGGCCTCAAATATGTTCGCCGCCCACTTTATAATACAGAAAACATCCTGTTTCTCAAAATAATTCATTAACATTGTTATTTCTCTTATAGAGAAAAGGCTTCCTTTCTATGTATGTTCAGTTCCCCAGACTCAATTTTCCCAAACACAATCCAGTAAATCCAGCAAAGTAAAGCTTTGCTTACTGCAGGGGAATTTTGTCACCAACAAAAGTGACATGTGCCACAATTATGAAGTGTAATATTAATTTTTCCATAACCATACCCCTTCTCCTTTCATTTGAGAGTTGGTAATGGTGCAATTGAGGCAATATGCTGTGCATTAGTAAGAAAAAGATTATGCTTCACTGTGATGGATGAGTAATTTTGTGGATGGGGGTGAAAAAGAGAGAGGGTGGAGTCTGGAGAATGTTGTGGTCTAGTTCTAGATATTCCAGATCCCTTTACGATCTCAAACTCTGCATGGTCTTCTGTCTTCACTTTACTCAGAAGACACCAGATGAAGTCTGTTCTTAATGGTTCTTTTGACAGTGTTATCTGCTAAATCTGTCTCTAGTTGAGTTCAAACATACTAATGGATGGTTACGCACAAACTATATTGACAGTAAAAGAAAAATATTTTCATATTTCAAAGTCAAGGATGAAAACAGGAAAACATTCTATAATGTAATGTAACTTGTCAGGGTGATAACTGCCAGCACATTTATAAAAGGAAAGTTTAATTAGTTCTGGTGTTAACGCTTTGTAAAAAGTGCTTGTTCACCAATTTTAGGGGTAAAAAAAAAAATCCAGATGTTTTGATAACAAGATGATCAAGGCCAGTGGTTATCAAATGTCATAAAAGTAGGACATTTCCAGATACTTTCCAACCAATAAAGACAAAAATTCAGGATTGATTCCAAAACAGCCTCTTGTCTCCTTAAAGATACTAAACCTTATTTGGAAACCTGAAGGGAATCTAATGAATGAAATACAAAGATGTACTCACTATGCAGTAGGCCACCAGGGCTCCTTGGACAAAGCCAGCTAAGACATCAGTGGGGTGGTGCTTGTGATCAGACACGCGTGATAAGCCGGTATAGAAGGCCATCATCAGCAAGGTGAACTGGAGGAGGGGCCTCAGGAGACGGGCTCCTCGCCACGTGAACCGAGACTGCAGGTAGAACTAAAGAAAAAGAGATGGAAAACAATTTAAACAATGACAACATTTGCACAACTTACGCTTATATTACACAACAGCTAAAAAGGTAGATAATTGAGAGAAAACCAAAGAAAGGTGAAGAAAAAGTATGTGAGGGGCGGAAATGACAAAGGGAAAATGAGAAACTGAATTATAACTCTACTGAAGGGGGAAAAAAAACAAACTAGGGATGTGGTCTCTCTTTCTCTAGTCACCTAAATCCAAGGACCCCTTATAGAGTTTGCTTTCTGGGAACAGGAAGACTCATTAGGGTAGGAAAACAAATGAAATGAGGGTTACAAACACAAGGGGAGGATGGGGGTCAGGAGGACAAACTGTTGACGACGCTCCGGCGGCCCATCAGTCCTGAAACCCTTCAAACTGGGTCAGTCAAGGACCCTGTACTCATCACCCTCCCTTAACCATCCATCACCACACGAGAAGGAAAACTTCCATTACGAACAAAAACCACAGCAGACAACAGAAATCTCAGAAGACACCCTTACTCGCAGCCATTAACAGATACACGTAAACACATTTGCACACACTTAGACGAGGGCTCAAAACGATCTGTTAGACAAAACAAACAATAGTCATCTTGAGTTTTGAGCTTCCAAACGAAGGTGTGTACAAGGTCATGTCTGTTTTCCTGAACAGCTTTCTCCTCACTTCGAAGGCATTGTGTGCATACAAAGGAAGGAATCCCTCCCTGAGGATGTTTGGGAGTTGGAGTTTCCTTACAGAATGAAGTTCTCAGATGATGCGAGGATGGGTGTGCCCGAACAAGCAGACTAAGAGCTCATCTTCGCAAATTCACTTTTGATAAATGAGTGGAGTTATTTCAGACACCAAAGTTGATGTCGTTTGGATGTCTGGCGTATTTAACTAGGCCGAAAATTACAAGCACCAAATATGATCGCACCACCTTATAGGTAGTAAGACTGGAGATAAATAGAGGCATCTTCTATCATTATCAATGGATCTTATCTCGTAAAAACATCCCCTCAGAACGGAAGGGTGGTAGAGCGATAAGCATCTGTAGCTGTTTATGTGTGGCTGTGTGTTTGTGCCTCAAATCAGCTGGCATCAACGTATGGCCTGCTGCCTCATTATTTCAGTTTAGATTGTGGCCCAAAGCAGGAGGTCTTTAGAAATATGCCGAAACAAAAATTTGAGCCATTTTGCTTGATTCAGCAATCATTGCTACTGTATATGAGCTGTTGGGTTAAATAGAAGAGTTGAAATGGAGATGCGTGCTTGATTATATGGCTAAAGTTCATCTGAGGCCAAAGACAAACAAATAAATTCATACTCATGTTAATTTTGGTCTGGCTTGGCCTCAATGTTGGCAGCAATGAGGGAATTTCTAACCAAGCAGCTATAGCTAAATTCAACCACAGACTTTCATATGCTTGGCATTCCGATCCCTAAAAGAGTTCCTACAGAGAACTTACAAACGAGCGTGTCAATAATATCTTTGATCAGGCCATTTGAATGCAATGGAACCGCAGATCTGTGGCTGACAGACTTCTGTCTCCTTAAGAGACTCACTGACATGACTGCAAACAAAATTACAATAGTGAATCAATAAATTAGGATTGTTCAAATGAAGAACATCCATCTGCATGAGTAATCCCAGAGATATTTTCAATTTTTATCAAATGTTCTGCCTTTTAATTTAAGATGTTTCTCACACATCACATATAACAATTTGAGAGCATAATTTTATGTTTATTGTTCAATTTAATTCTGAAGGCTTCCAGGTTTTTCGATCATCTTCTAGAGGGACTCATCTAAATGAACCTAACAAATAAAAGCTATAAATAGATAAAATGGCAGTTTGGTTCTCTAAAATTAAAGAATTGAGTGCCTTAGAGCCAACACTGACATTCTCATGCTCTCTTTCGCTCCAACTGCAAATGTTGCACAATGCAGCACAAAGCGTGGAATGTTATTGTCGTTTCTCTTGAAAAAGTGGCCACAACACAAACAAGGCAACCAGGGCCAACGGATGACATCCACCATATGCTCATTTACACACGAGGGGTGGAAAAGAAGTTTCAGAAAAGAATTCACGGTTATATATTTGTTTGGGGTCACTGAGAATTGTCAACATTTTTGAAAGAGGCTCTTGAGATCGCAAAGGTGGGACTTATTTGATCAAAAATACAGTATGTTTTCACAAATATTGTGAACAATTTTAAACTTTTAACTTTTCTATTTTAATGCATTTATAATGTAATTTATTCCTGTGATGGCAAAGCTGAATTTATACCAGCCATTACTTCCTTCATAAATCATTTTAATATGCTGATTTGGTGTTAATTTCTTATTATCCAACTCCTTTGTAAAGGAGCATATTAATATACATGTAACAAAATTATGCATTCAACTTTTCAACATATAAAAGTAAATTGAATAATAATAATGCTTTACAGAGCATGTAAGTGCTCTAAAGCATCTGCTATTGTTATTTTTTCTTTGTATCAGCACTTGCGACATTCCTAATATAAATCTTTTCTACACTAAAACGGCAAAGAGAGAGTTCTGGTTTATGTTGGACTGTGAGAGGTCATGGAGGGGTGACGTTCGACACGCGGTTGAGTCCTGTTGACGATGATCTCTAAAGCTGTAAGCCAGCATGTCTGAGTCTGGAGATGTAGAGATGAGCTCTGTGACTTCTCCAAACTCTTAAAGTGGCTCTGTTCCTCAGGGCGAGAGTGGGGTCCTCTCCACACATAGGCATCCAAGAGCTGATAAGAGCAGCAAAGCCTAAGGACCATCAGGGCTCTGATACAGTCCATCAAATCTGCCTCTTAGCGTCTTGCTATCAGAGCTCAGATAACGTGCCACAGACGTTGCGATTAGAGACGATGGTGTGCATATGACTCTCTCATCTCTGTGCTTTGGGAGGTGGTGGCAGCAGGAGTGGCAGACGATGTGATCTTAGATTCCTCAGTGACATCCAAACACATACACATGCCCTGTGCCCACACAGCCTTGTGCAGATAACATGATCCGTCCTGCTGACAGTCTCCATTCAGTCCCTTCCCTGCAGGGGATCTGGGTCTCACCATCAGATCTGATACAGAGGTATCAAATGGGACAATAGAAAAGATACTGGTGGGCTATTAAAGGATTAGTTCCCAAAAAATCTGTAATTCATGTTGTTCAAAAAAGGAGGAGAAATTCTGAAGACTGCGCTATTCGTTCTATTAAAATATTTAAAAAAAAAAATGATTCAAAAGCTCCTCAGAATGTCAAGGAAGTGGTTCAAAAGCACTATATTCCAAGTCTTCTGAAGTGATAGTTATATATGATGTATATAATGCTAGAACAAATCTCATTGGTTCTCACACTTCAAGCAAGTTGAGCTTCTGTTTACCATATTGTATGTGCTCTACGTATGGACATTAATCAAGCCTAAATTAAATTTGTTCATCATATAAAATGATCAATTTCAAAAGACTTGGATTTCAGTTCATTGTAATCACATGGAAATAGTGTGTTCTGTGAAAGAAAGTCATAAAGGTTGTTCCTTTAAGCCCACCTATTGACTTCTTCAGGTCAAGAAGCCACAACATGACATGTTCAGTCCGATGGGATGGTAAAAAGTAAGATGTGGTACAATAAATCATGTTAGTTTAACAAAAAAGGTGAGTGTGAATATTTTGCAATATTTTGATAGGAAAGGCAGGTCTTTTTCATGGCACTGGGCATGGTTTTCTGGGTCATTCTGAAGTGTATTTGTACAGTTCTGGTAGAAAACAGTCAAACTTCACCACTGAAACCTTCTCTATCCTGACTTCAAGTCCAAAAATATTACAAAGCCAACGCAGCTAATGACCACAACGTGCAGGGAAATAAGCCTGAAACAGCAGGTAGAAGGTCTGCATGTCAAAAATCCTCTATGCGGGTTTGCGCTTGTTTCTACTCTTCCTGTGATCTTGCATCATTCCCCGCCTGTTCACCACTGGTCACTATGGCAAACTTGAGCTTCATGTGTCACCATGCGGTCTGAGTAAGTGCAGTGACACCACAGCCAAACCAGAACTCACAGACTATGAGTGTGAATAGAGTCATAGAGGCTAGGAAACAACCAGCTTACTGCCCACAAAATACCCACATACACTTGCTCTCCAGAACAAACTGATATGCTGATCCAACTCAATAAGCACATGAGGTTGACCAGCCACTCTGGGATTGAGCTGCATGGATATTGTGGTGCACTAAGACTCCCGAGTACACCATTCAACTGCATACTCATGTGGTACTAGCAAAAACCTAAGGGCGAAGAGCTTCACTTGTTCATTTTAAAGTTTAGGACCTTAATCTCACTCACTGGCTTCTCTGCAGGATGATGCAGACTTTAATAAGAAGGAAAAGTCTGTGTAATGTGTCCTGCACTACCTTTATCCAACAGTAGTTGGTGTTGAAAACAGTTGTGTTGCTTAATATTTTTGAGTTAACCATGATGCAATGTTTTTTTAGGATTCTTTGACGAATATATAGTTCAAATCAAAAAAATATATTTAAAAAAAATATATATATCATTAAAAATTTGAGTTCATCCAACACTTCAACTCCTCAAAGCAATTAAGAAATGAATTTTCAGCTGCATTATTTCCTGATTTGAAAGGCAGGTACTAGGGATGTGATGGTGAGGAAATTTTCCAACCCGTTAATCGACGTGTGACAACACTGGTAATACCGCAATCAGCAGGTTGAAATTTTTCCCTCTTTTCTACTTTTAAATCGCTTATGAATGCCACGTGCACATTTTACTTTTGCTTTCGAATTAGCGGAAATTTGAGGGCGGCATTTGCTTGAATTCATTGAGTTCATTATTATACTTAATGAAAAACACGACAACAAACAGTGCAATGACTAACTTGCTTACATTAAACATAGAACTTTATTAACAAGACGAATAAGTGCGACATAAACCATCAAAATAATCTGACTCCAGCTGCTGATCTGTGCAGCGACCTTCTTATGCTGAATTGAGCAGACGCTTTCAATTTTTAATTGTAGTGTCTGTTCTCCAACTTAACTAAAGGATTTTTATTACTATTAAAAAAAATCAAAACGACGGTTGGGGACGGTGCCGAGGTGGGCAAGTGATGTAACCGGTGTTGTTGCTGAACACTGAGTAACACCGGTAACACCAACTATCGCAGCAAGCCTACCAGGTACAACTGCTTATCATCAGCATAAAAATGATATGAAATGCCATATTTATTAAATATATAACCCAGCGGAATCACGTAAAGAGAAAAAAGCAACGGCCCTAAAATAGAGCTTTGAGGTACCCCGTAATTTACAGGAAGAGCAGAAGAATGTTTCCCAATCTTTACAGCGAATGTTCTGCCCTCCAGGTAAAAACTAAACCAACGTAAAGCCACTCCATTTATCCCAACACACCACTAAAATATAATTATTTTTATCTAACAATGATAATGAGAAATCAATCATGGTTTTAAATTTTTCCATTGCTTTAAAACTGAAATTATCTGCTTGCACTGGCAAATGTTTTACAACTTGGTAGTCAACTTGCCTTAAAAAAAGTGCAGACATAATGCAAATTCATCTTGGTTACTATGTAATGATTATGGTACATGTTGATAAGAAATATGGAAAAAAGTGAGATAAAGTTATTCAAACGTGTCATCGATATAACAGGTGTGGGTTTTGCCTTGAGGTATTGTGCCAAAATGATTAATTCGGCAATTTGGTGAGAACAAAGACTGTCTAGCTTTGACCTGGGTTACGTTTATGCAAATAAAAGGGGAATCACAAGACTGGTGTGAGCTGTCATTATGACTTCAGCGTCTGACCCATGAAGCATGACAACTAGGCTGAGATAATTACAGAGAGCAAGGCCAGGAAAGGGAACGCTTCAGTCAATAACACGGTATCGCTCGATTAGTCTAGTCAGAAGAAAAGAAAAAAAAACCCTTTCCTTCATTTGTTACTCTCATTCTTCAGTTTTATTCAGCTCTGTGATTCTGCTTATCATGCTTTGTTCTTTGATATCTCAGAGCATTCTTTTCTTGTTTCTAACTCTGAAGGCCAAGAGCAGATGGTAAAACAAATCTTAGAGATTCACCCTGTAACATAATAGAGTGCAACATTGTCTGCCCTCTTTTTCAGTGGTGCTGGTTCTGGAAGTATTTTTCTTTACGGATTTTTCCCACAGGAATTTTAAAATAGTCTTCGTAAAAGAATTATAAGCTACGAACTAAGCCAATCAGCTACGAGGTGAATCACAACACTACAAACTTTGATTTGAAGCAAAAATGTGCTTGAAAATCAGACAAATAGACAAAGGTACAAGACCGTGCACAGCGTGAGGGAAAGAACTACAATCCCATGAAGCATTGCGAACAGCATAATCAAATTAAAAACGATGAATAAATATAAAACTACTTACACTTTACAAATGTTTATTAAATCTATACAAAAACAATCTATTTTAAGTATATTACAAAATATGCATTGAACATTTCAGTATTTTGAGTGGAGTGGGCGGAGTTAAAGTGCTAATCTGGAGAGTGAAGATTTTTTCGACTCTCTGATTGGTGTAACAGTACAGTTTCTGTAGAGCATCATGGGTAATGTAGTTTTTCACCATGAATTTTGCTGTTAAACACGATTATTTTAAAAATAAGCTGAACTAATGCTGGCTGAAGCATGAAGCATATATCATGGATTAACAACCTCATAGCTCACAGTAGGTCTGCCTTTAAAGGTTTATAAGTTATCGGTCAAAATCAATTTCCTTATGGAGAAAATTAATGGAGTTTTTACTTCTAGAACCCAAATGTTGCACTCTATAGTCTATACACATTTTTTAATGGAGTTTGACTAAAACTGGCCAAAATTTCTCATAACATCTGAATAATTTGCCCCTCAGAGGGCAAATCTGAGGTTTAAAAATCAAGATGATAATTCAGACCTAAAATTGCCAAGTAACTACAAGACATGCTGAAAGTCTGTTTTGAAGTTAAGAATAAGGATTTCTGGAAGAACTCCGGAAATTCAGCTTTTTAGCATCCTGTTTTTTCTGGATGCTTGCTTTTCGCAATGAATAATGATGTGTAACGCTGGCTGACATCTCTCCAACCTTGTGGCTAATCATGATAGTTTAAAATACATCGGGTTTATGTGTAAAAACCGATTGCTTCAGTCACAAAACACTCAACAGTACCTGTCTGGGGTCTGGTTCTTAAGATACTGCTTCCTCTTGTATAGGAAGTGTTCAGGTCAGTGTTTCGGGCGTCAGGCCCAGTTGTCAAAAACACACATTAATTTAATGGCTGTTTTGAGAGCATTAGAACGAACCTTGCTGAGTTTTAACAGACTTGTGGCCTCAAACAGACATATTCTCCATCACCCTCCTAATTCCATTTTTGCCTATTCTCAAATAATCTCTCAAAACACTGAGAATGAACATCTGGCAACTTCCATTAGCAGAGCGGCTCTACCTCCCACCATCTGAAAGTGTGAAAGGTGGAGGGGCCCATGGAGATGCTGATGATTTAGATTCAGGAAGAAAGGAGGAGATAATAGGGAGGAGTGTAGGGCCTTGCGTGTGAAAGAGAGAAAGTTTGAAGCCTTTGAAAGAGGCTTTACATACAGTGAGAGACTCCAGGAGGCTGAGTGAAATCTGGCTTTGTGTGTATGTAAAGATATATTAGGGATTCTGCATAATTAGTACAAAAAAAAGAGTGTGCCCCATTCAAAAAGAGAATAAAAATAAAGCATAAGGAATGAGAGCGAAATGAAGGAAAACTTCAGAGAGAAAGGAAGTCTATACAGCTGCACAAATAAAAACAGGTGGAGTGTGTCCATCCGGGGGATGAACAAGGAAAATAAGAGTGACCCACATTTCAGAGTCACATAGTGGAGGGTGAGGGGCGATAGAGGGTCCCTGTTTCATACTAGACATAACAGTCATGAATGAACGGCTTTTTAATAAATCAACAGAAAGTAAGAGCACCACAGAGTGCATGTACTTACAGCCAGATACAGCATGGTGTACATTGAAAATGAAGCATGTCCAGAAAAGAAGGATTTCCTGTAGAGAAAGGTGAAAAAATGAGCATTTAATCAAAATACTCATTTTAAATTTTAAAATACATAAATGCATCACATTTATTTATTTGGCGAATATATAGCAAAAAAATGATCTTATGCATACCAAGGCTGAATTTATTTGATCAAAAATACAGTAAAAACACTTAAATAAGTAAAATAATATTACAATTTAAAATAACCCTTTTCTATATATTTTAATATATTTTAAAACAATTTATTCCTGTGATGTAGGGCTGTCAAATTGATTAATCACGATTATTCAGATCTAATATAAAAGTTTGTGTTTATATAATATATGTATATATATATATATATATATATATATATATATATATATATATATATATGTGTGTGTGTATAAACATACACATTCACACACATATTATATAAACACAAACTTTTATGTTAGATGCAATTAATCGCGATTAATTGATTTGACAGCACTAGTGAGTGTATATATACATATATATATATATACATAATTTTAAATAAACACAAACTTATGTTAGATGTGATTAATCACGATTAATCGATTTCACAACACTACTGCGATGGCAAAGTTGAATTTTCAACATCATTACTCCAGTCATCAGTGTCACAGAAATCATTCTAATATGCTGATTTGCTGCTTAAGAAACATTTTTTGAAAACAGTTGCACTGCTTAATATTTTTGTGGAAACTGTGATCATTTTGATTTTTGTTTAGGATTCATTCAAAAGAGCATTTATTTGAAATAGAAATTTACAATACATGACTTTTCTTCCTTTATTAGAATTTTTCATCCAAAGCAAGGGAACAGCAACATTAAAAGTTCTATATAGTTGTAAGCCCATGTGCATCATGCGAGTACTAAATATATCTCACCTGGCCTCTTGTACTTTGCTGGCATCTCCAGTGCATACATATTGAGTTATATATCCCAGAGAGCAGTTGATGGCATTGTAGTCAGGCTTACAAACATCTAGAAAGTGCGGCCTCATCCGGCCGACCGAGACCTTGGCGATGTCTGTGAATGATTGGCTGACGGCACAGCCAAAGATGAACACGCCCACTTGTCTGTAAAGGGTGGAGACATATGGGTTTGCCACGAAAGATTTGGAGCCCTGGTTCAGGTAATGGATCCTGTAGCATTCGCCAATCACGATCTAGAGAAGAGTTAATTTACAATGAAAACAAAAATTACTGACAGCTGAGATTAACACTACACACAGTTTCTGTTCCAAAACCTAGCGAAATTAAGTGAACGTCACATGTTACCTTCACGAAAAAGAAGCACATACATTTTTGTAATTTTTTTTTACACTATGATACTTAATAGTTATGTATTTTTATGCTAATTAGGGCGTCAACACATTTAACTTAGCAACATGCTAACGAAAAACTATTAAAATCAACTGTGAGTCGAGCCAATTTGTGTGACGTTCGGAGTTGTTGCCTATGCATAGTGTTTCAAATCGCTCACTTATCAGGTTCCATGATGGTTAGGGTACCTATATAGGCACTAGAAAGCGATAATGTTCACTAGGTTTTGGAACAGAGCAATTAAGATCATAAAATGATGGTGAATTTAAGTCACACCAAAAGGTAGTGTTGTCAAAGTACCTATTTCGGTACCAGGTCAGTACTGAAATTAAAAAAAAAAAAAAAAAAGTGATGATACCAGCATTTCCCCCTAGCATTTTGAGGGGATTCTTAAACACCTCTGATTGGCCATTGTGTTCATGTGCTCAACAGATATGTCTGTGATTGGCTACAATGATCAATGCTTCAAAAACATGTTGTAAATAGACATCTGTGACCCGAGCTTCACCGAGCTCTTACACACACGAGAGCGTTTGAAAGCAGGCATCTGTCAGGATATCCATTTTTCAGCAGATATATTAGGGATTTGCTGATCACGGCTGTTTTCAAATGTCTATCTGTGAAAGCGCTCGGTGAAGAGCATCACAGACGTCTATTAACAACATGTTTTTTTTAAGCGTTCATTGTAACCAATCGCAGACACATATGTTGAGCTTGTGAACACATTGGCCAATCAGAGGTGTCTACGAATCCGCTAAACAGCGCTGGTATCGTCACATTTTTTTAAATTTCAGTACTGACTTTGTAGCGAAGTCAGTACTCCACAACCCTACCACAAACATGTCAATGTATAATATCACAAGTTTTCAGTGGTCAGGTCATGGGCATGCAGGGTGAGGTTAGAGGAACATGCAAATGAGCTATCAGTTAGGAAAGCACATTAATCCAAAAGCAAGAAGAAATGAGTGAAAGGAACGGGAAAACGAGTAACATGAGTTATGACTGAGCATGGCCTGCCCGATGCCGGTGATAGTTTAATGATATGGAACATATTATGTTTCTTAAGGTTATGGCTTTCATATGAGCAGTTAGAGCATGGGGTTTTAAAACGGCGGTCTGCACCATTTGAAACCAGTAGGACATAAATTAGAGCAGAGAGGCGTGGGCTATGAAGTACATAAACCATGCCTTAATGAGATATTTACTATCTCTCTCTTTTTTCCCCCTCTGTTCTCTCTTCAAACCGTTATGGAACGTTGTTTTGTTGGTAGTGAAGAGTAAGGTTGCCTTCCCTGAGGCCTAACCAAACTAGGACTAGAGACACTGCTAATTAACTACAGCTGTGTGAGGGGTGCCAACACACACATATACATATGTGTGTGTGTGTGTATGCACACACAGTCCTTGTTTTAATCAGGAGAATTGCTGAGCATGGGAACATGTCTACTCCAGACAGTGAGGCACGCATGTCTCCATATGGGATCTCCATGGAGTCATGGTTTGGTTTTATGCCAGTGTTCTGGGGCTCGTACTTCAAGACCTCTTCCCTCATCTCCACCACTTTATTCCACTAGTGGGTTGTCTGGCATGTTGAATCTTTGTTTTGAGACAGTGTTTTGAAGTTTCACAAGTGCTAATATAATAATTGCGCTATCTGGTTTGACATTGTATACTTTCTTGTTCTTCGTCTAACATGTGTCCTGCAGGTGATTAGGTTCATTTGTTAGGTTAATCCTTCGTCAGCTGTCACAAAGGCAGTGAATGTCTGCTAGTTCAACACCTCAGCAGCTGTAGGGCAGTTTATTCTCTTTTCCAGATGGACCTACACTCAAATGTTTGAGGCTTTTAAGCAAGTTTTTCATTTTATTTAGCTTTATTTTACTCATTTTTGGGGTCCAAATTCAATTCACTGAATGAAAATCTGTCAAAAAACTGTCAAAAATCAGTAAATTCTGCTCATATTTGAAAGAAATAAGAATCTATAAACATGAAAACCACGAAAAGGGGATTAGAGAATTTATTTTTGCATTTTGATAATTTCATGACAATTAGACACCCAAATCCTCATAATAATACTAAACTTCAATTTAAAATATCTGGACGGGTTTACAGCAATAACAATTCAGTTTTCTTTTTCCATTGTGCCATTGACACTTTAGGAAAATTTAGAAAGAAAAAAAAGTTGTCATGAAAAAAAAAAGTCAAAATGCAAAGACAATTTTATTAGGCCAAATATATATTTTTTAATATTTAAAAATATATTTCAAATGACTCAATCGTTTTGTAATTAAATTTCATGTATAAATTAATGAATCTTTGAAACTCTTCCCTTGTGAAAAAGAAGTGCGCTTAATTGAAGTACACCTCAAATTGTGGAATGCAACTCTTCAAAGAATATTTTCAAAAAAACAGATCCATTCAGATCACATATAAGTATATTACTTTAAAAAATATTATTTCCATAATAAGCACTCTTTTTAAAAGGTATGCTAAAGTGTATTTCTTTTTCACAAGAGTTCTGTCGTTACATTATTGCTTTTTAACAGTAATTTCGCATTGCTGTTTTTGAGAATTACTTTTCGAAGAAAAAAGTCAAACAAAAAAAGAGCAATGCATCACAAAACATGCAGACAAAAGAAGACAGAAAAAAAGAGAGAACGAGACTGAGACAGAAAGAGAGATAGAGATAGCCCTGACCATGATAAATCCCTTGATGTTGAGTTATTCAAATATTTTAAATGAAGAGATGGGATGGGGTGGACTGGTTAATGGATTTAAGGAGGTAGGATTCTTTGCTATAAAGTCACCATTTATTTTCTACAGTTATTCTACTGATCTAATAGGGGATGAGGGATGTAGATGGGAAGTTTATATGAATCAGTGGTAGATTTATATGAATATATATAAGAGAATAACTTACAGAGAGGATGGCAATTAGAATGCCAGCGGCACAGAGCACGGCATCGCTTATGGTGTCCCCGTTTTTATACGGGTACTGGATGGACTGGTCGCTGCAGTAAAACCCGCGATGGTACGGCTTGATTGTGCTAGTTTCAATTACCAGGAAAGGCAGGCCAGCTACAGCGAAACACACACACACACACACACACACACACATAGAGAGAGAGAGAGAGAGAGAGAGAGAAGGGGGAGAGAGAGAAAGAGAGAGAGAGATTTCAGGTCAGTCACAGAAAGACACACGCAGGTAGCGGCACAGCACAGCACAGCACACGGCAACCGAGGATTATGGGAAATACCAGGCAGAGGAGGGGGGGTCTGGCATGGAAGCTCGGTTCTGAGAGAGTGAACGGCTACATATAGTTAATGTCTGGCTATGATTGGTACAGCGCACTAGCAGTTTCTGCTACATAAAAGCTATAAACTATAATAACTCTCTCAAAAGACTTGATTTCCCATGCAGTCGCCCCACTCGCCTGGCCCCATGTCCCCTGTCTGAGGCCCCTCTGCGGGGCACTTACGCTGGCAATGGGCAGAAGGAGGCCCACGGCTGTCAGCACAGAAGAGGGCACAGTGCTGCTTTTATAGGCGTAGCGGATACTGTCGTCCGCGCAGTAGAACCCACGCTGGTACGGCTGCACTGTCGATTTATGCAACACCATCGAGGGCAGCATGACTACGCAAAAAACACACACAGACCCCATAGGGCGTGTCATGATATACACTTACCTGAGAGGGCAGGGATGTTTCACATGACTCATGAAGTCTAATATATAGTCAAAAATACACTGCAAAATCAGTATTAGTTTTTTTTTTTTTTTGCCCATTGGCACTTTTATTTTAAAGCATATTAATATAGAGTTTGAAAAATAAACAAGATATATTCTTTGAAAAAAAGTCTGAAAACTAATTATAAACATCTTTTTTAAAGATTTTTTTGATATTTTAATTGAAAATAAAAAAAAATACTGATTGCAGTGTAAAAAGCATAAAAACTAAGTGCAAAAAGCCTTAAAACTGAGCAAAACAGCATTAGATGTTAATGGAACAGGACGACTGAAAAACAGATTAAATGAATTGTTAACTAAAATCGACACCAACAGGCAAACAGAAGTTCTTCTAGCCGTTATCTAATGTTCTAAACAAAACATTAGCTTAAAGTGCTGCTACTACAAGAGCCGTGTACACAAAACCTCACAGAGCACACATAATGTACTGTGTATCCAATACACATTGTCTTGAAGTGACAGTTTGCGTGTTTGCTAATTAAGTAATTTGCGCGAAGCAGCACAATAGCAAGAGAAGCTTCCCTTCTCTTTTGCTGGGGTTCAGTGCTATTATCAGTGCAAAGTAGCTTAGAGCTAAAGACAATGCAGCCTAATGGCATTAAGCAAAGCTTTTATGCAAACAACACTGTATGTAGAACTCAATTCAGTACAGATGAGACCTTTTAATGAACACCAAACCCATCAAATTCTAGTATTCCATGTCCTATAATTTATTGAGGGATTCAAAATCATTTGTAAAGGTTAATGTTGGGTTTTAACAAGAACAAGGGTGATGGGTTCCTTTTCAGAGGGAACGTTGGAAATTCTGGATCAGTGTGAATTGTTGAAGTCCTCTTCCAAACCTAGTGAGCTGTCTTGCTTCCTACACTTGCATTTACAACCGAACAATCATGAAACTTGATTGGAACCATCTACATAGGCAACGTTTATTAATTATAATAGAGTTTGAAGCAAAAATCGAAATATAGTTTGGGCTTAAACAAGTTATCTTAACAGGTAGTATGATGTTGTTGCCTATTTGGAACAGCTTACATTGGGAGTGAGACTATAATGCTTTCTAAGTAGGCGGCTCACTAGGGTTTGGAACAGCGATAGTATGTGGACATTTTGGAGACAGATTATATGGATTTTTCAGGTTCACTTGTGGTTTTTCATAACAGTTTGGTTTATGTCTTTTTGCTTCACGAGAGAACTATGATGGAGACACTTTTTGTGGTTAAAAGCCGAAACCTTAAGACTTATTCTGAGGAGGGTTTCCCTTGGTATAGAAATGGACAACAAACTACATCCACATTAGTTTGGTATGCATCTAAACCAGTGTATTTTTTCTTTAAGGAAAGGGATGCCAGGCTGGGACTTCAGCCCAAAATGGCCGACTCATTAAAATGTCACACGTCCTGCAAAACACACGTCAGCTGTCATCATCTAGCCAACGGCGGGAAAAATAAATACATATTTTCAAATCAAAGCAAACTAAACATCAGACTCAAAGTTGTGGTGGGAGCTTTGAAAAGTTCCCCTTGAAGGATTGTAAAATGTGTGAATAGCAAGAAAAACAAAGCTTAGCTTACGCCGACCACCCAAATGTCTGGAATGGTGTTTGGAGCGAAAAAGAGAAGGGGGCGTATGGGTTTTTCTGTGGTTAGAGAGAGAGGAGACTGCAGCCGTGGTGACTGATTCTTTCTAACACACACATACTCATACACTCACATATATACAATACACCAAACTTTTAACATGTAAGATCATACCAGCATTGGGAACAAGCACGTTTTGAAAGACAACTGTCCTTGATCTACCCTTAAGGCCTCTTTGCATTTCTTTGACAGAAAATCTATTCCTCAACCTCCAAAAACTTGGATGTCTTAAGTGCAGGGGGAAATAATATTCAAACATGTTCAAAGGAACATCATGTTGTGGTTTTTAGACATAAGGTTAGGTACAGCATAAGCTACTTCATCTACATGCGGTAAAACACCTCCGTCTTTAATCTCTCTCTCCTTTCAGACGAATAAGCATTACTGGAATTAAAGGCTGTAGACACTTTTTACACCTGCAAAAATAAAGGGCTTTGGGAGTTTCTAGGGTTCTCTCACAGGTGCTTGAGTTGGGGACGGTCAAAGAAACTTGCTTAGCCAATTCGATCCCGGAGTTTGAGAGTGTGTGGAGGAAATCCATGAACCTAGGGTTCATATGCAGAAACACACAGACATGGACGGACATTCCTCCTTGACACCGCTTGTGATGTTTTCAGGTCTGCTCTGACCACAAGGTCAAATACACTTAGAATGTCTGGAAAAAGCCAAGTCTTGGCGATCATATTTCAACATATGCGTATGCATGTTCACATATGGACACAACGCATGCTGTATCTATTTCTGTCAGGGCGTGTGTATGTCTGCATAAGTATGAAGTCAAATGGTAATCAAATTTGTTACATGTGAGGCATTTCCCCTGAGGAGGCAAGGGAGGCAGTGTCTCCTCAAAAAAAGGATATTACAAAACTAAAAATGCAAATATTACAAAATGTGACATTAAAAAAGTGTAAAAGTCACTTGTTTTTATAAAGTAACACTGTTCGGCAGCGACACACGCATGTAAAGTTACAGCGGGAGGCTTGCCTCCTCTGTCCACATTAACTTAAAACAGACACCCTAATGCGTGTGGTGGGTTTAGTGGGGGTAATTGAGAATGAATGGGGGAAAGTCACATGAGAGGAGGCAAAGCCTCCATCGCATTATGATTGGTTTGTGCGATAAATCCCGCCTCTTGTTTTCGTGCACATTCTCGTATAGGCCTGAATGAAGACAGTGATGGCATTAATGGGAAGACTAATTAAAAATTAAACAACTCAATCACAGATAAAAATCAAAATCAAACTCAAAATGGCGTGAAAACATGATGACTGTGAGGGTTTCACACCTTGGTGAAATTAAGTGTCTGTGACGAGTGTGTACAAGCTTGATGACTGCTGAAAATAAGCTAAAAAGAAAAGCTGAACACTAGTTCACAAATAATATATATTGTTTAAATTGTTACTGCCTTTGGTTATTATTTTAGAATCAATGTTAAAATGCGTTTTCTTTTTTTAATGTAGTTTAAGTGTAACACGGACATACATTTACATCTGATATATATAGATTTTTAAAACCCTGTTTACCGGAAAAGAAGACAAAAACGCATTTATAAATCGGTGTTAAAAATAAAATAAAACTTTTGCAGTAGGGGGGATTAAATATGTTGTACTGGAGGTCACAAACTTCAAAAGGCGCAAAAAGCTACATCCTTCTGAAATGTGTGTGTTTTTGTGTGAAGATCTCCACATCAATTCCATGTGTAAGTGAAAAGCCTTCTGTCTGTGCCCAATGATGTTGGCTGAGAGCCCGTGTCATGCCAGCACGCTGTTGTCCTACCGCCCATGTCATCACCACGAGAGAGGCCTGGTATGCTGAGACTCCTCATTCTCCTCTTGATCTTTCTCACTCTTCAGAAATAAAGGACCGTCTTCATTTTCAAAAGACGCAATCTGAAGAGCAGCTTTACTCAACACACTGTTAGTCTAGCAGATAGTGTTGTGGTGCTTATGTAAGAGACACAGGTTTGAATGTGGTCCTCATCTCCTCTCTGGAAAATGCATATAACTTTTGTGATCACAGTTTCTGATCAAAAGGCACAAAATACAGACCATTTTAGAGACAAAATATAGACATAAGAATTCTGATCATCTAGCTAACTTGTTCTGAAGTGCTTCAAACAAAATTCTGAAGATCTTTCAAAGGTTTAATGCCACAAACCTGACAAAACTGAGGCTGGGACTAGATGTAATGCATTTTAGATCTACTGTAAATCTCTCTACTTAAACTTCCTGGTACAACAGTAACTATGAGAGACAAAGAAAGAGGGCAGGGAGGAAACCACTAGTCTGTGGTCTGTGCGTAGTTAATTAAATAGAAATAAATTCAGACTGATTCACAATGGACCCGCATCCACAGTTAAAGAGTGGTGACCTACAAACACAAAGAGGGTGCTGTCTAAGTTAAACAGCTCTTATCGTATCCTCGTGTCAAGGAAGCCATGTGAAAAACATTAAAAGCTTAACTTTCGTCAAACAGACCTGTGTTTCTTATCAAGTTGTATTTACTTAATGTCGAATGTCACCAAATTTCAATCGTGAAAGTCAATGTGCAAATTATAAAACGACTTTTGTGGTTGTCAGGGTGCGACTGTTGTTTAGACTGTTATAAACTTACTGTTCATCTCTATGGGTTTATATCACAAATGTCTTTGTCTCAGAGTTATTAAGTGTTATATCAGTTACAATAGTATATTATTAATTTTTCAGGAAAAAAAAATCTGTTTTAATATTTAAAATAATACTTTAATAATTCATTTTATCATATTACTTTTATATGTTAAACAAAAATATAATTAGGGGGTACATATCCTACTCCTGGTCAGAGAGTTTGTCATGTGATGGTTAAAATGTTTCAATTCAAAGTGGCTCTTTGCCACTGAGTTCAGCGCGTATGAACTCTCCATTCAGGCTCTTGTTATGTTAATGATCAATATGCGCTTAATGAAAAACAATGAGTCCAAAATCTATTGGGACCTTGAGAACCACGCGTACACCAGACACACTCACAAAACAATTATGAGTGGGTGGCAGAGTGGTGCATTGTGGGGGAAATTTTCTATTTGCTTTATCAGATGTGGGCATGCAGCCTTTCTGCTCTCAGAAGGGGAACGGCTAGACGCCAGTCAGTCGGCCGCAGCAGCTGATAGGCCAGACTGGAAATCATTTGTAGAAATCAATGTTTATATAAGAAATGGGATGATTCTTATTAGAGACAATTGGATATTGGTGGCTGGTTACACAGTCATAAAGCCTAGAGGAAAAACGTGTTTGTGTGTCTGCTGCAAGATTACATTGACGGATCTTATGTTCACTTGCGTGTGTGAGCGATATGGCATAATGCTTATAGCTTTGACTTTGATTGCTCCTTTTTTTCAACTGGGTCACAGCCACCAGAAAAATTAACTGGAAGTTATGCAGTCTGACAGATCCACACTGCAAAGCCAAAGTTACTTGTTAAACAACTTGGTGAAGAGAATAATTTCTGTGTCACTAAATTTCAAAAATGATCCCCCATTGGTTGCCATTGGTTATGTCAAAAAAGAAAGTCACACCCCAATCTACCCCCACTGGTTGAGCTAGTGTCAGGAGGGTCGGGATGTTTAAATAAACTATTTTCTGATAATTTTTTATAGTGCATTTGGTAAAACTAGACTTCTACCTATTAGGTATCAGTTGTGGAACCTCAAACCATTTGCACAAAACTGCAGTAGAAAATATCTGTTTGACCTTTCCTTCAAAGCTTCTGAAAGCTTTTCGCTCTAAAAGGAAGTAGTGGTAATGACTGCATGATGGGGAGAAAGTGAACCGCATTGTGAAGGAGAAGTGTGAATGACAATTAAAGGCTGATCTGTCATTGTAGGGACAGAGATGCATTGATGAATAGGAAGAAAGCTTTGTGAAGAAATGCGTAAAAAAAAAATCTCCCGACAGAGGCCGTATTCCCTTGAACAATAAGTGCACTGACAGATCCAAATGCTGAAGTGTCGAAACTCTCTTTTGAATGGATCGTGCAAAAGCACAAACACAATAAAACCCATATACACATTTAAATCCATTAGGTACACAAAGCAGAACCAAGTTAGATCAGCAGGAAGAAAGAGATAAGAACACTGAAATAGCGTGACTGTGCACGAGTGACGGAGGCCTGAGGTAAGTCGTACTTCGTGTTAAATTTAAAAATGTGGTGGAAAAAATACACAGAGATTCTCTGAAATAGACACCTCAATTACCACAACACATACTAGCCAAGTCTCTTAATAATGCGAGCCCCTGTCTGAGTCATGCTTATCTTCCTGTAGCTCGTGTGCAAAGATACCACATAACAATTGTCACGATCAAATACAAGCTTAAAGGATGCTAAGGGAAAGGCCTAGTCATGTTCTTTAGGAAAGTCCGTATGAGCTTATCTGCTAAATTGCTCATTGACACCTTCAGTCAAACAACACCAGGCTTCTATTACATAATTTCCTAAATTAAATAAATGACGGAAATGGTTTTAGATAGATTGTGCAGGAAGTTGAATGTCAACTTCTGGTGATTTACTTCACTCATAGGTAACACTCCTTGTGAAACATGTGCCAGAAATGGAATCTATAGAGCAAGTTCTGCTGGGAAGACTCAAATGTTACGTCACTATTAGTTTAGATCTAACCAGTCATTATCTGACACTTGGAGTATATAAGATCAGTACTCACACATATCTGAGTTCACAGATGCTGACGCGAAACTTTACCTCCATCCTCCCCACCACCACCAGGATGGTCCCTGTCCATACCTCCCCGGGGGTCGGCTATGCCCTTGCCTTCATCTTTAGGCAGGAAATGCAGAGTTCGCAACCCTCAGGATGTAAGCTACAGATGGGGCCTACACCAAAGAACTTTATCTTACCAGATTTTGCTTTCTGATCGTTAATAAATATCACTGTTACTTTATCTTGCCTCCCTAGAACTAAGGTGTCCATGTTTGGTTAGCATAGCTAGCATCATTCGGAAACTCAACTGCAATTGAGATTAACTGGAACGCTAACAGATATCATTCTCCTTGGTCAGAACTCTGTTCTCTTGTTCAGCACTTGAGCTTGTTTTGTATCTCTTGGCTGGAGAACAAGTTGGTCAACTCACCCTTGAACGTGCAACCTGAGTCCAAATTAGACACAATGAGTCTAAGGTGAACTCGATTCATAACAAACTTGATATGAGGGAAGACCTTTCCAACGTTTCCAAACTACAATGGCAACAATCAGGACTACACCTTGAGGAAACAATGCACACATGACGGTGTGCAAGAATAGAATCCTTTTAGACACAAGCATGTCCTCTGTGGCCACTAAGGGGTGACGTGAGGGTTTGTTGTTTAGTTCTCAGCTCCATTGATGGCTTTATCATTGGTGATCTGCAAAGGGCTTGTGGCCAGGGCCTTCACACAATGCGAGAGCCTGTGGAGGATGCAGAGTGAGAGAGAACGGGCATGGTAACCCCTGTGGGAATCTGTTGAGAATGAGTGGCTCACTGCCAGCTCTCATGAGACTCTCACTGGCTGAAAGACTGAAGCCGAACACAAAAGAGAAAGCCACCCTGCTGGGAACAAGGGAAATGTAAGAGGAGGGCTTTATTAATTACTGGGAGAAAGGTGAAAGAGGGAGGGAGATGGGGCAAGAGGAAGTGAGGGTGGCCATTGAAATCTAATGCAATACCACAACATGAAGCGTACTGTATATTTAGAACATTGCGTGTGTATGTATGTGTAAGGTCTACAATACCTGGAGAAAGCTTTATCAGCAGTTGCTCAGCTGGTGCAGGACCCTCTGGAAGCCGTCGATTTGAAATTTGCCAATTTTGCTCATGGATGCTCAGTTCTAGATGCAATTATTTATGAGCCAATCACTTGAACCGTAAATGCCATGCGACTAATCACTCATGACAGGAGCAGCAGGAAAATTACGTCATGACAATTTGGATGTGATGCTTTATTACACTACAAGAATGTGCACAGACCCACATTTTTCACTACTGACTTTCCTGAGTTAGGCCCTGTTCTAAACGGCACCCTAAGAATTTGTGGTGCTCCTCTGAGTCTACGCAAAGCAAGAAATGGGACACCATATAGCCTTGTGGACTTTATGGCATTTCAAGAAATGCAAATCCGCAAAAAGACTGATCAAGTGCGCCATTTGGGACAAAGCCTTAGTATAACTTGGTTTGTATTTAGTACATACTGAAGCCATGCTAACCTATCAGACCTTGACCCCTTGGTGAGGACATGCCATTTATAAAATGTTCTGCACTTGCTCACTGGAATGAGAACGCCCTGTGTGGGATTCCTCAGAAGTCAGAGGTGCATTTCAAACTTGATTGACATTTCCGAAACACACACAGATCCATTCTGGCTCCCAGACACATATACCACAAAACCCACCCAGACTAAACATTAAAACACACACAGAAGTACACAAAGAGAGATTAACGTTCTGTGTCACCTTTGACCCATGAACCCTGACCTCTGGAATGTGATGTGTGGTCTCAGTAGCATCCTGCATGTTGGCCTCTCTTTTGCCACCACTGCGGTACAAAAGCACTGACCCGGACACTAAAACTATACCCATGACCCATCACTTATAGATATTCATGTCTGAAAGAGACTATTTCTGATAAACTGAATAACACAGGCCAGTATGGATCAATGTGATCCACAGTGACCGAGACCTACTAAACCTTATTTCCATCTGGCCTACCCAGTTAACTCATCAATGCTATGCACTACCCACCAGGCCACTTTTTGTGTAATATGTATTTTGTTGTCTCCAAAATGCAAGTGTAAAGTAACAAAACTGCAGCTAATATGAATATTCAGTTATATCATTCAGTTATATCAACCAATATGGACCAATGAGATTTCCCCTTGGCCAGAGGTACATGTGAAAGTTTATTTGGTTTCTGACAGAGACTTCACTGTGTTTTTCACTACTGTATATGAGAGGCACCACTGCTGTCACTGTGTTCTGTGCTCTCTGACACACCAGTGTTGCTCCGTTAGCTTTGTCTATGCAAGCTGCTGAGGTCAGCAAAGCTGTGCCCATTGGCAATCCTACCTTTCTCACTCTCTCAATACATTAGATAGGCTCTGGGCCAGGGCCCCAGTTCAAAACATGTGCTTACGCACAGCAATTTTTACTCATGGAAATTGATGCCAGGGTCATGCCTTTTCACACGGGCATCTGAGTGGGCAGCCTTTTGGGGGCCTGATAGCACTGTATGCAAAACACTAGGGCTGCATCCGAATTCACATACTTCCTTACTATATTGTAGGTGAAAAAACAGTATGTGACAAAAGAAGTATGTCCGAATTCACAGTACTAATAAATAGTAGGGAAAAGGTCCTACTATTAGCGACAAGATTCTGAAGTGTGTATACGATGGACACTTTACTATCCCATGATGCCACGGGAGAGGATTTGTGAATGGCAGTGAAGCGAAGTAACTGATGCTGGTAGGTCACATGATAATGACAGCATGGCGGATGTAGTAAATCCCAATTAAATTCATACTATATAGAACATGCTTTTTTAGCAGTCATGAAGTAATTCCTTATTCAAAATAAGTACCTACTTAAGACAGTATGGGATTTTGGATGCAGCCTAGAGCTGTGTCTGAAATCACTCCTATACCCTTACATAGTGCACAATTTTGAGGAAACAGCCGAAATCATAGTGGGCATTATCAAGTGCACTCATTCAATCCCATAATGCACCGCAATTATGAGTGTAAAATCAACGGCTAGGGAACACCCACTGTGAGGGTCAAGCCGAATTAATTCCTGTCTGATGGCGTCCACAACCGTTCTGGCCCACTCAGTCTCCAAATTCACTCTTTTAAGTGGACTACATTACACTCTTAAAAATAAAGGTTCCAGTAGGGTGTTTCTGCAGTGATGCAATAGATAAACCATTTTTGGTTCACCCCAGAACATTTCAGTGATCAGTTCTTAAAAGAACCATGTTTTCTAAATTTAAAGAACAATGTTATAATGTGAAGAACCTTTTTTTCCCCACTATATAGAACCTTTGGTGCAGTGAGAAGGTTCCATGGATGTTAAAGTTTCTTTATACCATCAATGTCTATAAAGAACCTTTATTTTTAAGAGTGTAGTGAATTAATGTAGGAAATTAGAGAAGATTTCGAATTCAGCCTAGGACTGCGTTTCAATATGAATACTTGTGTACAGTATCATCACTTTCAGGTGAATGCATATTAAAATAAAATATGTGCCAGCTTCAACCTTGCATTCTTCTGCACTTTTCATTGACTGAAAACCTCAAAAGAGAAATCTATTTCTGGTAATATAGCTAAAAAAATAAAATACACTAAAAGAAGTATATCATCCCTTTACCTCAGCTTCAACATACTGATTTGGGATGCAGTAATTCTTATATTGCATTCTATTTAGGATAAACTGCAATGATACAAAAGCCCTCCAAGTCCCAAACATGTCAAAAGTGTTTACTAGAGGAGAATTATTAACAGAGCTTTAAGTCAAACTGTCTCTGTGTTTAACAAACATTCCTGAATGAGATGTTTATTAAAATTATAACTATATAAACATATCACCCATCAGGATTAAAATCACAGTGGATGGGGGCGTAATGGAAACGTGTCGAAGCTGCTCTGTTATTTAACCTTTTTGATCTCTTCCCCACCCACAAACAGCCCCTTGAGGAGACCAGCAAACAGAATACAAGAGGGCACATAAATAGTGTTTTCAAGTGTTTCTTTGTTTATTTAAATCATGTAATAAACAGGTCTAGCATGTCAAAATAGAAGTCTGGAGATACCACTAAATCAAGCAGCAAAGAGCCCTAAAAAAATCACTGTGCCAAGTGTGTCACGTACTTTGGTAGGTCTGTTTACTTTGCCTTTAGGTGCACAACTGCTGACCAGTTTCCTTAGGTCAAAGGTCAAACCCAGCCGTTTTCTTCTCACAGTAGAGTGCAATTAAACGAATGAACACTAACTATCTTTCTGCCTCTTGTCCGAGAGACATTTCTTTACCGAGGCCAATAAAAATGTAATAAACCCCCGTAGCTCAGGAGAAGAGGCTTCTTAGGACCGAAGGAGTATTCCTTTTCACTCCATCAATCCTTTCATCCCCTCTGCCCACTTCACAGAGTCAGTGGTGTGTCTTGATCCTGGTTAACCTAGGCCACCACAGCCTTCTGTGAGCATCTTCATTGAGGTAGAGCTCAGGAACTGCTCCCATCTCCCACCCTGCCCTGGAGCTCAAGAGAAAGACTTAACACTACAACCAAAGTCTCTGAAAATAGCAATCTACACTCTACCAGAGTGCGAGAGCTGCATTTAGGCGTTTGGTGTGGTTTGTAAATGCATAAGATCACTGAAACGTCACTGTCTAAATGTGTTCATTATTCTGTGGTCTATAAGCGAATATATATATATTGAAATGTTTCACATTAACAGTGAAAGTGTGAATGATCACATAAATGAAGATGACTTGGTACGGAAGTCGGTCCTTTTGACACTACAAACCGTTGTTCGTCAAATTCTGAAAGTTGAACAAGATAACTGCATATTAAAATTGAGTTTTAGAGCCAGCAAACATATAACATTATTATTTAATCATGTCTCGGCAAGTAATTCATTTTTAAAATTAATTTAGTAATTTTGTTTCATGCTCTTGTCATTTTTTATCAAATATTTCTGCTGTGCTTTAAAGTTTATTTCAGTATTATTCAGATTTAATAATGCTAGCACTTCAATGTAAACTTTTCACTTCAGTTAGTTTTTCATCTATTATTTTATCTAAATTAACGAAAACTATTTTTAATAGTTTTAGTTAACAATAACACCGCTCTATCTAAATGCACTGACACTTGAGACACCTGCTGAAACATTTCTTTTTATATAATATTATTTTTTATTAATATGCAAAATTTCTTAAAATCAATCCCTCCTCGCCCCACCCTTCTCACACTAGTTTATTCTCAAGAAAATTAAAGCCCCATTTGAGCTATATCAAATATCATTTGCTTTCAGTATTATCAATCACATTATAAAATTAGCTTTGGTGACACAGGTCTCATTAGCATACAAATGCGTGCAGGGTGACTGCCCTTTAGGGGCCGGCAAGGCTTACACTCAGGAATGCCAAGCACCCTGGACTTAATCCATATGACCCAGAAAAAGTGAAAGAACGCTTGTCGTGTGAGGGTGGCTGAAGTCACCTTTGGCCTTTCGAGACTTAAACAGATGCCCACACTGGATTTGAAGAAATCCCATTCCAGAAAACACATGCACACTCTCCAGAAAAATTCCTGCAAACACCCTGGAATTACAATCAAGCTGAGCGAACTGCGGACGATTGTTCCGCTGTGACAGCTACAGCTGAGGCATCCCACAGACTCGTACACACACAATGCCCCATTTGCTGAAACAACAGCTAGCAGGATACAATATAGACTAGTGAAAGGAAATAGACTACAATTAACACTGAGAATAAATAAACGAATCGTTTGTGTGTTTACCTCGTAGAGGCCTACAAACCAGCAGGGGTTCCTCATACTCGACTCTACACCCCTGAAGATCTTACGCTGTTGTTTCGAGCGCAAACAAAGAGCCATAAACTGTAAGAGATATGCGGCGGCTGATCACAGAGAACAGCGTCACACTCTGAGGAATTTAGTGACCATAATGAAACTGAAGAGTGTGTTATCACGAGTACACACTCCAAGAGACCCTCTGGATGTGATAAAGTTGTAACAGTCTACACACACACACACACACAGTCTAAACAACCAGCTGATGGTCAGTCATGCTCATGTCTGCCTGTCTAATTGCTACCTATGGCAACCCACTTCGTCGCATAAACTCTACAAGCATATCATTAAATCACATGGCAGAGACCTCAAAAACCAGCCTCTCTTACACACACACACACACACACATATACTTAGACATACACAAACACCCTAGTAGGTTCTTGAACAAATAGTCAAACACGTTGTACGGCACATGTGCACTTAGACATACACAAATACAGAGAGTGGGCACTATGTTTTGACAGTGTCATTACTAGCGGTGAAGCCGAGGCAAGGCGAGGCAGTCTGTGACTCCATCTGAGGCCCAGATGACTCTACTGTACTCCAAAAGCACTCATATGGAAACCATTCCTACATCACACTGTAACCATCCAGTCTTAATGCTGACTATTACAAAATACAGCTCCCTCAGGAGCCAAGAGACTCCTAACATCACTTTCCAAAGATCTGTGGCGGCTTCTCATTCAGAGGAACGACTTCTGAAATTCTGTTTCACGTTTCAATGAATCCAGTTTGGTTTTTAGTTAATGGCAGAGTAGGTGTTGTTTTATCATCTAATATGTCACCTAATTATGTAACATGGCCATTTCTTTGGTGATTTATGATATAAAGTGGCTGGAAAAACCCACAGGGGACTGATCTGCAGGACGGTTGTCTGGAATAAGTCTTACTAAATGTCGACCAGCTCTAATCTCACTGCTTTATGCTTCAGGTTATCATGGGGAAAAGCTAGATTTTCTTGGTAAAACTTTATGATAACTTACATTTTTATGTTTTGGGTTTTTGTAATGCTTTTGTAAAGAAGTCTATAAATGTTTTATTGTGTCTTTTGAATAATTTAATGGGTGATTGTTGAATAAAAATATTATTTTTAATTGTACTGACCCCAAACTTCTAAATGGTAGCACATATTTTTCAAAATGCAAATTTATTAAGAAATACATCTATAGACATATTATATTGTAATAAAAATTCTAGGGCTGTCACTGACGATTATTTTGGTAATCGAGTAATCGGTCGATTATTTTGACGATTAATCAAATAATATTCTGATTTTGTTGTTGTGGTAATACAAATAGACCTAGGCAAAGACCTAAGCCTTTAAAATGACTTAAAACACATATATAATAACATTTGATTCAAATAAAGTATGAAAAGCAAGTAATAATATTTTATAGAACAACACTGTTAAAATACATAATATAAACAATCATCTTATGTAAATTATGTATTATAACAAATACCTGCAGAGGGCGCCAACGACCTCATGACATTTAACTTAAATATTTACGTGATCTTTAATATTTGGCCATTTCTTTACAACAGAAATGCTGCAGAACATCATGACATGCAAACTCAGAGAGATGGTTTGAACTTTTGTTTTGAAATCGCAATGAACAGTTCACATATTTAGAAACAGATTAATGTATTCTTCCTGTGTTGGTTTATAAATGATTTACCTTACAAATCTGATGAAATGGCACACATTGCGTTCTCAGATGAACGTTACAAGTAACCCAAACTCACAGGATATGCAGAGATGGAGTTTGAGATATGTAAATTATAACAGTTTGTGTGGAGCAGCATTTGAGACACATAAATAAAGCGCATATTAAACCTGCATGGCATATATTTATTTAATTGAATAACAGCCTATATGTCAAATGGTTTTAATACATTGTGCAGCCTTAGAAAATGGTCTAATAATGCGGTTTATAGATTCTCGTCCGTGGAATGTGTCACTTCCGGTTTTGTCGGTTACTCGACGTGAGTAAATTGCAATGGAATTTTTTTTTTTAAATCGAGTACTCAAATAAATCGATTAATCATGACAGCCCTAAAAAATTCGATATAATATATTTGTATCGGTCCGGAGTCCAGTGTAACTGAAGTATTGGAAGAAACGTGTAAAGGAGAGTGACCATTCCTAGAGGACTAAATAGAGTTGCTGAAAAGAAGTGCAAAACACATGAAAACTATTTAAACGGGATGGGGAAACATTGCAACAGTAGAAGTTAATGGAGCACTGCTGCAGGAGGACTCCATCAGTCCATCTGACTGACAGCTACGGCAGGTCAAAGTCTTTCCTGAACGCCATGTGGCAGCTTTAGATGGTCTCCTGCAATTACAACCTGTGAATGCCTGAATCGGAGAAAGAGGGAGGGTTTGGGGCTCAGGGAAACGATGTAGGGAAAAAAAACTGGATTACATTTCACAGCACAGCTGGCCACACCTAGGGCAAAGAGTCAGAGCGAGGGAGGGAAAACAGGAGAGTGGCCTAGCGAGACTACCTTTTCCTCTTCCCTCCCTTTCCTGAGTTTGCCCCAGCATAACGCCAACCGAAAATTATACCAGATGTCACTTCAAGGGTGGAAGCCGCCCTCAGTCTGCGATGAAGAATTTGAGAAATTCTGGAAAATATTTATAGAGGTGGACCAGACCTTCTCGGCTTTAGAGGTGGAGGTTAATGTAGTCAGACCTAAATGAGAGAGATTCCCAAAGGGTTCTCTGGCACTCCATAACTCTACCATCGGCCTCCTGGAATGTCACGGATAAAGGAGAAGTTAAAAGCAGCTAAAAACCAGAAATCATGAGGCCAAAACGTTTTCCTTCACTTTGATCTCCTCGCTAGGTTAAATGACCGAGGGCCACGTCGTTCACGCATTGTTTTAATTCAGGGTAAGCGTGGTGGTGATATCTTGAACTTTTGAAATTGAGTTCTCATTTCCATTCCAACAAGTAAACATGAAATCTCTTTTATGCCTCCCCAGAGAGGTACCAGGAAGCAGCTTGGTCAGACCTTTCAGACATGCAAACTGGATTAAATGTCACTGGTAAGTCAAGTATGCTTCGCATCTGTGGGGTACGACCAATGAACACATCGATAAGCATTTCTACTAATCGCTAACCAAGCAGAAAGTATCAATGTTATGTGTTGCATCTTTGGATGAATCTCACTAGGCCTGTAAAAAAGAGCATGTCCAAGTCACCCCAAATTCAAAAAAATAAAAAAATAAAAAAATAAAAATAAAAAAATAATAAAAATGGCAACAATTACGTTCATTTCCATTCCAATTTCCATTATGGTAATTCAAAATACATTAAATAAAAACTACTATTATTGTTAATAAATATTAACAAAAGTTAAAATTGAAAAAAATAAAAAAATATATTTATTTTGTGTATATTAATAAAAAATATTCATACAAAATAAAAAGATACATTTTTGTAATATTATATATATATATATATATATATATATATATATATATATATGTGTAATGTATGTATGTATGTAAGTATATATAGATATATATATATATATATATATATATACACATATATACATACACACATATCAAGTTTTTTTATTTTGAAGGCGAGTTAAAACCTGCATATTTTCTTCATAAGATTCAAGATTCAAGTTAACAGCCATTTATACAAGCAAACCACTGACATCTCAAACACTAAAGCAGGTGTGGATGAGAGAAAGAGTCTGGGTGGGTGTTTGTGTCTGTATGTAAACTATTTCAGCTATCAGTGGCATGGGCAGGAATGTGTGGGACCCACCACCCAGACACCCACTGGGGGGAGTGACAGTCAGAGACACGCCTCCTTTACGTTACTATAACTACTGTATGCTAATGAGATGGCTGCAGCCTCTCTGCTTCATCTCAACAGGAGGTAACGCTAAACACACAATCCGTCTGCCTGATTCCTTAAGCTTCATTTACATTCATAATGCATCAGACGCACCGCAGATACAATGCCCACAGTGATAAACTACTAATGAGCAGGAACAAAAGCATCGGTCTCAGTGTGGATGTACTGCATGTGTAAACACACAACGGCTGAAGTGGATTCAAATGCAATAAAACAGACAAGCGAGAGCCGAGGAGGTTATCAGCTCCGTATCTGATCCGAGAGACTTTGAGAGTGCGGGAGAGAAATCCAGCGAGAGGGAAAGATGGAGATAACGCACTAATCTACAGATCTCCACAACAGATGGAACTTGAAGTGCCTGATCACTGGATGGGCAGCAGCTTCAGCGCTAACAAAGCCCATTCACTGAGAGACATTCTTCAGCCATCCTTTTCAAATGAGTCTCCTCTCTTTCACATAAACCCCCTCCCAAGATCACCAAAAACAGGCCAAGCCCACTATCTTAAACATGACAAAGAACATGTTTGTTTATCTCTTCCTTCTGAAGCACAGCGTCATCTTACGTGAAACTTTTTTTAGTGAATTTGTTACATACATTTGTGCATCTACACTAAGAAACGATGGGTTAAAAACAACCCAAGTTGGGTTGAAAATGGATAAACCCAGCGGTTGGGTTAAATGTTGGGCATTTAGCCCCACGGTTTAAAAATCACTATATGGCTAGCTTAAAATGAACCCAATATAGGTTGGAAATTAAAAATCAGACATAATTACTAGAGGCAACAAAGATAATCAAAAGATGAACATTTATTATTAAGCAATTTAATAAATGTTTATTGTTTAATTATTATTCATTAAATGTATTAGCGTTCCATTGTACCGCCCGGGTACACAATGGTTCAAAAACAGCATGCAATTTACTTTGGGTATGCCTTTTTTAGGCATTTTAGGCTAATTTCACAGGAATGCTGAGGGGTTAATACATGTTCATATATTAAACATAATTAAATGTTCACTTTCAACACATGTTGGGTTCATTTTAAGTAATTTTTAAACAATAGTTGAGTTAACCCAGCAAGTTAAGCAAACATTTAACCCAACCACAGGGTTAAAACAACCCATTCGCTGGGTTTGTCCATTTTCAACCCAACTTGGCTTGTTTTTAACCCAGCATTTTTTAGAGTGTATATAAGACAACATGTGTCATTTTGGATGCATTTAAAAGAGATTGTAAAAAACTGCACAGGAAGCACTGAGGTTTCATTTTTATTTACGATACGGCGACGAAAGGAAGTTATTAGTCACCAAACTAGCTGTAAACTTCTAATTTTAGGACCACCGTTCAAAGCGAAGCGTGGATCAGCGATATTCCTCCTCTCCCGCCTCCACCTGCTTTAACGCATCTTCTCTTTTCAAAGCGCAACAACTGTCTTGGATGCTGTGGAAGGTTCACAGGCGTTTTAAAACCACAGACTCTAATTGCTTACAAAAGCCTTGCCCTGCTTCTAAAGCGACATGTTTAAGCCATTCTACTCTGCATTCCTGGGAACAAAAGCAGTGGGACTCATTCTGCCCCCAAAAGCGGGAGAGAAAGTTGATATGATGCCGTGGCTGGAGTTAAATGAGGCATATGCCAGCTGGCGGGGGGTTGGAGGGTCTCTTCTAGAAGAATGTGTAAAGATGAGGGCTGAAGTTTGTTAATCCTTCCATTCTGAAGGAGGAGGGTTCGAACTGACAGGCTTTGAGAAAAGATGAGAACCCGACACTGTGATGGTTTCCAGGCATCTGAACCCAACGATACAAATTGGGCAGTTGGTATTCACCTAGCGACCAAATACTGACTTACTGTAAAGGTATTTCAGGTACAATCCTTCTGGAGTTATCGAGGGGTTAAGTGTATCGCTCCAGGGCACAATTGTGTTCGCCCATTGAGGGTCTGAACCGACAACCTTTAGGTTACCAAGTGCACATCTTTATCCACTATAGGCAACACTTTCATCAAGCTCCCAATGTCACGCTGAGCTGGTGAAAGCTGTGAATGACAG